>JAVBJF010000141.1:600000-916731 GCA_033439095.1 Pseudococcus viburni
TTAAAAATTCCTCAAATTCACTTTTCAACAGGGTTAGTGTCTAGAATAAGAATCAGTCATAAAATTAATTTAAACATGAATACAGCTGGATGTACAATTTGGACCTCACTAGGTTCTTAAAGAAAATCAGTAAAGCAGTTTACCTTAAATGGAAGACCCCTCTCAAACATTTTTGAGTCCCCTGGCTTCAAGAGGAATGAAACAGGGGGACCTAAAAGGGGGTTAATATCGAAAAAATACCTGCAATTTTTCGAGATTTTTAGTTAATGTCACTCGTTGGGAATCTTGGTCACCCCTAAAAGATGCGATTTTAGTTTCAACGCCTCCGTAAACCACATATAGGCCTAAAAATTATTTGTTTCCAAAAGTAATTCTAATATAATAATTGGAATGTGCAGAATAGTGCTTTGATATCAGTATGGGCCATGTTATTTGACACCTACGCTAAATACTGTTGACACGATTCCAACGAAATATGTATTTCACACGAAATACCAATTAACGAAAATTTAAAAAATCCCTTTGAAAAACTCCCAACCTACGGATTGGGTTAAATTAAGAAGATAAATGAACGCTTTAAGCATCCTCGATAGTTCCTAATTACACGGCCTACTTAACTGTATAGAAATAATTTTCAAATTGGCATCTGAAACTGAGGAAAAAAATCAACATAAATTTAGTTTACTCGAAACGTGCTTCTTTTTCAATTCCAAAGAACACAAGATGCTCTGTTTTTAACAAAGTACCTACAATTTGCATGTAATACATAAATTACCAATGAACGAAGAAAAATAAAAAACGAAATGATCGCACGACGTTGAAAAGAAAAGTAGCTATTAACGAAAAAAGTGAAATTCTTCGCTGGACTGGAAATTTTCAAAGGTATTCTATAGGGATAAACATTTAGCACATGAATCCATCATTCGGTCTGACTCGCGAAAGTAATTTTAGCTGGTAGGAATAAAAATACATTTTTTTGTCAATACTTGTTTTGAAATTTGAAGTTAACGAAAACGTCGAAGCGAATAGAATGTTCCATTATTATTGCCAAAGTCAATCCTTTTTCCCGAGCTTCGATATGAATTCAAGATGGATTATTTTTCGACTTAAAGACATTATAAGAAGGTGTGCCAAGCCGGTGGACTGGTGACGAAATTTTGCCATTATATCGGGCCATGGATAATTCGACGAAACATGATTTGGGTTTTTGAGTTTTTTCCTCTCCCTTTCTCGATGTATTTTAATGGAAAAAACGCACATTGCAGGTTTTATCGAGAATTATTTAGTGAATTTATTCAAGGAGAGAATCGATCAAATGCAGAAGTGCATTTCAAAAGGCTTCATGTATTATTAAAATTTAGGTCGCAGGATATCCTTGAGAGAGTAAACATGAAAATGACTGTAGCACTAAAGGTGGCCCGAGAAAACAAAAATTTTGATCATTGGGTAGATTGGAAAAATTTTCAAAGTCGATTCGAATAATTTATTCCGATCACGCAAGAGCATTCAGCTCTTTAAAAATTGTCGAAATTGTCAAAAATGAAATTTTTAATTTTTAAAAAAAAATTCCAAATGGATTAAAATCAATATTAGGATTTATTTGGTGATTATCTAGGCCAAAAAAACAATGTGTTTGGAGAAAATCTGTGTTTTACAACAGTGTTTTATCTATTTTTTCATAATTTCCCCCACCATGTGGAATGGGGACACACAAAAAAAAAAGATGAAGTGTATTTAGTAGGAAAAATTTTTAAAAACTATAAAACATTGAATTCCCCCCCCCCCTCTCCCATAATCCTCGATGCCCGAGAAGAAAAAAAGTTCGATGAAACTCGAAAAATTTGCAATTTTCAAAAAAAAAAAAACATCATCATAGATATATTTTGTTGTTTGAAAAAAAATGCATGACATTGGAGTAAAAATTGAAAAGTTTTCCCACTTTTCCATATTTTTCCATATTTTTTTATGAAATGTGATAAATACATTATTCACTTTCCGTGCTCAATTTTTATTAAATTTTTTGATAATTTCGCTATTTCTTGATTTTTACGCACTAGAACGAACTCTGGAAATATCCCCATGTCTCCTGTTCCATTTATGTTTCATAAAATCTAGCATGAGCTATCTGTTTCTGCACCTCTGATAATCCCATATTAATCATGCTACGTTCGAATGAATCTTTTTTCTCGATATAGCAGCGAGAGACGTAATTTTTGGGTAAAATTTGTTTAAAAGCTTCTCTCAAAGGCAATTTTTTGTATCTTTCGTGTTGAAAATAAGTCTTGAACAGACCAAGCATATAAAATACACTATTTTTCGAAGCACCACTTCTACAAATATCCCATCCAATTGTCAAATCTGTGACAAACACGAAGGGTTGTTGATCATGAGCAATAAAAGTGCAATCATCGTCGACCAAGATAACATTTGATAATAATTCTCCATCACGAATAACAGTTTTTAAATCTTTCACGTGACTTCCTTCGCCGAAATAATATTTTCCTCGACGCATGTCCTCCTTAGAGTGAATGTTGAATTGTCCTTTAGCTCGTAATGCTTCGTATTTTTCACTACCCCAAAATGATGTGAGCAATACGGGCATGATCAATTGGTCTCTTTCCTTAAAGCCGGTAGAAAAAAATGCAACACGTGTTCCTTGCTCTAATAAGTAATCGAATAGGATTTGCAAGTATGGTAGAAAAATGAAAGAAAATTCAATACGCATGGTAGCGTTTGCCCAGTCAATTATTGGACATTCTGGATGATAATCTTTGGCACATTTTAGGTATTTTATGTGGAAACCTACTGCGGGATCTTCTATAGATTTACAAAGCGTAGCGTCAATATCAAAAACTACAACGCGATTTCCAGTCAGCTGTGGTTGAATATTTTTTGATTTATTTTGGTTTATATCCGTAGTGGCTTGATTTAATCGAATGCTCTGCAACAACGTAAAATAGTAGGTATGTAGGTAGGTCTTGTGTGTTTTCAGAGTGTAAAACATAAAAT
Organism: Pseudococcus viburni; assembly: GCA_033439095.1. NCBI lineage: Eukaryota > Metazoa > Arthropoda > Insecta > Hemiptera > Pseudococcidae > Pseudococcus > Pseudococcus viburni. The sequence continues at coordinate 603,010 of JAVBJF010000141.1, forward strand.
ACCTCCGAAAAGAGATGGGAATGAGCTTTGAATTTTATATTCAATTTTTTCTAATATCAGATTTAATCTTTTTCTGATTCAAAATTTAACAACTACCTTTACAGAAGAATTATTGCCAAGCTGAATTGAATTGGAAGGAGAATAAACATTTTCCAAAATATGAGTAATTCGTCATCTGGATAAAAAGAAAAAAAGGTACCTACAAATGATATATGTGATATTTTTTTATGAAATTACATTTCTGATCGTAAAAAAAATTTCGGATGGTTTTTAGGTCAGAAAAATTCTCCTCTTTGGATGATTTAGGAACAAGAACAAACATACCTCTGCGATTAATAGCATGAGTAATGAACAGGATAATATCAAAACCAACGCGTAAGTCCTGGATGAAAAAAATTTCCAGTTAGAGAAAAATGTGGACATTGTGGAACGAAATAACTACAAAGATATGCACCACAAATAGACGACGGATTAGCGAAAAATGTATCGATGAATTTAGGTAGTAGGCCTATATAAAAACGATATCAAGACAACTCATCATCAACCAGAATCACGTGGTAAGATACTACAAATGATAGCAAAAATTGAATAATTTGATTAATAAATTTTTCACAAAGATAAGTAACTGAACTATCATGTAGTGTGATACTCTTTTCCTGATAATATTTTTTTTAAATGCCCTCTCTGTTTCCCATTTGACCTAAACTTTTGAACAATATGGTTAATCTGTCAAATTTAAACGTGAGTTTGTTCATTAGGGTACCTACAAATCAAAAAAATCTTCGATTTCGCCATTTATTATTATTTTGATAATGTGATATTTGATATAGTTTGAGATGAAATTTGCAGAAAAATATTTAGCCCCACGATTTCTGAGGTCTGAGCTAGAGAGACCAAAAAGTAGGGGCATTTTCAAAAAAAAATGTTGTGTTTCGCGTTTACCCCTCTTCCTTCCCATTTCCACCCTCCTATTCTATTATCTGAAATCGTAACTTAGCATTAAAAATAGATATCTAATTTGAGATTCCGAATCTCAAGGAGGGTTAAATTTTTTGATTAAAGTTTATTTGGCCTTTTTTTTTTTGAATATTCACAAATTGATATTTTTTGTTCAGTGGAAAAATTGAATTTGAGACTTTGAGAAAAATGGTTGCTCGAATCAATACAAAGAGGTAATCTGATCTGCTGATCACACATCAATCAAATGGAAAAACGAGCATCAGATTCGTACCTACTCAGTAGGCCAGATTACTGTTTTAAATATGATTTGAGCGAATATTTCGCTCGATGTCTTCACAAAATCGAAAATAGTACTAATTTGGGGTTTCCTAGTTTAAGACTTCAGGATCCAAGTTCCGAGCATATTTCTTCCATCACGCAGGATGCGTCACATGAGTTCTCATTCGTTCTAACTCGTTTTTTACGATTCAACTTGTTGACTTGTTTTCTCTAAAAAAATTTCAAAAGTCTGCATTTTATCCCCATCCTAAAATTTTTCAAACCTGAAATTCCGCAGTAATACAAGAAAAAAATGTCTCCTATGTTGCACTCAGTGTTTCATCATCGAGTAAACAAATCGTTTTTCATGCAAAATTTATTGATCGAAAAAGCGATTAGAAAAAATATCTGAGGAAAGAATTCAAAGAGTAGAACATTTTTCAAAAAATTTCAGAACTATAAGGAATTTGAGTTTGAAAAACGAAAAAAAAAATGGGGAAAAAATTCGCGAATTGGAAATAATTTTAGGATTGGAAAAAAATTGAGAAAAAATTTAAAAAAAAGGTTACAATTTGAAACGAATTTAAAGTTGGAATTTTTTTTCAAAAAGTTTTAGAGTTCAAATAAATTTTTAAAAAAATTGAGTTGGAAATTTGAATTGAAAAATTTTGAGAAAAAAATTTACAGTTTGTAAAAAATAAGAAAACTATGAACAGTTTTAAAACTTTTTAAAAAATTATTCGGATTTGGAAAAAAAATAGCTGCGAGGTGATACACGTGTGGAAAAAAGTATAGGCTTTCAGATGCCGAAAAGAGTTATTCCTTGTTTACGTTTCGATGTGACACATCCTGCGTGGGAGAAAAAATACGCCAAGAGCCAGGCATCACAAAGAGCTGAAAATTTTTCTGTAAAAGTATGGTCAAGAAAGTGGATCGAGAAAAAAACATAAACTTGGTATTTTTACGAAAATTAGTGAAATAGATTACTTTTCGAGTGGGAAATCTCCCAGAAAAAAATTAGTCCCTTAGCCCAAATGTGGTCTGAACTAGGGGTCCTCGAAATAGGGCCATTTTCGAAAAAAAATGAGATTTTTCGACCATAACTCCTCGAAAACTTCCTCAGGTTTCGTTCGAGCTTAAAAACTCAAAAACTGTTTGAAATATCAGAAAAAACACCTACCTAGGTACAACTTTTCAACTCCCTGGAAGCCTGATGAAAGTGGTATCAAATCGAGCTAATTCCGGTTTAGCTATTAGATGTAAAAATTTAAGTCGAATCTTTTGAGTGCTATTTCAGAACTTCTAAAGAAGTTTTCAAGCTGTTCTGATCAAAATCCCTGTTTTTTTCGAAAATGGCCCTGCTTTGAAGACCCTCAACTCAAATCCCCTTAGGGTTAGGGAGCTCAATTTTTTGGAGGGAGATCCTCCACTCGAAGGAAACTACCTCAAAAATTTTTGCCAAAATTTAAAACAGGTTTTCTTTGCTTCACCATAATGGTCAATTCAGTCTAAAGCTGGAAAAATAAAACGAAACGATAATGAAATTAAAACTGAACCTGAAACTAGATTTGTAACTGGAAAGGAGAAAATTGAAACTAAAATATTTACTATTTTTCGGCTCAAGTTTTTTGTATTTTTTGAGTAAAATTACTGCCTGTTAATTTTTTTCAAGGGGAACTAATTTCCGGCTCGAATAGAATTTCAATTCAATTTCTTCAAATTTTCCGACCCTAAAATGTTTAAAATTTTCAAATTTTGAAAAAAATTGGCCTAATTTTTACATTTTTTTTATCAAAACCAATACAATTTCTTGATTAATGCAATTTTATCAATATGGGGAATAAGTCTCCCCCCACGGGACGAACCAAAGTCGGTTTATGGAGGGGGATTGATGAATCAATTCGACTAAAAAAATAAGTTTTTCCATTTTTCCAAGAAAGATATCAAAATATAATTCATGAAATTACAATTTTTTCAAAAAAATTATTTTCCGACATTTTCGCATTCTTTTCTTCACTTTTTAAAAATATTCATCACACAAGTCAAGAAGACAACTTTTCACATTTAGTAGGTAGATATCAAGATTGTAACTTGAAGTTCCTTCACAAAAATACATTTACGAGATTTGATTTTGACAATGAGAAAATTGATCAAGTAAGTAAATAAGAAACGAAAATGGTTTAATTTTAAGGGTCTTTTAAACGCGGAAATGTCATCAGATTACTTTTCTTATCAATAAATTAAAAATGAAATAGGAAAATATTTCATTTTCCATTTTCTTTCAATATGGCATCGAAACAAACTGCGACGTATTCTCTATTATTTATTTTATATTCATTTTTCAAAACCAGTCGTCCGTTAAAAGTTGATTTTAAAATGGAACTGAAACCATTCGCAATGTTCGTTATTTAAATCAGGCTGGCCGATCAAAATATTAGATTTTTAATGAAGAAATATTTCTAAAAAACCAAATCAGTCGACCCATTTTCTTTTCATTAAAGAAACCCGCCGGGGTCGTTTACAAAAAATTTTATAATTGTTTATTCGATTCATTTTAATATGGCTTCAAGTGTCCTAAAGGCTACTTGTCCTGCCTTTTGAAAAATATACCAACCCGAAATACTGTTTGCATAAGAAAACAATCATCAAAACCTAAGTTCATTTTATACAAGATTGACCAATTTAACCATATTCGAAATAAATTTCGTAAAACTCGAACCAAGCCATAGGGAATGAACCATTAAAATCAACAAAATACCACCGCGAAGACAAATCTGCGGAAAATAAAAGTCGTAAATTATACCGTCAAAGTTAAATGAAGTCGTTTATTTATTGTTAAGTCGCGAGAAGTTTGCGACAAATATGCAACGTAGCCATAATTATCTTTTCAGAGCTGGCGGATTAAAATTCTTTCTTCCCGGCTTCTCGGTAATATAAATCCCACTACGATCACTCGAGATGCCAATACACCGAAGTACTCAATTGCAGAGTTTTAAAAAAGCGAATTGTAAGCAACAAACCTATAAAACAATTTTCAGCGTTTTCAATCCTATCGTTTTCTATTCGAAGCTGATTTTCTTTTAAAAACGTTCGCCACCAATCGCGTCTCAAATACGGAATTGAAAATGACACGCAGAGAAAGGAGAAACGTAATGACAGAAATATAAGCTGTTTAGCAAAAGGACCCCGTATTAAAATTTTCTATAAGAGGACAAAAAAGTTGGTCGCGTAATTTTTACGGCCAACTTTTACCGAAATTATAACGCTTAAAGCAATTTAAAATCTTCATAGTTCGTTGCCCGTTTGATCTTCGCAGTTAAAAAAAACAACCTTGCTTTTGCGAGAATAATTATTATATTTTTAATTTGCAAAAAAAAGAAAATAAACCAAGTAATACCGCATCATGGTCGATCACAAAAAGTACCTACATAAATTATCTACTTCGAACAAAGTACATAATTTATATTATTTTTTAAATACCGCAACAACTTTGCCTTCTTTTTTTTGTCACGAAACAGGTAATTTGAACAACTGTTTGTTACAGCTGAATATACGAGGACATTGAAACAGGGTGTTCGAAAAAAATAAAGAAGAAATAATTTCACTGGCTGGAATTTTGAATAAATATTTTTCCAATGGAATTAAAATATAGAGAAGAGAAAGGATCATGGTCAAGGTGCTACAAATAGCGAAACTGCTTGAATAAAGGTATTTTCAGATTTGGGGTCAAGATAACTTTTAAAATGGATTCAGGGAGTCAAAAAATATAGATTTCGATACTTCACTCGATAAAACTGAAAGATATTCAATTTTGTCCCATCTCGCTGAAGATTTGATTCCACGTCTGAAATTAAAATTACCCAAAAAATGGGTTCAGGAAATCAAAAAACATGGAAAAAGTTGAAAATTTTTTAGAAATGGATTCAGGAGTTTCGAAAATCTCCTACAGCCATTTGAAATTCAACTCGAAATATTTTTGTTTTTTTTTCATACGATTTTTTTTGTGGTCTACTAAGCAGGGCTCATACCCTGTGAGTGAAAAACATTTGAAACTTTTTGCCGACTTGAATGACAAGAATTGAATCCTGGAAACTCGAAAGCTCAATCCATTTTTACGTGTCTTTGGTGTTACTTCAAAGTTCAGGTAACACTAAAAATAAGCTACCTTGTACAAAAAAAGAGAAGTACGTACTTACTAATTCTATACGATCATATTTAGCCATCCCCTACCTCTTTTTTCAATGAATTTTCGAAGAAATGACTCTGTAAACCTTGAATTTTTTCCAAAATATTAGAAATTTTGTAAAAATGACCATTTTTATCCAATTATTCCCCTTCCATTTAAATAATTTTTAAATCAATTTTTGAAGGAGAGACTCTGATAATCTAGACGTTTTCTCCAGAATTTCAAGAAAATTGAAAAAAAAATGTGACATCAGATTCTAATTTCGTTGACCTCATTGTAAATGAAATCAAAACATTCAATCTTGAAACTTTTTTCTAGTTTTAGAATTTGGAGTTCGTGAATGATACCACTTGCCTTTGACTTAGGGTCTAAAACATAATCAGATAGGGAAGAGAAGAGTAAACAGAGAACATCACACAAAAATTGTAAAAAAAATAATGGGTGCCCCATTTTATCATGCAAGTTGGAAAAAAATGACGAAAAATCGAAAATAACAATTTTGAAGCAATAAAGTACATAACAAAATGTATTCTTGGTTCTCAAGTTCGCAACCCAACAATTCTCGAAACGTCATCGTTTCAAAGTTGTTCGTTCTCAGTTTTTGAAATTATTTATTTTTTTATTGTTTTCTTTTACATTTTTCCTTAGTTTTGTTCTTTTCCTCTGCCCCAGTGAATTTTAATCCCTTGAATCAAAATATGAGTGGAGTCCATAAATGTTTGAAAAAATCACGAAAACTAGAAAAAAAATTTCAGCAGGAAATTCTTGTGAAAAATTGCAATTTCCACATAAGAATAAGGTAAAGGATTAAAAATTAACTTAGATGTCAAAAAAATAAAAATTTCAAAAATTTAAAATTCTCCAAATGACTTTTCAATGTAATCTATTTTCACAAACATCAAAACAAAAATTTTTACCTCCTCCTCGGGCTCCCTCAAGTTGAAATATTAAATTGGTGTATTTTCACCAATTTGAAAAGTAATAAAATCAAACCTTTCGTATTTCCTATCGAACAATGAGAGGAGGTAATTAGCAATACATTTTGTGAAATAACTTCAAAATTTTTCATAATTTCAATACTTGGTTTTTCAATTTTTAATATTTTTGAAACCATGAACTCCCTTCAAGCTCATTTTTTTACATCAAAACTTAAAAATGAATATCGAACTTTAAAATTCCCAATAAGTAATTGAATTGAATTGATTCTTTTTGTCATGAAAAATGCCCAAAACTAACGTAATATTTTACTTTTAAAATTTCAGTGGCTACGACTCAAACACGAAATTATTAGAACCAAAGATTTTCAAAATTCAACATTTATCACCAAAATATTAATAAAAATTTGAATATTGTACCCACGCAGCTCAAATTTTTGATACGAAGTGCCAGGAATTTTTTAGTCGTCAATTGATAGAGAAATAACGCAAACGGTAAGTCGAATTGCTAATAAAAAATTTATAAAATTTCCTCGAGGATGAAAAACTTGATTTTTTTCTTTCAACATTGAATATATCTTTCTATAGAAAATTTTAGAACAATTAATCTCAAAATTTTTATAATTTCCACTTTTTTAATAAAATTTTCTCACAAATCTGTCCAAAAACTCCTCACATTCATTTACTGAAAAATGTGAAAAAAATTTCCAACGAATTTAAAATTTTCTAAGAACGCATTTTTCAATTTTATTTCAAAGATTTATCGGTTCTACCATTTTAAAAATTTGAAGAAAAAATTGTACCTCCTCGCTTTCTTCTTTATAAATAAACTGTTTTTTTAAATACCGACCTTCCTAATTTGTTTCAGAATCCTTCGTGGGGAGGTGAGGTAAAAAATCGTTCGAAAAATTTCCAGTCAATAAAATTTACATTCAGCTTTAACCTATTCAACGTTTCTGTAATTTGAAGTTCCTAGAAAGCAACTTGAGAAAAACAAATATAAATTTTCGAGACACCCTGTACCCGACATTTTTTCCATTCCTCGAGCAAGGAAACAAATCCATTAAAAAGTTCTACGGTAATTTGAAAGTTTAAACGATATCGAATTAAGTATGCAAACTTAGTTTATCCTGTTTTGATATCAGTTTAAACAATCGTCTCGGTTACATTAACGTTGAATACAATTTATACACGATTTCCTTCCTATTTGGTAAATACTCAATGGGAAAACATCGATTGGGTATCCACCTGAATGAAAATTTTAACCTAAAGATTAAAGAGAAACGTAACATGTACTCGATAAAATATTTATAAAGGTACCTAATCACCATTTTCATCAATTAAAATTAGATACCTACCTGCATAATTCCCAGATTTTGACGTTTTCATTCAATTTAATTTCAATTTTGACCAATCAATCGAATAAATTCTTTGAGAGAAAAATTCGTAATTCAACTGAAAACATACTGCAGATGACATTTGGTTTTTTGTTTTTCAAATCCCATCGTCGTGTTTCTTTTTCTTCAAAGATACTTCTGTTGTTAATGACATGTGGCTTTTAAATGAACTATCATGTTGTAGATGAAAGCTTTTAATCTGATTATTATGCGAGCGAAAATCAGCAATATATATGCTAAAATACTCGCGGATTTTACATGATTAATAGGTACCAACGTTGTTGTGTATGTGGTTAAATGGTTGAAAAAAAATGAAAACGAGGTTTAAAAAGTTGAAATTGAAAAATAAAAAAAAACAGTGGCATATTTCACAACCACATTAAATTTCATCCGTTTATTTCCATTTTTTATTAGATACGTTGATACTTATCCCTGCAATGAATTACTTTGAGGAAAAAACACACGCATTTATCATATTGCTTTTTATTTAAAATACTCGACGTTTCTCTTTTACTACATTAACCGTTGATAAAAATCGACAACGAAAATAAAAGAAAAAAAGTTCCAAAACGACGGAAAATTTTTAATATTTGGTTAACTTTTCAACGACTGGCGAGATGATTTTTAAATGAAAAACGAGTTGAGAATTTTACTCAAAGGTAAATTACGTAATGGCTTTTGAGATTACACGATATTTTTGCTAATACATAGAATAGAGTGTAACGAAGGTTCCCATTAAAAGAACAGGGTTGCCAACGACCGAGATTTTTTTCTATACAAGCGATCGCTTATTTTCACATTAGTCGAGTTGAAAATAGCGAAAATAGGGTACGAAAAGGAAGCACCTGCTTAGAGACGATAGATATACCTAGGTAATGTTTTTCAACGATACTAGTTTTCTCGACAATCTATCATCCAATACAAATTCAGGCCCGGTGTCGGGAGTCGGTTAAGTTGCGAAAACATAAGGCTAACATTTGATACAGTTCATTCGCCACTAATAAAGAAAGTTAACGCGGTAACAACTGCTGGAAGATATTAGTTTTTTCTGTCGAAATTTCTCACCCAGGTAATTGATATTTATTTTCGGAGCGTAAAAGTTTTTAATTTTTTTCCTCGGCCAATATCAAAATGACAAAAACTTTTTTCCTCGAATAGGTGGGCGAGATTCGGCTGGATATGTGTGTTTCGAAACTAATATATTAGCACGTGTTTTTCCTTTTGGCAAATTATATCGATCATACCAACACGACGAATATCCAACGTGCCAAAAAGTGCTATCTTCTTATAAAGGGCAGGGTTGTAAGGGGTTGTGATTTCGTTTCATTTTTTCATATTTTTATGAGATAAGGAGGGTAGGTAGCACATGGAGAATTGTCTAGACTTCAGAACAATCAGTTGACTAATGGAGAGGAGGGATTGAGCCCCCCTTTGGATCTCTTCCCTCCCCTCTAAAATTTTTAAAACGTCATAACTCGGCGAAAAATGGCTCAGAAATTTCGAAAATGAATTTTTTGGGCTCCTCTGACCCTCTAGAATCAAATACAAAAAAAGAGATTTTTATCTATGTTTGGCGAATAATGAAAAAATAAAGTCATTTTGGCCCCCTCCCCCCGAAAATAATTGCGCTAGGGGTCCAACATTTTTGTCAGAATTTTTTCTCATCATAACTGACCAGTGGAGTGGATTTTGTCAAAATCCTTTTCTGGATCAAAAACACCAAACTTATCCTTGAAGTTTTCTTCTTACCAATACCTCAGTTTAAAGATTTTAAAGCGCAATATCTACATATGTACATGTTCGTTTGCACCTGTGAGAATGAAAATAATTATGATATATTATGAAGTATTCCTATATGAATAATATACTATATTTTTTCAGAATTTTTCAGGTGATGCAAGACCCTCAAATGCGAAAAACTCAGGATTTTGTCCCATTTTCCTCGTCAAAATTGAATGGCCTGCTGGAAAAATGGCCCCGCACGGAGAACCCAGTTTTGAGAAAAACGCGTTTGAAAGTTTTAGGTTCCTATATCTCAGAAAGTCGTAAATGTTGAGACCTGCGGTTTGTTTTATTTTATAGTCTTGACTTTCGACTACAAATAGGACCTTTTACCCCCTCCCCACACTTCTCCGTCCTTTTGGAATTACACCATCTTTAGACTCACCTCGGAGGCCCTTCTTCCATCTACCCGATTTCAATTTCTTTTTTTGCATTTTTTTCATCAAAAGAAGGACTTCCAAAGTTGGAAAAATATTTTTAGATAATGACAAAATTCGACAAAAGCTTCATAAAAAGTTTGATTTCACGCGCAAAACGTTAAAATGTATTCGCAAAACTCCATAGCTCCCAGATTTGGAAAAAAATTGAAAATTCGTAAAATCCGCTCGCATTGAGGTAAAAAGCTGAAAATTGGTATATACCCCATTTTTGACCTGCTGAATCGATTGGAAGCGGTTTTGAGACTTCTGGAGTCACCAGAAAATTTTGAAATTTTTTTCTCATAGAATTGAATTTTTTACCCATAGAAAAAGTCTTTCAGCGCAAAATAGAGACAAGATCGTGAAGTGAAATGTTTGGTAGGTCAAAGTAGAAGGATGAAAGAGCTCATTGCGATAAAATGCGGAAAATGGGCCTCCGTGCACGGAGGCCTTTTTTCCAGCAGGCCATTCAATTGTCATTTTTAATCGACATTTTTTTCTCTTCTTCAATACTCGTGGTCATTCATTTTTCGTGATATTTGTGATTTCAAGTTTACAGCAGCTCGACTCGAACAAATGCTGTCGAAAGTTTCATCCAGGTGCTTATGAGTCGTGACAGCATATTTTTGAGCCCATTTTAATTTAAAATTACACCTAAAATGACCAATTTTTTCAAAGTTGGAAAAGTTTAACCCCCGCTGTAAGTCAAATGTCACAATTTTGAGAACAACTGAACTGGTCAAGTTTGTATGAAATTTCACGTAGAACATTTTTTATTTCATCACTTTTCCCTCTCCGACCCTTCCTTTCGGTGCTACAGTCAAAAAACGTATATCCGCAAAGGTTATTGACCTCATACAGGGGTAGCTCACAAGCTGCCGGATGCAACTTTTGACAGCATATTTTTGAGCCCATTCTAACTTTAAAATACACCTAAAATTATCTTTTTTTCAAAATTTTTTTCCAAGTTGAAAAAGTTTAACACCCACTGTAAGTCGAATGGCGCAATTTTGAGAACAACTGAACCGGTCGAGTTTGTAGGAAATTTCACGTAGAACATTTTTTATTTCACCACTTTTCCCTCTCCGACCCTTCCTTTCTGCTTTACAGTCAAAAAACGTATATTCGCAAAGGTTATTGACCTCTTGCGAGGGTAGCCGGCGAGTTGGAGGGTGCAACTTTTAGGAGTATGTTTGATAGGTTATTATGTACAAATAATGTGAAATTCAGCTTTCCCCCAACGATTCCGAGGTTTGCGTAAAAATTTTACTATATTTTCTGTAGGTACTAAAGCCAAAAAATGAAAAATAACGCAGTTTCGTACAATAAAAAAATAAAGAATGGTATCGTTAAAAAAAAAATTCAAAATATGAAGATACAAAAATATTTTATCCTGAGGAAAATAAAAATATTGATTAAGCGATCGGCGATATTTTTGAGAAAAAATTACGAGTATTCTTGGTACAGAAACAAAAAAATTATAGATAAACAACCGAAATCCCCCCTCCCTCCTTTCTTTCCCCTCAGCATTATCAGAGATGAAAAAATTGGTTTACCAAAAACGCAAAAAAGATTCCATGATGAAAGCGAGGAAGAGATCTGGTTCCTGCGAAATAATATTTTCATACTCCAATAATCGTATTTACGGCAAACTGAGTATGCAATTTTATTAACACCTTATTTCAATACCGTAAATACTTGCGAATATGCAATTTTATCAACACCTTCGAAATACGGTTGCTTATCGATTTGATTTTTGGGCGTCGAAAATATTCTTCTGCAAATCATTTTATCCGTTTCCGTTCATTTGTTTGTTTTTGAGTAAAAGTTTCCAAGGACTGAAGACGAATTCAACTTGAACGTAATTTTCTCAACTAAAAACGCAGTTTTCGAATTTCTAAAATCAAACAACCTCTCTCCTTCACCTTCATCCTCTCGAGATATAATTTCAATAAAATAAATAAACACATGTAGGTACTAGGAGCCTGTAAAATTAAAACAGTCACATAACACGAAACAAGCTCAATACAGGAAATCACCTCTTCAGATCTCGAAATCAGCAAATCTATTTACTCGTATGCTTCGACTTATTGTATTAGCATATGAAAGCTTGGCAACTGGGACCATAAAACATTCTCTATGATGTAACAAAGAGAGCCTGTATCCCAGTGAATTGTTCGTTCGAGATGTACATAATACCCGCATCTTTCAAAATACAATCGAGTAGATGATATAGCACCCCTTTTTACTTCCACCAAGTCAGAAAATATTGTACTCGACTTAAAAGTTTATACTCACATAGTACACGAAGTAAACTAACAAAGAGTGTTCGTTTTTACACGAAACGCATAATTCAGGAAGATAGGAAACTCATTTCGAGTTCCCTGGAATTTTTTCCTCCCATCGGAGTTCTCAGGCGGATTGAAGAAATAAATCAAATACCTAGGTATCATCGAACAGCACTAAAAACTTCCCCGTTTGAATAATAAAAATAGTACATAGGTAATCTTAGTTTGATGTTTTTTTGTTTTTCTTGGGGGAGGGGGGGAGAAGAATCGATTACACATGGTTTTTGAACATCGAGAAGTATCGACCCTCCACCAAGGCGCAAAAACGTGATTTTCGTTTTCAAAATTCTTGTTAATCGCCAAATGCACCAGAATTTTTGAAATTTCTGTAATGTGTAGGAGAAATGGATACCATGGAAAATTTTTCATTTTTTTTTTATTCAATATACTAGCCATCAAATGAAAATTTCCAACTGCCTTAGTTTTAAGCCTTGAAACTGTACAAACAAATTTTTCCCTTAAATACATAATATACTTATGTACTTAAATATACAATTTTATGATATTTTTGAAAAAAATAGACCGGTAGGCAGTGGTCAAAAACTCAAAATACTTCCCAAAAATACGGTTTTCACTGAAAAAAATGGCGATTATGTAAAAAATTAATACACGTCGCTGTTTGGCGAAAAATTTTAGCCTAAGATACCTGGTAAAAATTTAGCCATCACACAATGCCGCGGAGCCAGACACGTGCCAAAATTGTAGTTTAGGGAACGAAATTTTTACAGGAAGTTTTAAGCTGAAAGTAAACACCGGATTTGAATACGTCGGGTCCAAATTGCAGGTAAAATACTTTTACATCAATTTTTTATCTCACTTTAGAAATTGAAAACAAAAACAATTTTTTCAATAGCGCTACTGCGTGTATTTGTACTTTGACTAAAGGGCATTTTTTTCTAGGTAAGAATGGTGAAATGTGTTGTCCTCAGATTCTTGAAATTTTATTAAGCATTGTTGGGTACCTATTGAAAAAAATTTGGACCGTAAAATATTCCCACTTTTCCGGCCATGTCCACTTATTCACAATGAAAAACGGGGTTTTCGAGAGGAAAATTCTGTTCTGACACATATCGAAGGAAAAAATTCCATACCAATGAAAATATATGTACCTATAGCAAAAACATGGATCTGTTCATATGAATTTTTTCAAAAAAAAAATTTCCCTCTCCCTTAAGGAATGGGAATATTAACAAAATAAATTAAAATCGGATACCTCCAGAACCCTCCAAAAAAGAATGGCTAATTTTTAACATGAATAAGCAAATTTTAGGGCTTCTGAGTTGGTTAGAAATTTGTAGGCTGAAAAATTAAAAAATACCAAAAACCAGACAAAAAAATTGAAAAATTGTAAATAGATATGGTACCTATCCAAATAACATGTGACATATAAATTGATATTGAATTTAATCACATTTTTGGTTTTATTGGTAAATATAAGACAACTGACAGCCTGGAAGGTAATATCAAAATTGTGATTATTTCTCTCTATAAAAAAAGCTTGATCTGGTTTAGTGACATTTTGATATCTCACAACTTTCCAATTTATTGTAGTTGCTAGCAATGAAATTTTTTCATAGGTCAAGTCTTGAATATCTGACATTTCAACAAATAGTTGATATTTATCTCCATTATACGAAAGAAAACGAATAAGTACCTACAAATTTCTATAGAATCTTGCGCATGAGTGGGGGAGTCCGAGCTGAAAATCAAAACTGGTTTCGTGCTCAGTCGAAAAAGCACCTTTATTTATAACATTTTAACTTTCTTCAAAATTCAAAATAAAGATCAACGTTGAAGAATTTCATTAAATTTTTAAAGTCAAATAAAAATTTGTTGTAAACGTATTTTTCCTCTAATTTATTTGAGGGTTTTGGCTGATGAAAAACCTTTCAGACAAACATGTTGCCTATCTTAAAAATTGAAGGGGCTAATTCTGTTTCCAGAAAAATCACGAAATTTTTTTCAACCATGGGAATGGACAATACTTTAAAAATGGAACAAATTTTTTCTCACAACTTTTTGTCCAACTTGAAAATTGAACGGGCTACAAAAAATTCTTTAAAAATTAATTGATGAAGGAAATGGATAGTACTCGATGACTTTTTGGCTAACATCAAAAATGAAGGGGCTACGGGTCATTCAAAATAAATGAGGTTCAAAATTTTTTCAAATTTTCTCAATTTTGAATGACCCCCTGCCCCTTTATTTTTGATGTTAGGCAAAAAGTCTCCGGGACAAAATTTTTCAGTTTTCAACGTACTACCCATTTCCTTGATGATCTTTTTTGAATAAATTTTTGGATTGATCTTTCAATTTTGAAGTTGAGCAAAAAGTCATAAGAAGAAAATTTGTCCAGTTTTCAAAGTACTACCATTACCATGATTGAAAAAAAAAATTACGTGATTTTTTTTGGGACACAACATTTGCCTCTTCAATTTTCAAGATAGGCAACATACTCATCAAACGTTTTTTTCTACTGGTACCCGGTTATATGTATTTAAAAATGAAGTATGGCAGGCCACTCATCGGTCACCCTGTATAAAGCATAAAATGAAAAAATTCCCAAACAGGAATTTTCAAAGCTAAAATCTTGTTTTTTCATAGGAGGTGGAAAGGAGAGGGGGAAAAAAATTATTAAACAATAACATCAATTTTGAATTAATGAAAATAAATCAGTTAAGCATTGGAATTCCTCCTCCCCCCAAAAAAAAAAAAACACAGCTACCTACGAATATGTTTCGTAAATAATTTTTAAAATACCATCATCTGACCAGATTACTATTTCCAAAAATTTAAAGTCGATGAAAACTGAAAATTATTAAATCCTAAAAAAAGCAGACTCGGTTTAAAACAAACACCCATAATTTTCGAATCGAAGGCGAAGCGAAGAACCGTTCTTGGAAATCGCCTGTTTTAAAGCAGCTTATTTCGTCGCCGGTTTCAAGTTGCATCTTCCCTCGATAATTTTCTTATACGGAAAAATGAAACCTAAATCTTACACAGATCAAGTAAAACCGACTCGAAACGTATCAAACGAGTTGAATATTTTTTAAGATTATTTGATGGCAACCCAAATCAATAAGTTAAAATTGAATGTGAAGAATAAAAGGAAAACGATTCCGAGACCAAAATACCCAACTACCTTTCTATAAAAATACTCGACCAAAAACACCCAACCGTACTTGATAGATTTCGATTCCAATACTTAAACCATATTGAGAGTTGTCGACCTTCCTAAAAATACAACTTTCTCATTAATTAAATCGCGGGAAAAAAGTTTTTTTTACATCATCGCACTGAAAAACTTTATTAAAGTGAAAATATTTTCGTAGATGTGAAACGTTAAAGTTGAAAAAAAAATTATGGAAACGAGAAAGGAAACGAGCTTTTGTCAATGCATTAAATCAACCTCGGCCGTTTATCGTACACGGAGAAGGAAAACAGCTCTGAAAAAGCTAATGTACTATGATTTGTAAAATAGATATAACACCGATATCGTTATCTAGCTTCGCACTTAAATCTCCTCTCGTTTGGTATCCTTTTCCGCATAACGATAGTATAACTTTTCACGGTTATTTTTGTTCTTTTCTGAATTGAATTTAGTATATAACGCGGTAGCACATTTGAAACAGTTATCGATGTAGCTAGTAGTTTCCCTGGCTCAAGTCTTCATCGTATACGCCATTTACTTTTAGCTTCCCGCTGGCTGAAAATATCTAGATCGAGACTTAGCGAAGTAACATAATCACCTAAAATTTTACGTGGGTTTTCATGCTTTTTTTCCCGGTATTTCCAGAGGAAAAAAATCAACAAAAAGGAAATCTAGATGGACGGTTTGATTTTTACTTCGCAAAGAATTTATGTTTATATTCGAATATAAAATGCATTTTTTTATCAGAAAAAAATCAACCAGGCAACAGTATTCATAAATAAAATGAAGTAAAAGTCAATCGACTTTTAACATCGGTCTAGGATCAAAGGAGCACGGAAATTTAGCACTTGCGTTTAAAAACTTTGGTATTTCAAAGGAGTACCTTTCTGTTCCCATACACCCGTACAATTTAAATCAAAAAGGAAATGACGTGAAAAAAAGAAGACCCCTGAAGGATTACGAAAATATTTATTTTGTACTCGAATAAAAGCGTAACTTTGAATTTCTCGACATCGGCCGGGCTATTGTTGAACAACACGAAGTTAATAAACACAACGATACCATCGGAGGTATTCGAGCATTTTCCGTTCGTTTTATATAATTTCGGTGATAAAAATCTACAGCCTTTGGCGGGCTGATAATCGAATAAATAAAGGTCATTTATAGCAGATACAAACGTCGTAGACCTCGGCAGTACGTGACCAGATCTTCTTGGAGTTATCGTCGTACAAAATCTCAATTGAAATGTTCACCTCTGTAGAGTTACTCGAATTTATGATTTCATTACTTATACTACATAGAAAATGATGAACGAATTCCACGGTTTTCTTTGAAATTTGAAGGAGGCAAAGGGAACGATTGTGTTACTGCAAAAATCTAAAATACAGTAAATCAACTCGAAAGATGTGGGTGTAAAAAAAAAACAGTATAAATATTTCGAAATCATGGAGACGTTTGTAACTATGGCATATTTTGTTATGACACGACCGACGTTCGATATTGAGCAGTTTGTGTTTTTAATACTGATTTCTATTGTTTTTGATTATATAAATAGATTTACAGATCACAAAAAAGGTATTTTATACCCATTCGCTTCTTTCTCCAGCCTAAATAAACACAAAACAATGAAAAATGTGTTTTTCAATAAATGTTTATTTCTTATAAAATTTCAATCGAGGATAATACATTATAGAATGACGAACGACAATTTCATGGCCAAATATTCGATGCGAAAATTCCTCGACTCGACCGAATAAGCGTAATTTCACACATTTTATGCGAAAATTGATGTTTATCGCGGTGAAGTAAAACTAAATAAAATTGGAAAATCGCATTCCTTCGTATTTTCCCATCAAACTGTAATGTAATAAGTTCATAATCCGAATGATGTGATCTGTTTGGCAATAAATCAAAATATCCGATGGGGTGTACCTTTTCGAACGTTTTTGATCGTTGAATTGGGGAAAAGGGGGAAAATGTAGTATTAGAGATGTGTCTGGATTTTGAAACAATGTAATAGAAATTTCACCGCTTGATTCGCCGCTCATTCGGTTCCATTTGTATTTGAAATTTGGTCGTTTTGAAAATTTTGTCGACTTTGAAATTTATATTTTGTTGAGAATTTTAATACCTATAATATATTCGTCGATTTCAAAAAAATATTAGGTAGTAATAAAAATTTGCTGATTTTGAAAAATGCGCGAATTGTAAAATCCGAAAAATTTATAAATTTGAAAAAATTATCGAGAACGTCATTTTTGGTAGGTATTTTTGTACAGAGAATTTCTATTCTCACAGACAATAAGATTCGTATCTATGTCTTAATTGTGGAGCTGGTTAATGGACCTCGTACTCCAAACCCATTCAAAGAAAAAAACATATGCCAGTTATATAAAAACAATCGATCGGGTTTCAAAAAAAATTAATAGATATTGAAAAATAATAATTTGTTGATCACCAATTTTTAAAAATGTCAATTCTGACACAAAAATTAATGACCTGTTTTGAAAAGATTGGTCAATTTTAAAAAAAAATTATCAAGTTTAAATGATCCATTCTTAAAAAAATTGATCAATCTTGAAGTTTTAAAAAAGTATCCAATTTCGAAAAATTGTATTGGTTTTAAAAAAATTAAGTAGGTAAGTTCCTACGGAATTTTGAAATAATTATAGCCAATCAAGTATAATTTTCAAAAAGTCACCTGAAAAATATATGTAAATTTCACAAAAACTGGTCATGGTTTCATAAGAAAATATTGAAAAATAATTTAACTTTTTAGAAATAATTCTATGAATTTTTCAAAAATAATTGTAGGTATTAATTTTTCGAGGAAAAGTTGTAAAAATTTCTTCCAATTTTTCAAACATTTTTTCCTAATATTCAAAATACACATGTACATTATTTTAAATTTAAGTAGTCAAATTTAAAACAATCGTTCAAGAGTAAGGGTTCAATGTACAGTTCATTTTATGGGAATAGTCAGTTTGAAAATTTGGTCATTTTGAAAAAAGTCAGTTTCAAAAAACCGCCCATTTTGAAAAAATGGTCAATTCGTTTCTCCGATTCTAAAAGATCGTAGGTAACTCTATTCACAACTTCAGACCTGCCTAAACGTTTTTTTAGCCTGTCGCGGTTTCCATTAGATGCATGAAAGATTTAAGTGAAGAGATGGGTATCTACTGGTGAGACCAACTTCTTAGCAGTTCCCAACATTTTAGATCCGATTGAGACCGCGTCATCAGGCTGGAATGAACCGTTTACACGAGTCTCAAGTGGCGAATGGAGTTACGACCTTTTAGTATTACATAGAAGGAAAAATTTTGAAATAAGTAGTTACTTTCATTTTCAAAACGCCACTTTCGAAAAATGTATAAATTTCAGAATACCTACATGGCAATTTCATAAAAAAAATCGGGCATTTAAAAAAAATATGGTTCACTTTGAAAAGTTGATCAGTTTTGAAAAATTTGTTAGTTTTGAAATTTTTGGTTAATTATGTCATTTTTAAAAAGTCAAATTTAAAAAATACGTACTGACTTAAATTAATTTCAAAATATTTTCATGCCTATTTAAAAAAAATTGATCAATTTTAAAAATAATAATTGTCAATTTGGAAAAAATGGCTCATTTTGAAGAATTAGCTAACTTTAAAAAATTCGTCATATTGAAAAGTTGGTCAGTTTTGACATAATCCGTCAATTATTTGTCACTTTATTTGAAAAATGCGTCGATTTTCAAATTATTCTAATTTTTCCAAAAATTAGTCGAATTTAACAAATCTTCAATTTCAGCACAAGTGGTCAATTTTGTCAACGTTGGTTCATTGAACAAAAAGGTCGACTTTAAAAATGTATGTAGGTACCTATCAATTTCAAAAAATTTATTAATTTTAAAAATTTTAAGTTTTCAAAAAAGATGCCAGTTTTGAAAAACTCGTCAATTTTGCAACATTTTTGATTCTAAATAATCTATCTTATCAATAATAAAACTACTATTTACTTGGGGGGGGGGGGGTTGTATCTGATTTTAAAAACAAGAAAATAAGTTTTTAACACCTTTTTACACACCCGTGAAAAATGTTTACATCAAAATCATATTAGTCCAGTCATTTTAGAAGTTGACTTCCCAAAAATTAAAGCCTGATTTTTTTTTCTCGTTTTACGTTCGTAATGATCCACTACACAACATACTAAAATGGACACCCCCACAACCCTCCGCTATCCCTAGGGGAGGGGGAAATGTCTGCTAAAGCAGGTTTTTCGTGAATATCTCCTCAAGTAAGTTTCAAAATTGAAAAATAGTTATTTGAAAAAACAAAAAAACGTTCTGATAGGAAATTACACGTAGAACAAGATTGTTTATAACCATTTTTCAATTTTGAGACTTATTTGAGGAGATATTCACGAAAACCCTGTTTTAGCAGACATTTCCCCCTCCCCTGGGGGTAGCGGAGGGTTGTGGGGTGTCCATTTTAGTATGTTGTGCAGTGGATCATTAGGTACGAACGTAAAACGCGAAAAAAATCAGGATTTAATTTTTGGGGGTTTGGTACATTTTTTCTCTTATTTGCCTAGACTACCTATATCAAATCATTTCCAATTATTTATCTACATCAAATTTCATCTGTTTCGAAAAAATTGCATAGGTATGAAAAATGTCCTAATAAAATTACTTACCTATATCTGGGTTTTTCCAGATGTAATTTGATTATATTACATCAAAATGAATCTGAAATTTCATAATTTTCTCATGTATGAATTAATGTTATGTAGGTATTAGATATGATTTGATGTAGGTAATTTGATAAAATCAGATAAGAACATTCTTCAGATCTGTTAAGACCTAAAAATTTTTCATAAATTTTTTCATAAATTTTTAAAATTTCATCAATGTCTATTACTAATTTAAGAATATGCGCCGATTACAAAAAATTTTCAATTTTGAAAAATTAAAAATTTATCAAGTAGGTATTTTAATGTTGTTAGGGTAAAACAAACCTGTTAACTTGGAAAGATCGTGAACTGAAATTTTTTGACGTGAGCTTTCTCTCCTTTTAAAAAAAAATTATCAAATATCAATAATACCTAGTTACTTATATTTTGCATAACGGTCCAACATGGGAGGAAAAAAGAAAAAATCGTCGCCGATGATATTTTTGAATAAAACCATTAATTAGGCAGGCAGCTAGATACTGAATTAATTTACGAATAAATTTTTCAAAAAAAAACTCATTTGAAAACGATTTTTAAAAAAAATTAATTTTCGAATACCCTGAAAAAAATGGGGTAAATGTAAGAAATCACAACGAATGTCTTATTGAGTAAAATTATCAAACCACTTAGGTACCAATTTATATTTCAATAGAAAAATTTTCGGAACGAACTGCTTTCATCTTATTGAAAATTGTCGAATTTTAGGTGGAGTTGGAGAATGTGCTCGAATAATAAACGAGGGATGAAATTTTCACCTGATCGTTTTGTGATACAAACACAATTTATATTTTACCGCTTTTCCCTCTTTCCCAGGACATTCCAGTTTTCGGCAAAAAGTGTAAAACTATCCTACCTAAATCATCCAATAATTCAGAAACAATTTTCTTGCAAGTTTAGGATACTTAAGCACGTGGAAAAGTTTTCATAAATCACCATCCCGTCTACATAATGTTACACAAACGTATAAAAATCCCTCTTTTTTTCAAGACCCAGGTGGTAGATAGAATCAATTTACTTTTAACAAAATACACTACAATCTGTCCAACCATTCGATAGGTGTTTCTTGAAAGTAATATTCATTCATCTCGGGTCCATGTAAACAAACTGACAACCGATTACCACTTTCGATGCCTTTTCTAACAGCATGTTCATATTATGTACCTACAGACGACTCGGAACGAATACGATTCCCTTAATTAACCGAGTAGGCAACGTATCCAACACCACAAATCAATTCCACCGAAGGAGGGGCAGATTTCTAATCAATGTTGCCCATCAATACTTTGGGGATAGGATTTTAGAATTCACGAGGGTATTTAAACCATCCGGAAACAGGATAATTATACCGCGTCGAGAATCAAGCAATCAGATTCGATTACTGTTTTAAAATCATCGCGATAAAAATGAATAATTAATAGAAGTACTTTGATATTATAAGCCCACTTATTTAGCAACAGGAAATCTCGAAAGATTACTAAATGCTAAATAATTCTATCGACATTGCAACCCACTCTCGAATATACGCGAAAGCGTGGTGTGGAATTTTCAAATATTCAAGCGCAGATAAATTTGATTGGTAGGTCTAGGTACGTATTAAAAGTAAGCAATATTACGCGATAGGGTGAACACCGAACAATCTTCCACCTACATTCTGATAGACGATGAACTGGAATTTATACCAAATATAGGTAGAAATATAGCAATATAAATTCACCTAAATTTAATAATAGTTTATGAGGTCGAGCCAGATGTCAGAGAATCAATACGTTATTGAGACAATAATTCAAATAGAAAAAAATTCGCCTCCGCTTTTAGAAATAATCGCTGAAATAATTACTACAATGATTATCCAAGTTTTCGTTTTACACTTGGGTATCAAACACGTTTACGAATTCAATAACCCTAACCTTTTATTTATAAACTTCATTAAATTGAAAAATGAAAAAAATTAAAACTTATTTCATTTAGATACCTACAACTTTTTAAAAAGTTTTTATAAAGCGAGAATTTTTAGAAATTGAGTTCGAAATTTTAAATTCTTTGCAAAGTGTGTAAAAAAGGGAAGAAAAAAATTACGATACATTGAGAAAAGTAATAGCAAGGCGAGAATTCGGCAGGTACCTACTAATCAACTTTTTCGTAATTTCAGATGAACCGATCTCATTCACCTAACATATTTTATTCTAGTTTTTATTTTTAATAACAAAAGTAACTTGGAAAAATTTTAGATACCTACCTTACTTATTTTTTCTCTTTGAAAAAAAAGACGAAAAACCAAAATAACTTTTTTTTTTAATAGCCACTGATGACTTACAATACCAAAGCACGCGTTTTTAATTTAAATTTCAGGGCTACGGCTACTGAAAATCCGACTTCTTAAAATTGAGCAATTTATAACGAATTTCGGAAAAAAATCTGGTGACTTTTTCAGGTTTCACATTTGAAGAGAATGATTCGACTGAGTGACCTGACAAAGAGATTTGGTCTTCACAACCCGAGGTGGTCGCTTTTCACCATTTAAAAAAGAAAAAAAGTTGGATTTTAATTTTTACAATTTTTTATAATATGATTCAAAAAAAAACCTTTATAAATCTTTACATAGGTATCCAAGACTATCTGGATAAAAAAATCTCGTTTTTTCATAATTTTAATTGCAGTGTAAATACTCTTAAATTATAAATAGTAATTAGATTTTCATACTTGTTCCTTAATAACCTCACCCTCGGGTACCAATTTTAATATTAAAACCTTTTTGGTTTAAAAAAAAGGGTACAATGATGTTAAAAAAATTATAAATTTCTTTAAGTCGAAAAATAAAAACGCGAAATAGAAAAAAGAACGATAAATATTTTTTTAATGCCATCTAGTCCAGGAATTATAGCAAAATTTTTACGCGAACCTCGGAATGGTTGGGGGAAAGCTGAATTTTACATTATTTGTACATAATAGCCTACCAAACATACTCCTAAAAGTTTCACCCCCCAACTCGCCGGCTACCCCCGCAAGAGGTCAATAACCTTTGCGAATATACGTTTTTTGACTGTAGCGCCCAAAGGAAGGGTCGGAGAGGGAAAAGTGGTGAAATAAAAAATGTTCTACGTGAAATTTCCTACAAACTTGACCGGTTCTGTTGTTCTCAAAATTGCGAAATTCGACTTACAGTGAGGGTTAAACTTTTTCAACTTGGAAATTTTTTTCTGGAAAAATGATAATTTTTTTGTAATTTGAAGTTATAATAGACTCAAAAATATGCTGTGAAAAGTTGCACCCCCCAACTCGCCGGCTACCCTCACAAGAGGTCAATAACCTTTGCGAATATACGTTTTTTAACTGGTAGCGCCCAAAGGAAGGATCGGAGAGGGAAAAGTGGTGAAATAAAAAATGTTCTACGTGAAAGGGTATAGCCGGATAAGGGGTGGTTTTGGCCCCAGGCCCGATTTTTGATCTAATGCCCCCAGATTGTGTACCTTGATGAAAAAAAATTCTGGAAAAAATTTTGGCCCCCCAACCCCCTCCCTTTCGGAGCTATGGCCATTTTATTGCATCATTTTCAATAATTTTTAATTCCGATGGAAGTGAATGAAATTTTCTGTTCTTTGGCACAAAGTTACATCTCGTAGAGGTCTATTCGCGATAATTTTTTCATTAATTTTGGTGCACTCCTTCATGAGGTTTTGGCCATTTGAAATTTTCAACTGTAAAAAAAACCCTAACAGCGAAGTTCGACTAATTTTTGAAAATATCCTAAAAACGTGTTTTTTGACGTAGATTCACGTCACGTATTCAGTTTTGGCAATTGAGGTGGCGCAAGGGCCGAAAATTGCGAAAAACCGTAAAAAATGTTGTTTTTTTGGCAGGTTTTTTGAAATTTTGAGCATTTTATACGGAAAGAAATGATCAAATGAAAAAAACAATCCCGTATTCGTGTTCAGCAGGTCAAAATACCCCGATAAACACCATTTTTGCGATCATTTTACTTTAAATCTCGAAATTTAGTTTTATTGTCTTGAAAAATCAGTGAAAAAAGTGAATTTCGACATTTAAAGTAAAATGATCGCGAAAAGGGTGTTTATCGGGGTATTTTGACCTGCTTAACACGAATCCGATGTTAGTTTTTTCATTTGACCATTTCTCTGCGTATAAAATGTTCAAGATTTGAAAAATCAGCCAAAATTACAATATTTCTGAAGGGGTTTTGTAATTTTTGGTCTTTCTTCCAAAGAAACGACCAAAACTCCTTCTACAAAATGTAACATTGTGCCAAAGAACAGAAAATTTCCTTCACTTCCGTTGAAATTGAAAATTCTTAGAAAATAAAATAGATTTTATGCATTTTCAGTCATTAATAAAGTTGATTTCTTGCAAAAAAAAAATAGGTATCATGTATCAAAATGTACAAATCATCCCTATAGCAATTCATAAATATGTACATTTCAGCAGTATTATCTATGCTTAAGAAAACGAATTTTTGAACGAAAATGGATATATGATTTTTCCAACACCTACACCACAAATCCACAAGCCATTGTAACATGCAGTTCACCAAGTTAAATGAAATCTACTCTACCTCCGATTTTTATCCCCCCCCCCAAAAAAAGGTGTCCTTTGATATGAAAAAATTTTACCTCTACTCCCTCATTTGAAATTATGGCCATTTTACTGCATTATTTTCAAAAAAAAACTTATTTCAACGGAAACATGTAATTAATGGAAGTGGATTTATAATTTTTTCATCAACTTTGGTGAGCTCTTTCGCGTTTTTACGAAAAAATGCCATATAAGCAAGCAACCACACCTTAGAAAATTTTCTGAAAAATTATTTTTTGGTAGATTCATTTTTGGTTTTGTCGTTGCTTTTTTTGGAAGAAAGACCAAAAATTACAAAAACCCTTCAGAAATATTGTAATTTTGGCTGATTTTTCAAATCTTGAACATTTTATACGCAGAGAAATGGTCAAATGAAAAAACTAACATCGGATTCGTGTTAAGCAGGTCAAAATACCCCGATAAACACCCTTTTCGCGATCATTTTACTTTAAATGTCGAAATTCACTTTTTTCACTGATTTTTCAAGACAATAAAACTAAATTTCGAGATTTAAAGTAAAATGATCGCAAAAATGGTGTTTATCGGGGTATTTTGACCTGCTGAACACGAATACGGGATTGTTTTTTTCATTTGATCATTTCTTTCCGTATAAAATGCTCAAAATTTCAAAAAACCTGCCAAAAAAACAACATTTTTTACGGTTTTTCGCAATTTTCGGCCCTTGCGCCACCTCAATTGCCAAAACTGAATACGTGACGTGAATCTACGTCAAAAAACACGTTTTTAGGATATTTTCAAAAATTAGTCGAACTTCGCTGTTAGGGTTTTTTTTACAGTTGAAAATTTCAAATGGCCAAAACCTCATGAAGGAGTGCACCAAAATTAATGAAAAAATTATCGCGAATAGACCTCTACGAGATGTAACTTTGTGCCAAAGAACAGAAAATTTCATTCACTTCCATCGGAATTAAAAATTATTGAAAATGATGCAATAAAATGGCCATAGCTCCGAAAGGGAGGGGGTTGGGGGGCCAAAATTTTTTCCAGAATTTTTTTTCATCAAGGTACACAATCTGGGGGCATTAGATCAAAAATCGGGCCTGGGGCCAAAACCACCCCTTATCCGGCTATACCCTTTCCTACAAACTTCTTAAAATTGCGACATTCAACTTACAGTGGGGGTTAAACTTTTCCAAATTCGAAAAAATTTGAAAAAATTTGTAATTTTAAATTGGAATGGACTCAAAAATATACTGTCAAAAGTTTCATTCGGCAACTTGTGATCCACCCCCGTATGAACACATAAAATTATCAATTTTTAAAGAATTTTTTATCCACTCTTTCCAGAGATATTGCATATTGAATTTTCGACATGGGGTGTGATAATTCTGGAAGGGGTGGATGTAGGGAGTCAACATTTTTTGGATGATTATTGACTAAAAGTAACATTAGGCCATTTTGACCGATCTTGGATGAAGGACCATTTATCAGGAAAGGCTCTTTAGTCTTTATCAATGATTTCACATTATGTACCGTAACTTTTCACAATTTTGTCATTGACAAGAAGTTTTAACACTGTTTTTTTTGTGAAAATATCAGTGATCGAAAAAAACCTGGAAATAAATCACAGAAATGTAAGTAAGAAAATTTTCATAATTTTATGACTTTTGGCCAAAAAATAAGGCACCTATTAAAAAATGCAAAATTATCCAATTTTTCTGACCAAACAATCCAATTTGGTTATTCAAGGTTGCAAATCCCACTCCGTAATCGACCCCCTATCCGGGGCTTCGTCAAAAATCACTCAAAAATTGGAATTATTATTCCGCAAGGTGACGATATAAAACTACATTAAACTTCATCCCCTCCGTTCCGAATCACCTGACGTAAAATCCATAAATTCTATTCACCATTTTGCTCCAAAGCTAGAACAAATCTTTGGAAAAAAATTGTCGCGATTTTAAAACCTCGACTTTTTGAAACCGACGAAATAAAATACAAAGAACAGAAAAACAAAATCTTTCACTTTGACGGAATATTCTTCGGAATAATCGAAATCAAATTTGTCAACTCACGTCACACCTACCCAAATCTCGCACATTTACGCAGAATTACCAAAAAAAAGAAAAATAAAATAAACAGATAAGATTTCCTTTTCTTACAATACACACGTTTCACGAGTCATGCTCCGCGAACATAACCCTAGGAGCGGAATCAGACGGTTGAAAATATTAACCTGGAAAATAAACTACGTGTAGTAGACTTCTAGTCGAGATAACTTGTGCGAGAGAAATTTGCGTTCAAAATGAACGGCTCTCATTTATACGGCGGTTTTGCATATTGTCGAGGTATAGCTGGTTTTTCATTTCTGACGACGATGAAATATACCTACGCCAACTCTAAAATCGCTATCTATGTCGTAAAATCAACCTCAAATAGGAAAACATTTAAAATTTATCTTTAAAATGTGGTGTTGGCGTTTGTTAAGCACGCCGCGTATACCTGTAACTGTGTATACGATTTTGACTTACGTCGTGTTTTCTTTGCGGTTACAAGGGTAGACTTATTGTTGGAAAATTTTGAAAAACGAGAATATACATATTTAACAAATGTCTCGAAAAGTTGGGGCAAACTTCTCTTTATCACCTTCTTAAAAGTAATACGAAGCAGGCGACGAATAAAACATAATATCGTTTTTCTTCGGGTATGGTATACGTAACCTTAGTTGCAAATGATAAAACGTTCTTCTTCGAGAACCATTTTTAATAATCTTATATTTCGTAAACACTTTCGAGCTTACGCCGCGCCGTTGCGTTGCTACGTGGCGAGCTCGCGGCGTAAATTTATGCACGCTTGATGTATAAATTTCGGTAAAATTTCTCTCCGTAATGAAACGAAACAACAAAACTCGATAACGTCTCGAGTAAATGAGTCGTGGAGTGGGTTTTTGGCGAAAATTTCTCGTCTGCGGACTTTAATTATTCATTCGATTCGAGAGATAAAATTCGCCGACGTTTATCAAACAAGTTAATTCGACTGATCAAAAACCAACTCGTATCTTTCTTTTCTTATTCTTAACCTCGCGTACCTAATGTTTATTCAAATTAAATTCATCCAAGTCGTTTTTTCCTCTCAGAACAGAGAACAAAATAAAAAAGAAAACTCAACTTTCTAAAACTCAAACACAAAGCATTCGTTGAAAAATGGAACCTTTGTTTCAAATTTTTTTACTCCTTGATTGTATGTTTAATCAAATGAAAAAAAAATATCAACTGGGAAAGTAACCACGTCCATTGTTCTTCCTCGTTTCAACATTGTACTCTGAAATGTTACATTGTTAGATGGACAAAATTACGACCTATGTATTCTCAAAGATCCTATAAAAGGATAATTTTTTCAAACTATTCGTTAGAAAACCTTGTTCCTAAATTATCTAGGTATTTTTTTTTAAAAAAGAGAAAAAAGTTTGTTAACTTTGAACTTTGATTTTGCCAACAATCGTCATTCAGCTTATAAGTACCTACATTGGTGGATTAGTGTTTGGTTAAACTATACAAGTGCCTACTGTCTAGATCTGCCAGTTGGTGAAAAATTCCAAGTTTTAATTGGCATATTAAAAGGCAACTTTTTACCACGGTATGTCGTTAACAATAAACTCCTGTGAAACCATTTTGACGAAACAAATTATACGTGAAATATAGCTCTATTTATTGGTTGTAAATTACGGTAATTTTGCCCGAAAAAGCTCGAGCGCAGGAAAATATTCATAAATTGCGTTTATTTGTTGGGACATTTTATTGGATGTACGTACGATAAACGAGCCAAATTACAGCTTTCGAGATAATATTGAATTATATAGCAGCCCGGTTTCACGAATATTTTTTCCGCCGTTTTCGAAACGTTTTTGTCGTATTTTGCTACGTAATATGGTCACAGTAGCGCGATGTATAACATCGTCGTCGGATTTTTCCCACAGGGTATGATTTTTATTTTGTATATCTCGATTTTGTTTTATTGGAAGGAAAATAAGAGGTGCGAGGATACGCTTTATGTATGTATGGTGAGCCATATATATGAATCATCGGTTGTCAAAATTACGTCGATGGTTGTTAGGTGTGCTTTGAGAAAGGTTTTAAACAAATAACTTCATCTTTTTGATTGTTTGACGTCGTATTTGTAAATTGGCTGTGGGTTTTTTCGCATTAGAATCAACAATGTAAGTACATTAAAGTGGAGTGAAGAAAAAACATTAGTATGGTAAAGTTTGACGAAAATTAGCGAAGTAGTTTACTTTGAATAGGGTACCTCCTTCAGAAAATATTTATCTAACTGTAAGGAAAAAGGAGCTAGAGGTTTTCAAAATGACGCCATTTTTGAGAAAAAATATTTTTTGCTGATTTTTGGTTTTTCTTTTTTTCCACCTGCATGGTATCACGTTAGGTCTATGAGAACGTTGCTGGGATATTTTCAAAAAATAGTCGAACGTCGCTATGAGGTAGGTAGCTGAAAGCGAGGCAGTTATATACTGCGGTATACCGTCGACTGCCTCGCTAAAATGCGGTATGGTCGCCTGGCGGTATGATCGCATTGGAAAAAAGCGGTAGACGGTCATAAGTCATAACCGCTTACCGCTCATGTTATTTAACGGGGTGAGTCATCCCTAAACACGTATTCATGTATTCATGTTGATACGAAACTGTAGTAACATCAGGCGGTCAGGCGGTAGTACCGCGGTACTTAATCGCCTCGCTTTTTCAAAAACTGGTTTAAGTGGTCAGGCGCGGTATAACAAATGCGGTTACGGTAACGTGACCGCCTCGCTTTTGAACGAGGCGATCTGGGCTGCTATTCCTCAAATGCGTTATTGGCGTTCTGAGCTTAACCCGTGAAGCAAAAAATGACACTTTGGAGGCGTTGTGGGCATTACCTTAAAACTTGTATTCCTGAATTTTAAATTATAGTCGTATAATTTTTGAACAACTTTTGCTTAGAATCCTATGAAAATACTGTAGAATTTTGTGCGCAATGAATAACTAAATAACACTAAAAATAAACAAAAATTATGAAAAATTCATTTCCAAACAAAATTTTAAAAAATTATACGTATACAAAAAAAAATTAACCAAGGGTACATTCATTATTAAGCACGAAATAATTTAAATTCGAGTCAATTCTAGAGATGGGCACAATCGATATTACTATCGGAACATTCGATAGTGCTATCGATAGTGCATTTGTCGACTATCGATAGTTTCAAAATACTACCGATAGTTTTTACCATCGATAGTTTTGCAAAACTATCGGTAGTTTTCGATAGTTTTAAAATTTTGAAATGCTTGCATTTTCAGCCAATTTCGAACTTAAAATCCAATTCTTTCTTGTATTCTCAATTAATAAATCAAATTTTCTA
This sequence comes from Pseudococcus viburni, assembly GCA_033439095.1. Lineage (NCBI taxonomy): Eukaryota > Metazoa > Arthropoda > Insecta > Hemiptera > Pseudococcidae > Pseudococcus > Pseudococcus viburni. The sequence continues at coordinate 633,116 of JAVBJF010000141.1, forward strand.
GAAAAATGTCATCAATTTGCCGAATTTCCCAAATGAAAATGCAATTTTTGTGGCATGAGGGGAGGGGGGCGCTCTTCTCTTTTTGAATAATCAGCTTTACCCTTTACCACCAATTTTTTTTCAATTTTTGTGTTGAAACTCTGTGTAGAGCATTTTTCGCACCAATACGATCAAATACACCCGAAAATAGTGTATTTTACGCATCGATCTTATACATATGGATACGTAGCGGATATAGCCTCTTATGGGATATTTGTTTGCCAAAATAGTCACAGGGGAAAGGGGCGATCGAGTAAGTTTACCCAGTTTAGCGATCTGCGCCGGTGGTGTGCACATCTGATAACAGTAGAAAATTCATCGATCTTAGATCTTCTACAATAGCCAAATATTTTTGGGAGTTTTTCTCGAAATTGGTAGGATATTAAGTAGGAAAAATAGATAAAATTTTTCTATTTTTCCTACTAAATATCGTCCCACTAATGTTAAAACCGTCTAAGTGCCACTTTTTTTAAAATAGACTTTTTTATAATTTTGGATTCAGCGAATCAAGCTGCATCAATTAAAATATAAAAAACGCAACTTAAAAAATTTAAACCCCAAAAAAAAGAGTTTAAAATTTGCAAAGTCCATAAGCGCAATGCTAATTTTGTTACGTTTTTCAGCTCTCCTGTAAAAAACAAAAAATGGCACTTAGACGGTTTTAACATTAGTGGGACGATATCCTACCAAAGTTGAGGAGAACTTCCAGAAATACTTGGCTATTTCACTTTCCAGTGGAAATCGCATGAGCAGATCAAGTGTGCAGAATGAGAAAGTGAGTAAACTGAAAAAGGGTGTTGCCTTAGCAGTTGATAGACCCGCTACGTATCCATATGTATAAGATCGATGATTTTACGGCTTGAAAAAGCAATAACAAAAACTACCTAAAACTACCGATAGTTTTCCGATAGTTTTGACTACCGATAGTCCACTATCGATAGTCGAGAACTATCGGTAGTGTGACTATCGATAGTTCAAAACTATCGATATTGCCCATCTCTAGTCAATTTGTCATAAAAAATCATGAGAAAGTTCCAAAAACATTTTCCCATAACATGATGTACGCCTCTAAAGCCATATTTTATAAGGCGTTAGCGGCGTACCTGGCGTACTGCTAATGCCCTTTACGCCGCGTAACCCCCGGCTAAGCATTTCAAAAATAGCAGCAGGGAGGCATATTTTTTTGGCCAAAGTCGATAACGCATTTGAGGAATAGCAGCCCAGGCGGTATAAAATGACTGCCTCGCTTTCAGCTCTAGTAGGTACTTGGGTAGCTAGGTGATCGGATGTGATCGCATGTGATCGCATGTGATCGCGTGTGATCGGGTGTGATCGGGTGTGATCGGGTGTGATCGGGTGTGATCGGGTGTGATCGGGTGTGATCGGGTGTGATCGGGTGTGATCGGGTGTGATCGGGTGTGATCGGGTGTGGTGATCGCATGTGATCGGGTGTGATCGGGTGTGGTGATCGCATGTGATCGGGTGTGATCGGGTGTGATCGGGTGTGATCGGGTGTGATCGGGTGTGATCGGGTGTGATCGGGTGTGATCGGGTGTGATCGGGTGTGATCGGGTGTGATCGGGTGTGATCGGGTGTGATCGGGTGTGATCGGGTGTGATCGGGTGTGATCGGGTGTGATCGGGTGTGATCGGGTGTGATCGGGTGTGATCGGGTGTGATCGGGTGTGATCGGGTGTGATCGGGTGTGATCGGGTGTGATCGGGTGTGATCGGGTGTGATCGGGTGTGATCTTTTTTCATGTTTTTATGCATTGAAAATACCTATCTCTGGCGCGCCGCCGTTCACCAATCGGCGGCGGCGGCGGCGGCGCAAGCTGAATTTTTCAATTTGGCGGCGGCGCATCGGCGCGCCGGAAATTCATCGGCGGCGGCGGCGTCAACCGGCGGCGCAGACCTCTAGGTGTGATCGGGTGTGATCGGGTGTGATCGGCCTAGGTTTAGCTTTAGAGGAGGATGCCACCATGTCAGATTAAATGTTGAGTACAAAAAGTGGTTTTTAAACATGGAGTGTTGGTAATTTTTTTTTTTAATTTTGATCAAATTGAGGAAATTATTCGTTTTTTTGGTACCTAAATTATAATAAAAATTAAATTTTAGGGCACATTTAGTGGATTTCTATTTCTCCCCTCGGGGGCTGGAGTCTCAAAATTCACCATTTTAGAAGAAAATGGGGTAAAACCTGGATAAATCAAAATTTTGCGATTTTTTGAGTGATATATAAATCCATGTTTACGAACATATACAGGGTCTATAGATGAACCGGGCACCCTCAGCGCAAAATACTCTACCTAAAATAGTGATATTTCTGATTTATGTTTTTTTCCGTTAAAAGGGTCTGGGGTATAGTTTTTAAATTACCAAAAATCATAATTTTGATGAATTTAATTTTTAATGATAAATTCATCACTTATTTGTCAATAATTGTAATTAATAAAAAATTTTAATTTCAAAGAATTGATAATTTTACGTTTGAGATTACGGCATTCTGATGTTAAAAAAAAGATTCATGTAATGTTATCGTGTGGGCATTTCAACTCTGTGAAGCGTATTTCACACTTTTACCTGCATATTTTATAAGATGACTCATCCTTTACATTAAACTTCGTCACTTTTTTGATCTTGTTTTCGTTTCGTTGCGTATTACAACAATAATATCAGTGATGCAACGCAACGAAATGGGAAAAAAGAAAAGAAAAGAATGGGAATTTTTGCGCTGAGGGTGCCCGGTTCATTTATAGACCCTGTAGAATACAAATTTGGCAAATTTCTCATTAGGAATGAAAGGAGAAAGGTTGAGGTGAAGAGGGGTGGTGAGATCTTGAAAATTTTGAATTTTAAGGACGATGAGGGGAGACTTGAAAAAATTTGAATTCGCAACTTAACCGAGTAATACATAAGAAATAGATGTTTTCGAGGGTGTGAAATACAGATTTGACTATGTATATTTTTCTCTGAGGGATGAAGGGTTGAGGTGGAGAGAGAGTAAAGCCTGGGTAAATTTGAATTTCACCATTTTCCCAAATGATATATCGAAATCTGTATTTTTGAGGGCATAAATTTGGCAATTTTTTTCAAGGATGAAGGGTTGGTATAATAAGTAAAGAATAACTCTGCTTCTCGTTAGTGGTACACTGTTTATTATGAAGGGTTGGGGTAAGGTAAGAGAGGGGGTGAAACTTGAAAATTTGCAATTTTGCAATTTTTTTCCTAGTAATATATCAAAATCTAGTTTCTGAATGACGTAAAGCACGAATTTGGCACAATTTTTCTTCTAATGAGGGGGGGGGGGTGAAACTTGAAATAACTTGTAATTTATTGACAATTTTCTTAAATGATACGTAGATTGAAATGCATTTTCTAGATATCGTATATAGATTATGAATTTAATTATATTTTCATATTACATATCAGAGACGAAATAATAGTGGTGCCATGCCGGGGGGGGGGGCTGATCCACCCCCTCCCCTCATATTTACCAGAGTTGGAAAATTTTGTTGTAAATCGTTAACTTTACTCAAAAAGTCGGCAAAATTTGTAGTAAATTGACAAATTTTCTCTGTAAGTCAGGAAATTTCATAGAAGCAATTTTTTTCAAACAGTCTGTAAACTTTATTTCCAGTGATTTTTCTCACTAATTTGTTTTCTTTGAAAATTTTTTCACTGATCTCCTGTGCTGCAATTCGAACTGGTTGCCAGTGATTTTCGATAATTTTCGCTGATTTATAAATGGGAGAATTCATATGATGATATGAATGCATAAAATTATGTCTGATCACATCTGATTACTTCTATTCAAATTCAAGCACCTATAATCTCAATTCCAATAAAAAATCATCATTTACATTATTTTAAAAATTGATAAAAAAAAGCACGAAAGAATGGGTGTGGCACACCAACTGAGGAAGATGGGGAGTACAAAAAATTGTGAATTTTTTTCCCAGTCAAAATACACCATTTTTGAGGTGTTTAGGGGCCTAAAAACGCTTGGGCCCAAATTCATCTCTAACCCGACTTTACCTATTGATAATTTCAGGTAGAAGGTAGAAAGAAATGGACACCTGGATGAGCTGACCCCGGATTCGTATCCGACAAGTCAAAATACCCCGATACAAACTCTTCTCGAAATCGTTACAAACCCTTCGCAATATTCTGACCCTCCCTCCACTCCAACCACCCATCTTATCGACTTCCGAAAAAAGCTCTAAAATTCGATTCACCGTAGCGTTTCAAAATCACCGATTTATGACGCTGGCCGCAACCCTAGCTCGGTAACCCTACCTCGACACTTATTCTGAAATAGCGTTAAGTGAAAAATACAATCGAGAAATAGGGCTTATTTATAAAACGTGTAATTATATCGCGAGCACTCGAAGTAAATTAAGCTTAAATACACCTCTGTTCATCTATACTCGGTTGTTATTACGATAATGGACCTAAATTCGAAGCTTGTAAATTGGGTTTTAAAACGAAAACGTTTTGAGATAGGTACCGGGGAATAATGCAACCTAAATACAAAGCACAACGTACACGTATACCTAAGATAGTACAATGTACTCGTACAAATTCGGTGCTGCTTTTCGTATACAAATTCTCTGTCGTGCTTTTTATTTATATCTATCCTTAAACGTATGCAAAATCTTTTCGCCCGGTTGGTAACCGTAAACAGGCGTTTATGCGGAATACGAGTAAGCTGTTGGAAGGTTGCCGAAAATCTCTTTTTTACAGGTGGAAAATTTTCTGTACGTGATGTAAGTAGTGAGTGGTAAATTGTTGTTTACGAGTTTTTGTCCTAGTTTTAATTAAATGGTCGCGTTTTAGTATCATCGTTTGCTTAGAAAAATTATTTTACTCAAATTGTAAAATACTCGTTTAAATTTATCGCTCCCACGGCCCATTTTAAAAACCCAATTTTTTTCACCTATAATTCGAGCACCGAAACGGACTCTCTCCGGCGGTAATTTCGAGGGCTATTTCAAAACTTCGCCCGGTGGGTTATAACGATGTAAAAATTTTCAAGAGATATAAACTTCTTTGTTAGGTACTTTCGAGGTACCAAGCTTATGTTAATAAAATGGAAATTTTATACCTTTATTATATCTTATAACATAAGGTACAGTGTACTTGTGTGAAATACTGCCCGAGTAAATTACCAAGGTGTTATTTCAACGTACCAAAGGAATTTTTGGTCATTGGCAATGAAACGTCGCGTCGATTAATTATTACACCTACCGGTATCCGGCGCTCATTCAAAAGGATAAACCTCAACTTTGCTTGGAATGCTGTTTTCTCCGCAACGTTGTCGTTTACATACGTAATTTTTACACTGCATTTTCACCTCGTACAACGACACAGGCGGTTCCCTAATACGCTCTAAGATGACTCGGCCTTTATTAAATTAATTCCGCAAAAAGCTCTGGTTAAAGGATCCGAGAAAATTGTACCTATAAAGAATGATCTCGAAATGAAATTTCTTTTTGAAAATGGAGTCTGTGGGTATACTTTATACACCCTTGTTATATTCTTTATACGAATTTTGACACGAGAAAAGGCGACGCGACGCGTCCTTTGTTTTCATATAAGACGCCTAAGTAGGTATTTTTCTCTCGCTAATTTTTCTTTTTTGATTTTCGAGGTCTAGAAAAAATATTTACATATTTTTCCGAGCTTTTCGCGACAATTTTTTTACACAACCTGAATATATTTACATACGTATTAGTTTATATTGTACGAGATACGTATGAGATTACGGTTCGATATATGAGAGGAGAAAAATTCGTCAATAATGAAAGCCATACTGTGTATTATTTTTGCATAATTCGAGACTAATGGAAAAAGAAACGTATCAATCAGTAATACGTACATATTTCGAAGAGTTTTTTTTGTCAATACGTGATACGAAAGTAGAGGCAGGGTAATTTGAAAATCGAATAATGCGGTGCATTTTTTACTTGGGTATCGATAAATTGATAAAAAGATAAAATTATTGTATTATTGATATTTTTAAAATCGAGAGGGGGTTGAAATTTAAAAAATATGTAAATTTTTTTCCAATGAGAGGGGAGGGGAAACTGACCAGAAGGTTCAATTTTGGATTTTCGATTGAACTGGATTTCGTGTTCGAAAAAAAAGGCCATCATGTGAGTCAAGAATTAATTCATGAAATAGAATAAAACATTGGAATAAATTTTCTTTCAAAGGGAACACCTCTTTTTTTTTTATAGATATACGAATATTTGGCTCAATTGTTACTTTGAAGTCTGAATTACTTACTTTTTTTTGCAAGAGACCTCATCATAGTCGAGAAAATTTTCTTTAGCTTGAAAATTTTCTCAGGAAACGAAAATTACGAATTTTTTATGATGGATCAAAATTTCTCAGATTATTTTTTAATTTATTTTGTAGATTATAGGTACCTATAAAAAAATTTTCATAAATCAAAAAGCCTCCCTCTCACAAGTGGTAGATGTTCGCAAGATCCCTCCATCTCCTCGCTCTCATCAACATCTCAATAAAGAAATCGTAAAATTTCCTTTCAAATCCGTCTAAAAAGATGTCAAGTCATAAATACCAAGGCTTTTGGTTCAGAACCGAACCGAACATGACAAAATTAAAGAAACATCTCTAATGACGTAATGACTAGTGAGACTCCGCACAGGTCACTCTTCCCTTCCTAACCATCTATTCAGAATCATGGCTATCAACAATCCTACATGTCCCTTGCACACAATCCCTGAAGCAATATGTGATATCAATCATTTACTCTTCAAGTGTCCTGCTCTCTCACGTTTTAGATCAAAACTATACCAAAGTTTTCCAAGTTCAGGAGTGAGTACTCCTTTTTCTGCTCTATCAATCATGAATAATACTAGTAAAAAAATCTACTCTGCATTAAGTTTCTTTATACAGGAGGTGATGGCGTTCACCAATGGTGTCATACGTTTCTAATGAATTCTAATTATTGCTGGCGTGGGCTGATAGACCTAGTAGTCCGGGGCGCCCCCCCCCCCCCCAAAAAAAAAAAAACGATTCTTGGGAACCGAACCTGAGAACCAGTTTTTCAAAGAACTGTTCTTGAGAACCAAACCCGAGTTTTCGGAACCGAACCTGAGAATCGGTTTCCCAAAGAACTATTCTTGAGAACCAAACCCGAGAACCGTTCTTTGCAGAATGGTTCTTCGGAACCGAACCTGAAACCCGGTTTTTCAAAGAGCGGTTCTTGAGAACTGAACCTAAGAACCGTTCCTGAAAACCGGTTTTTTGAAGAACGGTTCTTGGGAACCGAAACTGAGAACTGTTTTTTTTAAGAACGGTTCTTAGGAACCGAACCAAGAACCGAACAGAACTAAAAAAGGGAATGGAACCGGAACACAATAAAGTTCGGGTTTTTGAAGCCCTGGTTGAAATGACGAAGAAATGGCAAAAAATTACATGTTTCAGTAAAAATTCTTGAAGTCTTGGTTCATAAATCAATAGGAATTGTTTTAACTTTCTCAATCAAGATTTTATGAAATTAAAAATAATACTGAAAAGTGAAAATCACTGATTTTTGACTGATTGATCAATTTTTGTTAATAAATTAGTAAATTAAACTGAAAAAATCAGTCAAAAATCAATAATTTCCAGACTGATTATTTTTTTAGTACAAAGTATTTTGAGAAATACCTACTTATTATTGTATTCTATTGGAAAATGATACCGAGGAGTTTAAAGATCTTATCATCATGGTCCCAAATATTAAAAAGGTCCTCAAATTACCAAAAATTTAGAAATTTTTGATTTCATTTTTCAAAATTTCAGAATCTCGAAATTTGAATTTTTGAGATTTTTTTCGGAATATCAACGCAAACTAAAATCGAAATAAAAAATGAATAATTATTCTCATATTTTTTATGGCACTGGAGACATGACATGACTCTCAGGAGGTAAAATTTTCCACCAGAATCGATGGTAAAAATTATTTAGAATAAAAATTTTGGGCACTTGAGGATGAGGTGAAGCCTTTAAACAATTTTTTTTTACATTTTTCAGTCAATTTCTCTTAGGAACCAATAGAAAAAGAAACTAATATTTCCTTCCCCTTTCCTCTTCTTGAAACTTCTTTACTTATATATTTACTTACAAGGGAATCTTTTGAGGTGTCTGTCTCCAATTTGAACGAAAGTGAGATTTTTGGGAAAGTATGTTCTAAAATGGAGAAGCTCGAAAATACTAGGAAGAAATCAAAATCATGCTAAAAGCTACAGAATATCCAGAAAAAAAACTTTTCATTTTAGAAATTTGAAATAATGATCAAAAAACTCTATAGAGATGTTCATCTGAAAATCGAAAAATAAATGTCGATTTTTTGTTAAATGGTTTGAAAAAATTTGAAAACTCCATTTTTTAATACCCCAAATTGATTCCCATGGCTTCTACAAAAATACTAGGAAAAATCAAAAATTTTGCCAGATGCTTCAGAATACCTGGAAATATGAGTAGTTAAAATCGGTTTCGAGAGATTGCTACGATTATTAAACAAGAAATGATTGATTTTTCTCAATTTAATAAAAAATAGCACTTTTTTCAAAAATATCAAGTACATTTTTGTCAAAAAAACTACGATTTTTACATTTTTAAAAATCTTCCAAAAATCTGAAAATCAAATCGAGTGTCTAAAATTTTGGTTACAAATGGTTTGGAACATTTCCTTTCTAAAAATCCAATTTTCAATAAAATCGGTGACAGACACCTCGATCAGTTCCCTTAGATATTAGATACAGCAAATCTAAAATCACGAATTTCACGAAAAAATTTAAACTTCGTGACCTTTTTTGGTCAAAGTATCGATATTTTTCGAAAACTGTAGCTCCATCTAAGTTTCAAGAACGTTAATGGAATATACAAAATCGTATCCAAGGAAAGAGAGGGCGATATAAAATTTCATCGCTTTGTATCGAGGCCTGAAAATATTTTCAAATCATTTTTCCATAATTTTTTTCACTTTTTTTTGAAATAGATTTCAGTTAGCTAGGTATGCGATCTTGGGACATAATATTCGAACAATTTTTTGGAACACTTTCGCATCATTTCACTTTCAAGGTTGTCTGCTACATCGCTTGTATTAATTCAAAATAATTCGATAAATTCGAACCAAGGTTAATGTACAAAAAATAATAGGTGCCTTACCTACACATTCCATCGGATCCCAGTGCGCACACTATTGGATTTTACAGTTCGACCCTTTGCTGCAAAAAATTCTGAAACAAAACAAATTATTAAATTAAAAACTTTCAAGGTTGGCTTTGTTCACCGTTGAAATTTATAGAAAAATAGAAATGGAAAAGCAAATCGAATCGTTCTTGAAAATATTGAAAATTTTTCAGGTATTTTTATAGTAAAGATATAAAATAAAATTGGCAATTTATCCGTTCATTGAAAAATCACTTCGTGAATATTTGATCTGCATTGCAGAGGAAAAAACTTCGAGCATGTCTTCCTTAATTCTTTAATTATTTAAGCCAAGTATTATACGAGTGGATCAGAATGTCACATAAACCCGTAACCGAGCCTACTAAAACTGTTTTTTTTTCAAGGCATAAACTTGATGCTTCGGCAATAAAATCAGCGACGTGTTTACGAGCTCGTGTCATTAACCGAAGGGCCGGTTTTAAATCCTTTATCGAATTAGAAAAACTCTTCGGAAATAAAATCTAGCCCGATTCAACGGAAATGTATATCTGAATTGGGAGAGACGAATAAAATCCTTGAAGGAAGAAACGCTCCTCGATTAAGAATAACATTCCGGATACCTGCCCTAATTCGCATTTCCACCCACACTATCGCTTGTCTTAACCAATTTCCGAAAATTGCTTTATAATTTCCAACAATGGAGCAACCTTAATACAAAGTTACCAACCAAAACACAAAAGAAAGCAAGTAAAAGGGGAATCGAATCACACCTCTATTCGCTCTGTTTACTCGTGGAATCAAAATAAATGGGGAAAAAATGTCTCGTTTACATGTGTTTGACAATGTACAAGAATAATCCATATTGGAACCTTGTAAAATGTTTCAAAAGCTAAAAATACGTATTCGCGAGCTTGTTAGCTCTCTTTTGTGGTAAATGAAATATCCACATACGAGTAACTGAAAAGATTAGGTACGTTTGCGCCGATGATGTGTAAGAAAATACATCAAGAATATGTTTCGATTAGGGGGGAAAAAAACAGCTTTCAAGTGGTTTATTAAGAAACTTAGCACTTGAAACGAAGTTGCTTACTTTTTTGTTATTTCTATTCCGAAAATTTCAAAACTTAACTTCGGAAACGAGCTGACATGGACGAAAATCAACCAACACCGCGACATTTATTTTCATCTCATTTCTCACAGTACCTTAATCCGCGACAATGGATACAATTTCAAGTGGAGAAAAATAAAGCTCGATGGGAATTTTCCATTCAAACAATCGCGTTATATTTACCTACCGATCTTTTGTTTTGAAAAGCATTAAAGAATTTTGATGAAATTTATTTTAAAAGCATTCTAATTACTTTATTATGCAAATTCTTTGTATAATGAAAGGAAGCAAATTAAGCATTAAAAACTTGCTTTATTAATGAAAAAAGTTTATAGTTTTTTTTTCTCCGCATATAGTTCCGGGTGAAAGATACTTATAAGGAAGATGATCGAGCAAATTAATGATAAAAATTAATAACCTTGGTACTGCGATGTTTCGGTCTTCATGAGATGATGGTCTTTTTAATATAAAGCGTAACGTCAAAACTCTAGTTATAACTTTTAAAGATGAGTTGCATTTTAAACGATAGTTTTTTTTGTAGTTTTTTTCCTCGTTCCATGTATTTATCGATTTTGCATACTGAAAAGGTGGACAGATAATTTTTCACGTGACAGAATTCTCGTTAACATTTTATAATAACATAAGATGCACTTCGTATTAAGCAAACAGTTGGACAGAAAAAGGAGGTGTGAAAACAAAGATAGAGTTGTTTTGGGGATTATTCGTATTTATTTTATATCCTGTCGCAGGGTGTACCATTTATCCATTTTAAAGGTAATTAAGCTCTTTTGGGGTCTCTGAGATGAAAAGTGGAGATAATTTTTCCCCTCTCTCTATCTTGCAGGCCCCATAGAGTTCTCGATTCCAGATAAAGGATCAAAATAATCTCAAAATGAATTTTGGGGTTCAAAAAACATGTATTTTAATACCTCAGTCGAAAATTTTCCAATTTTGGTCCCTTACCCCTACCCTGATGAGGCCCATTTCCAGTTTTTCGAGAAAATAACCCCAGCTATGAATTCAGAGGATCGAAAATATTGGATTTTGATACCTTACTCGATAGTTTTGATAAATTTTCAATTTCAGTCCATTTCTCCTTTCCCATACCCCTCCCCATGAGCCCCTTTTGTTTGTTTTCTTGAGAAATTGAACAGGGGAATGAATTCGAGAGGTCAAAAAACCAAATCTTTTGAATGACTATTGGTCATTTATAAAATTTATCTGTTCCAATCCTTCATTTTTACATGATTTTTCAAAGTTTTCCTGTCATTGGGTATTTTTCCAAGTTCACTGAAGCAAGTTTGATTGGTCATTTATAGATTTCGAAATTGTGTGTTTTTTTTTATCAATTGAGTGGTCCAAAATCAAGAAATAGTAATTTTTGAGGAATTCTTAATGACTGATTAATACAGATCACTTTTTGGTAAATTATCAGGGCATAAATGACTGAAAATGCAAAACATTTTCATTAAGTAGGTACCCATTTAATTTTTTTGTTCGTAGTCATTTTTAAAGCTCAATGAGGCAAAGTACAATTTTCAACCCCATTTTGTCAAATTCTTTGTTAAATTTCCTTTAGAAGTCGATAAGAAAACAACAAATGAAATTTTCATCGACATTTCATGTTTTGTTGAGGGCATTTCTTGGGGTACTCGGGGGCGTGATAGGACCTTCAAAATTAGGATTTCATTATCTTCGTTAAAGACTCTGATGAGGTAAGATAGATAAATCAGTCTACGACGCTTTTTTCGATTTATTTTCCAAAAATCGATTTAGTACAATAAAATATGATTTTTGGCCCCAAAATGGCATTCCCAGCCTCCTCCAGAAAAGCACGACCTTGAAAAATGTAATTTTTCCACATTTCGAGTTATCTAGAGTGGGTTTTCACTCAATTCAATCGAAATTTTGGGAGTATTAGAAGATAGATAGTCAATATGAACACCTACAAATTTTTTCGACCCCAAAAATAACCTTAAAACGAGTTTTTAAACTTTCAAAGGGCCATAAAAGTGACAAATATTTGAGATAAAAAAATCAAAAAAATTCACTTGTATTCTCGGATTATTCCAGTCCCTCAAAATTTTTTCAAATTTTTTAACACAGTGGCCTTCTCAAAAACTGTTTTTTTTTTCATTGTGATTCAATCAAAATTGAAGAGAAGAAATGGCTGAATAGAAAAACAAATGCCAAATTCGTGTTCAGCGGGTCAAATAACTTATTTATTACATTATTTGAGCTATCATTTTCTTCAAAGTCTGAAAATCAAGTTTTTAAATTAATTTTTCCATAACCAATTGAAAAAAAAAACAGAATTTTTTTTTTGAGAATTCTGACAAAATGATCCGGAAAATGTGATAGATCACCAAGGATAACCTACCCTATGCGATATTGTCAAAAAATATTTCAATTTAATCAAAATCGAAGGAGTATCAGGAAGTTAAGGGAGTCAACTCGAGAAATTGAGTTGAAATTAGGACTCAGTACTTTCAAAAAAAAACATGACAAATGTAATTTCACCTAATTTTTGGAAAATTTTAGCTTCCTCGGTGGAATTTTTACACAGTTAGTACAAGGAAGACTTGGGGGGAAAATGCTGAACACGCAGCTGAGCTTAGTCAAATTTTGCAAAGATAAAATGAAAAATCGTTTTCACAAAATTATCGAAAAAAAAATGGGAAAAAGTCCTTACGAATTGAGGTGAACTTTCTTGATCTGTCAAACTGGTTTTAATCATAATGTTTTTTTGGTGAAAAAATTTTGGGAATAATTTTTTTAAAAACTTGTAGAGTGAAAACCACTTAACTTTATGGAGAATTTTGACCTCCCTCCTCCCCCCCCCCCGAGTCAATTTACTTCGAAAAAACTGTATTCGAGAGAAAAAAAATCGAATTCTTAGAATCCGATCTCACTCGTTCGTTAAGAAGTTAAGGGGGCGTACGAGAGGCCCATGACAATATTTTAAAGACTTTTTTGCAATTTTTATATGTATTTTTTATTACAAAGTTTCAACGATTTTTTCGTCCCATTTCAGCCAATTTTCATGATACCAATAATTTTTTACTTATTTTTAATCCCGTTTTATCGGATTATCTCATTCTCAGGATAATTTACAGGGCATCAAATAAGTAGGTACTTCTATTTTTAACTTTCTGAATTTCGTAAAAGCTTCGTAAAATAATTTTTATTCGATTCTCTAAATTTCCTCATTTTTTTCGCTTCTCATGTCATAACACTTACGACCAAAAATATCCAATCCCGGTAATAAAAAAGTTCTCAGATTATTGTAGAAATTTCTATGCAAAATATCTCGAATTCGGAAAAAATTAAGGAAATATTGGAATTTCCTAGACGTTAAAAATTATCAGTAGCTTTTAGCGTCGTGAAATATCCTCGACTAGAAATTCGGGCCAAATTTTAACAAGATCGAGACGGTTTCTGTCTCGACAACAACTCAATTTCTTGTAAAATTTAATGGGATCATTTTCGGGGTAAAAAAAAACCTGAAGGCATTTTCTCCTCACAATAGTATCGATTGCACGTCAGCCATTAAAACGTGATGTAGCGTAGGTTGCTTTTACTTCCTCGTTCCGATTATGAGACTATAATGTGTTGAAATCATTTGTATGCTACATTTTTTTGTCATTCCGATCCCTATTAGGTTGCCTACCTAATTTATATCCATGTTTTTCCTGTATTTTTTTTTTGTTTAGAAAGTATGAAATTGGTCGATTTTGATCGAAGAGCCACGTACAATTTTTCGTTTGAAAAGTGAAAACTGAGATTATAAAGTTTGGCACATTCAATACCACACGTTATGAAATTATAATCACTTTCATCGGTCCATTTTTCCATACACCGCGTGGTATAGAATATGTTACGACGAAGGTGAAAGTTATGAGGCCGATACAAATCGGATTTAACTTTGAACAATGAATTGAGCAAAAGTAATCCCATAAGAGGATAAGAATATAACACCTCGCAAACCTTTTATTATTTACATTCGGTAAATTTATAGTCTTAACCCTGCTGTCGGATATTCAACCTCACTTTCGCGCCTTTTTCGCAGACAAAATCTTCATTCATTTTACCATTATATTTCAATATTTAAAACGGCCATTTCCAATTCTCTCTCATGCCAACGAGATTTTTTCAAGGGGGTACTTGACCTTGATTTTAAAATCGTTTTTATAAAAATTTTAAGAACATTTTGCGACGAGTTAAGGCTCATTTCTTATTTAGAATTTCGTCTCGGTCCTTTTTGCATGTAAATGGGAAACGTTATGATTTTTGGTTGACGTACCGACGCCATTTTTTCGTTCGTCGTTCCAAAGTTACGTAAAGTTTAGATAAAATTTCCATTTTATACCTTCTCATTTTTTTTCAAATTTCCTCATTGGTGAAGAATTTTTTAAAATATACTTAGTCGGTATAAGTACGTACAATAATCGCTTATAAATTTAAACTCGATGGAAAAATGTTATTTTTATCCAAAAAGGATTGTTTGTACGAGTGTTTTTCCTCCTGCGAATTTTTTTTCGTACGACGAAATTTGATAGCTAATGTGTCGGTTGCTGACTCGATGGGAATATTAAATAGTAAATTTGCGAAAGTTAAACCACGATGGGCGACGTATTTTATAGCATTTGGTATTTAGCTAACGAAATATTTTTTACAGCTTTTTAACGCTTTTGTTCGCATTTTGAATTTAAATATAGCGATCGAGACGAGCCAGGTAGAAGTAATTTTCACCAGTAGGCGTATTCCCTACTGGGGCTTCGATTTTAAGCGATTGCTTTATTTTTAAAATCATAACTCGCGCCGCACTATTTGCATACTATTAAATCCCGAGTATTTTGTAAAAAAAAACAGCGAGAAATATTGGAAGCTGCATTTTATACGCAAATGTACGAGTTACGTATTCGTACGTAACGAGCTCGGATAATAATGAAGGGCAACGTTGTGAAAATATTTTTGAAAGATTTCCAATAACGATAAAGTCGAGGAAAACATAGAATCCATTGTAAACACGAAAATAAGGCTACGAGGTAAGCTTTTCACCCTTTTGAAATTTGTTAAGCACATGTCATTTGTATATGGTGTGGAAACTCTCGACGTTCTAACGTCTGAAAAAAAACCTACACGAAAGATTCAAAAAGCCAAGTTCAACGTTCAGAGCACGAATAATATTCGCTTTTGAATTTTTTCGGAAAATAAAAATTGCCAATAAAACTGCTATGCTAATTAGCTAGGTAAATACAGCTAAAGAGGAGCTTAGTGATATCTGCTTGAGCTACATCATGATTAAGTACTTTGTGGCAATGCTGAATACGGAACGTAAAAAGCTCCTGGTAGGAGCCATATGAATTCTTGCCGAATTGAGGACGATGTTCTGCACAATCATTTAAAAGCCAAAAGGCATAGATTCGAGAACAATTTAAACTATGTGTGTAACTTTATATGCAGTATAACTTTGTTGAAAGGATTTCCAAATGATTATTTCTATGTAGGTGCCTAGAAGTATTTACATTATCGAGTATGATTGTATGAGTATTGTGAGGTAGGAAATATGCACCGAGTTGTAATATTGAGAAAGTATTACGATTCAAAGTTTTTTTTAATGTTTTTTTTTTAATATTTTTTTTTACGATGTATGAAACTAAAATGCGCCAAACAATTGCAAAAGCAGCGTTGGATTAAAATATCTCCAAGATATGTTTAACGAGATATGTACCATGTACCTGTTACGTGCTAGTATCCCTCTGGCTCGCGAAATTTTCCAATTGATTGCTTTCAAAGGTATATAGACCTTAGTTTAGGTTTTCATTGGCATTGAGTAACTTTCCGTCTTCGTATTTCAATTGTTTTGAAAATAAAAAGAAAAGTAGAAAAGAAAGAAAGAATGGGGAAATGGCATTGGAAAAATTCCGATAAATTTATTTTATTTTCGGTTCAATACATATTCGGCGTCAAATCAAGAAAATTCAAGGAAATGGGACAAAAACTGACTCAAACTGTAACAGTAAAGACTTATAGGGTTGGCTGTTTTTTGCTTTTTTTAGAAAACTGAAGTGGGAATTGAAAAAAAGATGTAAAATTACTTCAAAAGAACATGGTAAAAAATTCAGGTATCATACTTCAACATTTACTACCTATGGTACTCCAATGGGGTTCAAAATATTGACGTTTTCAAAAAATCGAAAAAATGGGATTTTTTTATTTTTTTTTGTTGATGGATGATTTTAGTATTACTGTTAAAGAGTGAAAAAAATTTCCAATTTTTCCCGATTTTTTAAGGTGATGTTTACCTACTTACACAATTTTTTTACATGGCCAAAAACTTCATTTTAGGAGATATTTTTACTTCGAACAAAAAAATGATTAAAAACAGTTTGATGGATATTAGGTGTTATACAAATGTATTTCCACTCCAGAAGTATATTTGACCACCCACCTGACCCGTTTTTGGTTTTTGATGGGTCTGAAATTTTCTAATGAAGTCGTTTTACAGAAATTTGAGAACTCCTAAAAAACCAAAGAGCGGGTCAGGGTCAGGAGTGGTTTTATATGCTTCTAGAGAGAAAATATAACATTTAATTTATACAGACCAAATTATTTCTAATAATTTTTTTGTTCATCATCAAAATATCTTCTACAATGTTGTTTTTAGTCATATAAAAAAATCATGTTAACACATCTCAAAAATTATGGAAATTTAGAATTTTTTTACTTTGCATGTAGTAACAATAACCTAATAAGTGCCTACAATTGTCTTTCAAAAAAAAGGTCTGAACCCCATACAAGTAATAGGGGTTCAAGTAAAGTAAAAGACCTGAAATTTTTACCACCTTTTTTGAGATCAGTTCAAAACTTTTTTTAGTCCCATCTACTTTCAAATAAAAGCAAAAGATGGTCTGTATTAGTGAAGACTGAAACTTAAAACCACCTGACTGAACGTTGAAAGAGCTGAAAATGAGTTGAGGATGTGCTCGTTCATTTTTGAACGGAGAAAAACATATTGTAGAAGTAGATACAGGTTGTTTCCCACGTGAAATTTCTTTTTCAATCTTGTAAGTAGGTAGTGGGATTTATTATAATTATTATTATTTTATCCTAAATATAATATACGCAGTTTTCCCTCCTTGCACCCAGTGGCGTCGACAGAATGGAAAATTGGGGGGGCACAAAAGGGGCCATGTGTTGGACAATTTTTCTGCTTTTTCGAAGTGCAAAAGGAGGACTGACTTTTTTCACCTGCTAAAAATGGGGAGGTGGTAAAAAAGGAGCATTTTCCCGCACTTTCGTCTCAATTAAATTAAAGAAGTGTTATTTTGTTTGTGCCCGAGCGATGCGAGGGCGAAATTTTGAAAAAATTGGATTTTAATTGCCTTAAATTTAAAAAGACGTTTTTTCATGTTTTAATGCTTTGAAAATCCCTATTTGATGTAACTGTAACGTAAATTTATAAACACAACATGAATTGGGGGGCCAAGCGGGGGCCAGAACTTTTTCCGGGGGGCCTGACCCCCCCCCCCCCCCCTTGACGACGCCTCTGCTTGCACCTAAAGGTTTATCGACGGAGAGAGAATCTGGGGGAGACTAACATTTACATTTACAACAACAATTCATATAAAACAAAATGTTGAACAACAAAAGGAAGTATAATAGTGATAGAGAAACAAAACATAGTGACAGAGGAAGCAAGGAAAAGAAGGGAATACCGCAACAGGACTCACTATTAGTGTGCATGTGGCTTACTGTTCGAATTCTCATCACTGATGGGCTTGCGGGGGAGGGAAAGGAGGGGTAATTAAGGAAATTGATAGTTGACATACTGGTTATCGAAAATAAATCTGCAATATTTTTAGAATTCTTTTGTGTAAAAGTAATCTTCTGAGTTTTCACTGTTGGGATCAGGGATGGCGGTCCGAAATGGTCCGAAACATGGTCCAAAACAAGAACTGCTAAAAACTGTAATGCCCTGGTCCGTTATTGCTTGGTCCGGAACGAAAAGAAATTCGGTCAGAGGTCTGAAACTGGACCAAAATTAACGGTCTATAGTCTTGGACTGAAACCGAACCGAAATAAATAACGGACCAGTTTCGGTCCAGTTTTTTTAAAGCTTTGAGTATGATGGAAATACTCCGATAACAACCAATAATTTGATTTTAAAATTTAATTTTCAATTTTGAACTGTGATTTTTCGAGATTTTTTGAAATTTGACTAGATTTAAGAGCATGTGCGTGAACCTGAATTATGAAAATAAACAGAAACCCATTGTTTTTTAAGCCCATCATTTTTTATTTATTAAAATGAAACAATTTGGGAAACAAAATTGAAAGTGATGTCCAACCTCGAACTTACATTTTTCATTTGTGATTTAAATATGAAGACCTCACGGGAAGAACGGGTTAACTGAAATTTTATAAATTTTGCAGGAGAACGTTTTAAAGATATTGTTGAAGTGGAACTGAATAAAGATGGATTTTCAAGTTTTGTTTTGATTTTATTGCTTTCAAAATGTCAATTAGAATCATTTTATATCGGCAAATATTGCTCAAAAGTTTTTTAAAAGCTTCAAAGTCACTCAACACACAATGTGTTTGAACAACATTCTGAGAAGTTAACCCGTTCTTTCCGTGTAAGTGCCTCAATTAACCCGTTCTTTCCGTAAAGTGACACAGTTAACCCGTTCTTTCCGTGTTTTCTTGAAATTAACATATTTTTTCTCTGAAATTAATCAGTTTTTTCCACCTATGAGTTATCTTTTGTTAAATTATGATTTTTTTTTCATGTTCACAACAATAAATCAACTATTTAAAAAACAAAAATCAGCTTTTTGCACATTTTTTTCTTTGTTTAGAGTAGTTAACCCGTTCTTTCCGTGTTTTTAATTTCTTGAAAATTCTTTTTTGCTTTTATTGACAAAATTTGAAAAGTTCGACATTTTTCATATAAACCACATAAAAGTACATGGTTTATTGTACACAATGGCACAAAAAAGTCATTTTTGAAAAACCCTCAATTAACCCGTTCTTCCCGTGAAGTCTTCATATGCAAAAGGAATTTTTAATTTTATGTTCTTCAAAAAAAAAAGAAAGAAAGAAAGAAAGAAAAAGTATAAAAATAAAACAGAAAGGAACCTAGTTAGACTTATAAACATTTAAAAATGTGAAAAATAGGAGCAGTTAATTGAAGCCTCATACAACCAAAGAAAAAAGGAATTTTGTCAAATCCCAATTTAACCCAAAAACTTGTAGATCCATGTTGAAAAAAATTAGTATTGGACCGAAACTGGAACAGGTCCGAAACCTGGTCCAAAACCTCAGCTCTGGACCAAAACTGGTACTGGAACGAAACTGGTCCATTTTGTTTTTTTTGTTTTTTTGGAACATTGGAACATAATTCGGAACAAAATCATTTCGGACCGCCATCCCTGGTTGGGATCGTAAAAGTTTTCTAATTTTGGGATTATAATGTGTGTTATTGGAGCTTTATCAGAGATTTTTGATGGAAGTAATGAGGGGAAATATACATACGAAAAGAAGGTGGTAGGGAGTTTCATTTTCAGTTTGGCATCTGCATAAAGGTGATTTGGATTTATTAATTGTGAAATTTTTTTTGAAAATTATGGTATCAAGTGAACATTTAGGATGTATAATAATTAATAAGTCATTTGAAATAGAGATAAATAGTATAGTTCTAAATAAAATATAAGTAATTTTTTTTTTTTAGAAAGATTCCATCTCTGTTGCCACCTTTTAAGGGTCCATGGGTAAAAGATATTTTTTAATCCTTTCAAAGAAATTCGGGGTTGTTTTATAATTTTGATTTTGTAGTCCGGATTTTCATGCAGTGGGGTCATAATTGTTTCGATATTAGGAAGTACATCAACTATTTTCCATGGAAACTTTGATTGGCAAAGAAAAAAGCAGGAGACGTATTCTTGAAATTAGTCTACGAGAATTATCAAAGTTACGGAGTTATTGGCGTTAAATAGCCATGTAAACAATGGTTATGAGAATTAAATAGCCAAGGAAAGTTATCGTATTTTTTTTGAAATACAAATGGTTATATTTATATTTTTGAGTTTGAGTTGTTTTTACTTACGTGATTGTTTTTTTTGATAACATTAATTACCGAAATGTCGCCAAAAAAATGAAAAGGAAGGTAAGTTGAATCATAAATTTTGAATATATACCTCGCGAAATCACAATATTTTTCAAGTACGCATAATTTTGTTCAATGATCTTATGCAACCAATTGCATTTAAATTATGTCTATTATTTCATAAGCTCTGTGAGAATTAAATAGCGCAAGGGACAAAGGTTATGGGTGCTAAATAACTCCGTAACTTTGATAATTCTCGTAGACTAATTTCAAGAATACGTCTCCAGGTAAAATAGGAGATAGGACCATAGGGCTTATAATTTTATCTAAGTAGGTATTTAAATTGAAGTTTTTTTTCCAATGTGCAATTATTATGAATTTTGATTCGTGAAATTATTTTGGAAAAAAATAGAAATTTCCATTTAAATTTACAGCTTGAAAAAAAATCGTACCTTAATTTGCACAGCACGAAGGTTAACGCCGCGCCGTATGGCGGCCTTGTCAAGCGACATGAACGCGTAGTCTCGATATGTGTTGCATAATCATTAAATATAAGGCTTACTTATAAACTTCTTTAGCCCCTATAATTCTTCCAACAGTCGAACGAATTTTTATAGGCTGTTAACTATACGTGATTTGTCATAAAACGATTTCATTACATAATTTCCATTACTATTACGAAAAATTCAGAGTAAATCTGGGTTTTATTTTCTAATGAATGGCGTTATATTTTGCTCGAGTTTAACTCATGGTCGTAAATTTTTGCCATGAGCGAGTTGTCGAGACACTTGTAGACGAATACGACTGTCTATAAAATTAATCTATGAAAGTATAAGACGTATAAACCAGCTAGTCGTTTGCTTTTCAAATAATCCTGCCAATTTGTAAATTAAGATGGTTTTTGTTTAGATATTTTTATCTTACTAGGAAAATTTCAATGTTGTTTTTCTGACTTTTTTCAATGCTCGGAATAATTTTATTAGGTACTTTGTTCTTCGGTTGGGAAAGTATCGGCGAAGCTGTAAAAACAAAAGTGACAAATTGTCTTTTTGTATTACTAGAAAGAAAGATATTACCAGATGGAAATTAATATCTAATGTTGCCATCATTCGTTAACCCACCGTAGACGTTTTTACGAAAGGAGCAGGGTTATCAAAAATACATCTTTTACCAAAAGCAACGATTTATCTCGAACAGATTTTCACCAACATATAAATCGGGGCATGTTTTTTTGTCAGACAGACATTCATTGATGAAGACCCATTATTTATCCTTTTCCTGGCATGTTTCGTATTTTAATAACGTCCTATATTCATTTATTTATATTTTTTACACGTCGACGCGGCGATTATATTCCCTTAGGGAGTTTATTCAAATTCTTAAATAACGAATCAATTTTTTTTTGGTTTTGATTCAATTTCGAAAATTTCAGTCTAATAATCTGAACCCCGAGAAATTTTATATTCGAATATTGATACCTAAAAAAATGTGGTTTTCGAATAACATTAATTATTCAATGAAATTCAAACGATGAAAATAAACCAACGTGCAATATTTACCAGCACAAAATATATCACCTATAAACGCCGAGAAAAAAGGCCAAAAACGGAAACTACACGCGAAACAAAAATCACTTCCACGCCATTACGAAATTTTTTAATGGGCGAATTTGCGGCAAAATTGAATATTGTTTAACGAAACGACGTAATTGGAAAAGAAGCGAGAAAATTTATGAACCGTGGAAAAATTTCTCTCATAAACTTTCGCCCAAAAAAAGAGCACGATGGATGACGGTGTGAACTGAGCATCCAAAACAGGAGTGTTCCCAATGTCGAAACGTTTGTCTCGTCGTGCCTTTTTGAAGGTGAGATATTTACGTTATAAAAATGAATGGATTAAGGTGTGATATTTTTTCCTTCTTTATTTACCGTTGCAAAATTTCTCAAATGAAATAATAGTGGATGCTTTATTCTAGAGTATATCTACTTTTTATATTTCACAGGGTGAATTTCCTGTATTAAAATTATGAAAACATTTTTCCCAGTCCTTCTTTAGTTATATTTTTCGAGATTGAATTACTCTTGTGAGCTGCTTACTACATATTTAGGAATGTTTCTTTCATATTCGCACCAAAAAAAAAGAGGTTTATTTGTACAGCCCCGGCATGACAGGGCGTAAGGGAGAAAAACATACCTTGGACTTTAACAAGAATTAGTAAGGTGATTTATTTTGAGCAGAGGGCCATTAAGAAATAAGAGGATGGAGCTAAGAATCTTCAAAGTACATAGAATAATTTTTGGAAAAAAAAGTTTTTGCCACTTTTGGGTAATGACATCTTCATGCAACTTGAAGTTTCTACACCAAACTGAACCGTTGACCTTGAAATTAGATACCCTTATAGTCTTCTACAAGGGGGTTGAAAACTAGCTGCTAACGAATTAGAAAATTTCTTGATTTTTTTCAAATTTAAATTTTTCGGTGCATTGGCTCGATTGAATAGTTTTAGGAGAAGTTTTTCGATTTTTCAAATTTTTAAGTGTTGTATATATTTGTACACTTCAAGTTGATTTTCCTCGAATCAGCAGGAATGAAGTTTTGGGCGCTTGAAATACATTTTTTTAAAACACGGTTTCTCAAGTTTTTTGCATCATCGCCTTTTCTAAAAAGATCAATCCGAAATCGATTTTCCAATAAGTTAAAGTTTTTGAGCTGCATTAATTTCAAGCAGTCTTTAATTTTTAAACAATTTTATCACACGAGACAGCTCTATGGACAAATTCTCCAAAATTTTTGGAAATAATATTGAAAAATTGGCACCTATCGAGGAATTTTCAATTCTGTTGTGATTTCCTACTCCCTCCCTCCCACCATTTCACCACTCGACGAGTAGCATCTCTGAACTGCTCCATCTGCCTTCTTAACTTGAACATTTCTTCCAAGATATTAAAAATAATGAGGACGGTCATTTCCGAAATGGGAGAAATTTCCAGATAGGCAAGAAAATATAAAAGAGTAGCTCGAATTTTGATCGGCCGAAGTGAAAACTTGAACTGTTACAGATTACCTCGAAAATATTCGATAAAAATTTGAAATTTTTTGATCAATATTTAACCCCTCCCTATCCCCGCTCATCAAAGTTTCAATTTTTCATTTTTTTTTCAGAGAAAAAACTGGTGATTTTTTCAAAAAAAAATTTTACTTTCTTACTGATGGTTAGATATGTACATTAGGTACCATCAAGAATAAGAATAATTACTAATATCTTCCCAATTTTTTGGAGATACATACTTTAGGAAGGAATACGGGAGGAAGGGGTCGGGTGTTAATATTTACTCTAAATTAACCTAAGTGGAATGACCTTCAACGTTTTTTCTTTCTTAGGGGCTCTCCGATTGGGACTTATCGGTTTTCAAAATTGACAATCATCTTTTTTTACATTATTCATTTTAAAGTCTGATAGATTTTATGACCTACTGTATTTAAAATAAAGTCGTTTCGTTCATTTTCTCTGTCATAAATAGGCTTTTCAGTCACTCACGTAATATATCGTTTATAAATACATAAAAAATCGAGAACAATCAGGATTTTTTACTCTTCAATGATAAACTAAACCACAACAAAAACGTAACAAAAAATTCTCAAAAATGAAAGAATTTGAAATTTTGAAATTTTGAACTTTTTGTGAGAGGTTTTCAAGATGAAGCATAGTCTGCAAATGATAGATTTATTATATATTTTTTAAATACTCGCATGAAAATTTGCAGATCAATAGTGAATTTTACAGTATATATTTAAAAAAATTTTAACTTTTACCACGTCTAGTTGGTTTTTTACTTACACCTATAAAAATGTTGAAAAATAGTTGTAAAACGTTTTTCTTTCGTGGTATTGGCTCATTTTTAAAAATTGCTAAATCATCAACGAATAGGACTGTTGAAACTAACGTCACAATTGAACTGGTGGGAAAATTTTAAATTTTCAAAGTATTTTTTTATAGCTACCTACAAATGTTATTATTTTCACAATTGTTTCAAAACTTCACTTTTTTAGGAGTAAAGTTGATAAATTCATGAAAATTCCGTATAATTACGTACAAAATGTCTGGTTTTTTTCCCCACCAGTCCATTACTTTTTGATAAAATATGACCTTGGATGACGAAGTTTCAACAGTCCCATAATTGCTCTTCAATAATATTGGCCACATCTCTGATTTTCGATTCCAGATACTCACCAAGAATACCAGGGTAACATCATTGAGATTTTTAAAAAGGATTTTTACATTCAACTGTGGATAACACATCCAAACAACTCGAGAATTTCAATTTGGGCAATAGGATGGCGGTGAAATGAAGGAGAAAAATAAGAATATGGGTAAATGAATGATGGAAAGGGCTGGTGGGAGAAGAACGATAAAAGAAACGAAAAAAAAACTCCAAGGGAGGAAGAGACAAACAAATGTTACAGGAAGTAAAGAAAAGTATATAAATAAACAAAAGGATACTTCTTATTCCATTACATTGCAACTTCTGTTATATCAATTTCGTGTATAGAATTCTAAAGATGATCAGAAACGTAAAATACACTTAAACCTTTTTTTTCCTTCTCCTGTCACAAGGTTTTTCATTCATTCTCTTCACTTGTAGGTACATCTGGTTTTATTATTCTGTTTTCAAGTCTTACAAAGAAATTGTGGTTGAAACTCGTGGATTAAAGCAGGACTCACATTGATTAGAAAATATCATTGAGAAATACTCAGATTTAAGATTTCAGCTCCAATATAGGTAAACTTTAATTATTGATTTTGGCGAATTTTTGAAAATTAATACATGCACTGAGAAAAATGGAGAATGAAAAATGAATAGAAAGTATTGCAAAAAATTATAAATTTTATTCAAAAAAAATAAATTTTATCCAAAAAAAAATAAATTTTATCCAAAAATAATAAATTTTATCAAAAAAAATAAAGTTTATCCAAAAAAAATAATAACGGGGCACAATTCGCAAAATTAGCAATTTTTATCAAAAAAAAAAAAAAATTTATCACGAAATTTGGTAAAGTTTATTGCGTAGAAAATAAAGTTTGTCAATTTTGCTATAAATATTATTATTTTGCGATAAATATTATTATTTTTTGAATAAATTTTACTAGTTTTGTGAATGGTGCCTTTTTATTATTACGTTTAATAAAATTTATTTTTTATTTTTTTGAGTGTGTAACACAAGTCGACATTTTTAAGCTTTTGAAATACTGTTTGAGGTTTGATAGGTGATTTTTATAGTATTTTTCACGCCGATCATGAGAAAAATAGTGAAAGAATTCCATCACACAAGTTGCATTTTTTGTTGAACTTTTTTTTTCCATTTTTTGATAGAATTTCACACTTAAAGTCAATTTTCTAAGCAAAGGAAGGATTCAACGAAAAAAAAATGAATGGAACATAAATTGTACAGCATAAAATTTCCTTTCTGTGAAGTCTAATTAATTATATCTTAAGGGGCTTAACTTTTGAGATATTTTAGTTAAAAGTTAAAAGTTGAACTTTTTTTTTAATTGAAAATATTTCAAATAAGCCTCCTAAGAAAAAATTAATTGGACTCTACAGAAAGAAAATTTTACGCTCTATAATTCAGGTTCTATTCTTTTTTTTAGGCTTGATTTCCTCAAAAATCGATTTTTTGTAATGAACCACATTTCAACATTTCTCATTTGTAACAATGTAAATATCAAAGGCCGGAAAATCAACAATTTTTTCTTGCGTAATTGATTCCGATTGATGATTCTGACCTAATTGATTAATTTTAATTGATATTTTTCGTTAAGAATTTGTTTTACATTTTTGATATAACTTTTGACCTTTGAAGTCGATTTTCTGAGCAAAGAAATCGTTCTAAAAAAAAAAGGAATGGGACATAAATTGTAGAGCATAAGATTTCCTTTCTGTGGAGTCCAATTAGTTTTTTCTTAAAACGCTTAGTTCTTGAGATTTTTCAATAAAAAAAGTTGAACTTTCAACTAAAATATCCCTAAAGCGCCTCCTAAGAAAAAATTAATTGAGCTCCACAAAAAGTGAATTTTATGCTCTAGAATTTATGTTCCATTCATTTTTTTTCGTCGAGTCCTTCCTTTGCTCAGAAAATTGATTTAGTGTCAAAAGTTGACAAAAAGTGTAAAAAAAATGTTCAACAAAAAATTCAAATTGTGAAAAATCCTCAGGTGATTGAATTTTTTCACTGTTTTTCTTGTAATCAACGCGAAAAATACTATAAAAATCACTCATTAAACTTCAAACAGTATTTTCTATGTCGACCTACATAACCTACCCTTACCTACTTATTATCTTTCCAACCACTGAAATCAATTTTAAACTAGGTTTTTAAAACCCCACTTCCGTCAGTTTCAGTTGATATAATCCTCATTTCCCAAGACCGGAAAAAGTAAAAGGAAAATGAAACTGGAAATGAAAAATAAAATGAAGAAGCTGTAAAAATAAAATCCGATGGTTGAAAAGAAAATACAGCTGGACAGAGTGGTAACGGGGTACCCTAAGAAATGTAGCAACACTAAAACAGTTTCACTTTTGAATATGAATTTCTATTCGTACAAAATGTTAGACCATTCGCAAACGATGGCATAATTTTTCATTATTATGCTGAATTTGAATACTAAAATATACATGTAAATTATCACATCGATATACGCTGGTTTTTTTCGAGGGACTTAAATATTCAAAAAAAATTTAAGTCGAGATGAAAAATAAACATGATAATAATCGGATAAAGAACTCAAGAGGAAAGAAGCAACCCGACGTTGCAAAAATCTCGGTTCTTCGTTTATAATCCTCTTATTTTTGTACTACGCGGAAAAAAGGAAACCTAATTTTATGGTTCTCGTGCTTTTGAACAATCAGCATTTGGAAATGTATACTTCAACATTTCACATTAGGTACCGAGGGAAAGAGAAGGAAAAGTACTAATTTTTATTTCAAATATCAAAGTAAACATTTCGTTTTAAAAAAATGTAATTTAAAAAAAATATCTGTACCCAAAATCAATGAAAAATTATGAATTTTATTTCGGCCAATTTGTGTCAAATTGAAAAATATTCAACTTTATTTTGAAGGAACAAGGAAAGAATCAAACACCGTTATAAAAATAAATTACATTTGCTTTTTATCGACTTTGAACTGGGAAAAGAGGCTTTCAAAAGGAAAAATTTTCCACTAGTTGCAGAAACAGACGACAATAAAAATCGAAATAGAATTCCCAAGTATTTCATTGTACATTCGATCAGACAACATCTGTACAGAAAAAGAACCAACACGTACGAGATTGCGAGTATTTTCAAATTCTGTGCATCGCCGATAAGAAAATAAATATACGAGAAAAAAGTGGTGGTGCGTTCGATTGGGCGCTTATCGCTGGAAAAATTCTACTTTACGTGCGAAAATTGTTCGTGTATGTACATCAACAAAATATAACCGAATGTGCAAAAAAAATTACTCCAACATAAAAGTACGGTATGATTTTCAACACTGTTCCCCCAGAATGACGAATTTTTCCATTTCAACATTTTTTAACATCTTTATTTCGCCAGGGACAACTCCGACGTTTTATTCGAACACTGCGACGACAGTATTTGGATAAAAACAAGACGACCCGTTAAAAATTACACGCAGATAGGGTTACACTATTTATAAAGTTATTTTCGCCGGTACCACGGCCACAAATTGCGTAAAACCACGCCATGAAAATTCCTTCGCGGAGCGAAAATGAACGCAATTCGGAGTGAAAAAATCGTAATTAATGGCACGTTGGCGGGCGAAATTTACACACAAAAAACCATCGGACATCGTTTCGAACGTAATAAATTTACAGAGCGCCGAAATAGTTGTGGGTGAAAAAATTCGTTCTTTTGGCGAACACGGGAGTGTTTTGACTTTGGCTAATTTTTTCTCTATTTTAGTAGAATTGTTTACTCGACACTCGAGTCGCATTAAAGTATGCCTAAATGAAACGACGAAGAAACCGAGAAAATTAAATTTTACACAACGAGCT
Source organism: Pseudococcus viburni (assembly GCA_033439095.1). NCBI lineage: Eukaryota > Metazoa > Arthropoda > Insecta > Hemiptera > Pseudococcidae > Pseudococcus > Pseudococcus viburni. Next base: position 661,616 of record JAVBJF010000141.1, read on the forward strand.
TCCAGCTCTTCTTTCGGGTCCACCTCGTCTCCCTCGTGTATACGAACCGAGTTAGAATTTAAATAATGAAATTTTATTAATTTTACTAAAACGAAAAAAATAAACCGTAATGTATTTTAACCGAGTAATTCGATTTGATTTCCGGGGAAAATGAATCGAGCAACGAATAAAGCGAGAAATGAAACGGCCTGGGGTTATTTTTGGCCCAAATTGTATCCGAAAATGGTACTCGAACGGGTACTAAGAATTTGAAGTCCGTACGAGAACATTTCGAAGAATTGAAGATTAACGATGTATCTATCACTAAACTATCAAATTCGGCGAAATACGTTTTAATGGTTTTAATACCTACCTGTTTCTGAGAGAAAAAAAGAGATAGAAAATGATATTGAGACATTCGCTATAAATGTTTATGATACCTACACAAAAAAAAAAGATGCTGAGGTGAATACCTACCCGAAAAATGTTCAAATTCTAAATTACTCCGCAGATAAAAATCATAAAAAATAATATGTGAGCCTGGATAAAAAAACCACTTTTAGGGGTCAAAAATTAGTTTGTGAGTTGATATTGATTTTGGGCCTTTTAGAAGGAGTAGAATCAATGGGGAACCTCACTCAAAACCCAATTTTTAACCCCTAAGGATGGTTTCTAAATTCAGGCTCACATAAATATTCAATAAAAAACGAGAATATGACCAAATTTTATGCTCAATGAAATTTTTTTTAAAAAAACTACGAAAAATATAAATGCAAAAACACATTTCTCGATGCCATTTGATAAATAACATTCAACAAAGTTCATCACAATTGAAATTAATTACCGGGTATCTGATACGAAGCTTTTGGTTTTAATTTCCGAAAAACATTGTCTTTCTGGTTACTTAGCCACACCAAGGACAAATGTTTTCGAAAGTTCAATCGACGAAAGTGCGAATCATAATTAATCATAGACTTTAAGATGATGCGAAATATATTATACGTATATTTATCTCGTTTACAACGCAGTTCATCGCATTTGTACGATCGGGCTTATGGTGAATATTAATTTCCTTCGTGTATTCTTGTAGGCAACCGTAAGTTTGATCATGTTTAATAATTTTGTGTGGAAAATTTCATCGTGTAGAATACACGTATTTAGGAACGGGTTGAAAAAAAAATTATCAAGTTTAGCAACACAGCAAAAGATTTTAAATCATGGATATGTTTTAATAGTCCAGGCATTTTAGGAGTTGACCCCCAAAAATTAAAGCCTAATTTTTTTTCACATTTTACGTTCGTAATGGTCCACTACACAACATACTAAAATGGACACCCCCACAACCCTCCGCTACCCCAGGTGAGGGGTAAACGTCCGCTGAAAACCGGGTTTTCGTGAATATCTCCTCAAATAAGCCTCAAAATTGAAAAGTAGTTATGAACAATCTTGTTCTACGCGTAATTTCCTATCGGAAGGGTTTTTTTCTTTTTTAAAAACACTCACTTCCTTGACCAAAAATTAAAGGTAAAAAACACATATTTTTCAACAATTTACAGCATTTTTGGAAAAAATCGAAACTTTTAGGAATATCTCCTCAAAAAAGCCTCAAAATGGAAAAATGGTTATGAACAATCATGTTCTACGTGTAATTTCCTATCCGACAGGTTCGTTTTTTTTTTTCGAAAACACCCGCTTTTTGCCCAAAAATTAAGGGTGAAAAAAACCTATTTTTCCAATATTTACAGTATTTCTGGAAATGATGGAAATACGAAGCTGAAAATATCGTTTTTGAATCCTTACGACGCAAAGAAATGTTTTGTATCCCCAATAATCAGCAATAACATCGAGTTTATAATACTTTTTCTTTCCACAACTTCGATTTTTTAAATGCAGTACTCAATTTCAATAACCTCCCTTATAATTAACGGTAGGGGTTGAAATTTTTGCGGTAACTTTTTTTGGAATACCCTACCAGCATGTATAAAAAAATACTCATTTTGGGTACTTTTAGCTTCGTATTTCCATCATTTCCAGAAATACTGTAAATATTGGAAAAATAGGTTTTTTTCACCCTTAATTTTTGGGCAAAAAGCGGGTGTTTTCGAAAAAAAACGAACCTGACTGATAGGAAATTACACGTAGAACATGATTGTTCATAACCATTTTTCCATTTTAAGGCTTTTTTGAAGAGATATTCAAAAAAGTTTCGGTTTTTTCCAAAAATGCTGTAAATTGTTGAAAAATATGTGTTTTTTACCTTTAATTTTTGGTCAAGGAAGTGAGTGTTTTTGAAAAATAAAAAAACCCTTCCGATAGGAAATTACGCGTAGAACAAGATTGTTCATAACTACTTTTCAATTTTGAGGCTTATTTGAGGAGATATTCACGAAAACCCGGTTTTCAGCGGACGTTTACCCCTCACCTGGGGTAGCGGAGGGTTGTGGGGTGTCCATTTTAGTATGTTGTGTAGTGGACCATTACGAACGTAAAACGCGAAAAAAACAATCAGGCTTTAATTTTTGGGGGTTTGGTACATTTTTTCTCTTATTTGCCTGGACTATAATGGTACATCAGAAATTATTAGGTTTTTTGAGTGCTCGATGAAATGTGATCATGATTTATAAAAATTCTCCGTTTTTTTCATTTCTGATGTAAGGTTGAAATTGATTTTTCAAGTTTTTCTATTTATTTGAAAAATTCTCACATTTTTTTTATTGGCAGACTTTACGTTTTTTTAGCTGAAATTTTTCGGGCAGACTCACAGTGGTCATTATTCGTGAGAGGTGCTGAAATGTATATATTTTACCCTCCCAAATTCGAATCTGAAGTCTATTCATTCGAAAACTTAAAGTGAGCTGAGAGGAGAAGGGGCAAAACTGAAAATTTTCTTTATCGGGTGGCATGTCGAAATGTATGTATTTTAAATCCCCAAATCCGAATCTGAAGTCTACCTATTCATTCGAAACCCTAAAGCCCTATTGACATTTTTGCTAGCAAAATACTAGCATTCCTAACACATCCCTAACAAAGCTAGCAAAACACTCGCATCACTCTAGCATAAATCATGCTAGCAACAGATTTGCTAGCAAAATGCTAGCATTTCGCGAGCACAATTTTCTCACAAAAAATACAGTAGCACAATACTAGCATCGCACTAGCTCAAGTCAGACTAGCATTATGTCTGCTAGCAAAGTGCTAGCTTTTTGCTAGCACAACTTGCTAACAATCAGTTACTGTAGACAAATACTAGCATCACGCTAGCATAAATTGAGCTAGCATCCCATCTGCTAGCAAAATGCTAACATTTCACCACTAGAAAAGTTCTAGCATTTTACCGCTAACAAAATGCTAGCATTTTACTAGCACAAATGATGCTAGCTCGAACTAACTTCGCATCTGCTAGCAAAATGCTAGCGTTTTACCACTAGCAGAGTTCTAGCATTTTACCGCTAACAAAATGCTAGCATTTTACTAGCATAAATGATGCTAGCTCGAACTAACTTCGCATCTGCTAGCAAAATGCTGGCGTTTTACCACTAGCAGAGTTCTAGCATTTTACCGCTAACAAAATGCTAGCATTTTACTAGCATAAATGATGCTAGCTCAAAAATGCTAGCGTTTTACCACTAGCAGAGTTCTAGCATTTTACCGCTAACAAAATGCTAGCATTTTACTAGCATAAATGATGCTAGCTCGAATCAACTTCGCATCTGCTAGCAAAATGCTAGCATTTTACTAGCATAAATGATGCTAGCTCGAACTAACTTCGCATCTGCTAGCAAAATGCTAGCGTTTTACCACTAGCGGAGTTCTAGCATTTTACCGCTAACAAAATGCTAGCATTTTACTAGCATAAATGATGCTAGCTCGAACTAACTTCGCATCTGCTACCGAAATGCTAGTGTTTGACCACTAGCAAAGTTCTCGCATTTTACCGCTAACAAAATGCTAGCATTTTACTAGCATAAATGATGCTAGCTCGAACTAACTTCGCATCTGCTAGCAAAATGCTAGCGTTTGACCACTAGCAAAGTTCTAGCATTTTAGCGCTAACACAATGCTAGCATTTCACTAGCACGTTTTTTTAAACATAAAGTTACATTTGCGAAATATTAGCATCACACTAACATCACTAAGCCCAGCATAAACTAGCTTCGCATCTGCTAGCAAAATGATAGCGTTTTACCACTAACAAATTTCTAGCATTTTACAGCTAACAAAACGCTAGCATTTCACTAGCACAATTTTTCTAACATAAAGTTACATTTTTGCCAAATACTAGCATCTCAATACCATAAATTAGACTAGGTTGAACTAGCTTCGCATTTGCTTTGCCACCAGTAAATTTTTAGCAGTGTATATTAAAAATGTGCAACTGTGGCAATTGAACCGTTTTGTTATCTTATTCATAGAAAAGTAGGTAGATCCCTATTGACATTTTTGCTAGCAAAATACAAGCATTCCTAACACATCCCTAACAAAGCTAGCAAAACACTCGCATCACTCTAGCATAAATCAGGCTAGCTACAGATTTGCTAGCAAAATGCTAGCATTTTGCGAACACAATTGTCTAACAAAAAATACAGTAGCACAATACTAGCATCGCACTAGCTCAAGTCAGACTAGCATTATGTCTGCTAGCAGAGTGCTAGCTTTTTGCTAGCACGATTTGCTAACAATCAGTTACTGTAGACAAATACTAGCATCACGCTAGCATAAATTAAACTAGCATCCCATCTGCTAGCAAAATGCTAACATTTCACCACTAGCTTTGTTAGGGATGTGTTAGGAATGCTAGTATTTTGCTAGCAAAAATGTCAATAGGGATCTACCTACTTTTCTATGAATAAGATAACAAAACGGTTCAATTGCTACAGTTGCACATTTTTAATATACACTGCTAAAAATTTACTGGTGGCAAAGCAAATGCGAAGCTAGTTCAAGTTAGTCTAATTTATGGTATTGAGATGCTAGTATTTGGCAATAATGTAACTTTATGTTAGAAAAATTGTGCTAGTGAAATGCTAGCGTTTTGTTAGCTGTAAAATGCTAGAAATTTGTTAGTGGTAAAACGCTATCATTTTGCTAGCAGATGCGAAGCTAGTTTATGCTGGGCTTAGTGATGTTAGTGTGATGCTAATATTTCGCAAATGTAACTTTATGTTTAAAAAAACGTGCTAGTGAAATGCTAGCATTGTGTTAGCGCTAAAATGCTAGAACTTTGCTAGTGGTCAAACGCTAGCATTTTGCTAGCAGATGCGAAGTTAGTTCGAGCTAGCATCATTTATAAAGTTCTAGCATGTTTCCGCTAACACAATGCTAGTATTTTACTAGCATAAATGATGCTAGCTCGAACTAACTTCGCATCTGCTAGCGAAATGCTAGCGTTTCACCACCAGCAAAGTTCTAGCATTTTACCTCTAACAAAATGCTAGCATTTCGCGAGCACAATATTCTAACAAAAAATACAGTAGCACTATACTAGCATCGCACTAGCTCAAGTCAGACTAGCATTATGTCTGCTAGCAGAGTGCTAGCTTTTTGCTAGCACAATTTGCTAACAATCAGTTACTGTAGACAAATACTACCATCACGCTAGCATAAATTGAACTAGCTTCCCATCTGCTAGCAAAATGCTAACATTTCACCACTAGCAAAGTTCTAGCATTTTTCCGCTAACAAAATGCTAGCATTTTACTAGCACAAATGATGCTAGCTCGAACTAACTTCGCATCTGCTAGCGAAACGCTAGCGTTTCACCACTAGCAAAGTTCTAGCATTTTATCGCTAACAAAATGCTAGCATTTCGCGAGCACAATTTTCTAACAAAAAATACAGTAGCACAATACTAGCATCGCACTAGCTCAAGTCAGACTAGCATTATGTCTGCTAGCAGAGTGCTAGCTTTTTGCTAGCACAATTTGCTAACAATCAGTTACTGTAGACAAATACTAGCATCACGCTAGCATAAATTGAGCTAGCTTCCCATCTGCTAGCAAAATGCTAACATTTTACCGCTAACAAAATGCTAGCATTTTACTAGCATAAATGATGGATCTCACCCATCACCCTCTACATAAGAAACAAATAACGCTACATTCCACATGGAAATATCGCAATATTATAATTTTTTCAACACTCACCTCCTCAACCCAATGCTTCATTTCTTTGAGACGTTTGAGGAAAAGTATTGTCAAATTTGTACTCCACATCCTCGAGAACCTAGGTTTTGATACATCACAAAAGAAAGAATAGCGAATTGTTTTTCAAGTCTTGTCCCTTCTTCCAACCCCTATCTTTCTTCTCTAAGAAAAATATATTTCTGGATTCTTATTCTACGTCCTCAAAATTTAGATTTTGATACATCACTCGAAAAAATTGAAAAATTCACATTTTTATAAGTTTTACCCCCCTCTCCACCCCCACGTGGCGCTTCATCCTTACGAGAAAAATATTTCCAGATTCATATCCTTCACTCACAAAAATATAGATTCCGATATATCACCAGGGAAAATTGTGTAATTCAAATTTTTCCAGGCATCCCCCTCCCCTTCCCTCTCATCACACCCTATACCTTCATCCCTAAGAGAAAAATATATTCGTTTCCTACGCTCTCGAAAACATGGATTTTGATATATAACACAAAAAAACTGCAAATTCAAATTTTTCCTGCCCCCTCCCCCTCTTATCCTTGGCCCGTAAGAGAAAAATCTTGTCAAATTCTTATTCTATGTCCCCGAAAACATAGATTTCGATATATCAATTGAAAAATGAAAATTTTCCCAGTCTCAACCCCTCCCCACTCCTCCACACCCAACTCTTGAATTTTCAACGGAAAAATATCATCAAATTCGAATTCTGCGTCCTCGAAAACCTAGATTTTGATATATCACTTGAAAAATTGAAATTTTCCAAGTCTCATCCCCACTCCCTCCCCCGCATTCAACCCTAAATTTTCATCCCAAGAGAAAAATTTTGTCGAATTCGTATTCTACGTCCCCGAAAACATAGATTTCGATATATCACTCGAAAAATTAAAATTTTCCCAGTCCCAACCCCTCCCCACTCCTCCACACCCAACTCTTGAATTCTTAACGGAAAAATATCATCAAATTCGAATTCTGCGTCCTCAAAAACCTAGATTTTGATATATCACTTGAAAAATTAAAATTTTCTCAGTCTCAACCCCTCCCCACTCCTCCACACCCAACTCTTGAATTTTCAACGGAAAAATATCATCAAATTCGAATTCTGCGTCCTCAAAAACCTAGATTTTGATATATCACTTGAAAAATTGAAATTTTCCAAGTCTCATCCCCACTCCCTCCCCCGCATTCAACCCTAAATTTTCATCCCAAGAGAAAAATTTTGTCGAATTCGTATTCTACGTCCCCGAAAACATAGATTTCGATATATCACTCGAAAAATTAAAATTTTCCCAGTCTCAACCCCTCCCCACTCCTTCCACACCCAACTCTTGAATTTTCAACGGAAAAATATCATCAAATTCGAATTCTGCGTCCTCAAAAACCTAGATTTTGATATATCACTTGAAAAATTGAAATTTTCCAAGTCTCATCCCCACTCCCTCCCCCGCATTCAACCCTAAATTTTCATCCCAAGAGAAAAATTTTGTCGAATTCGTATTCTACGTCCCCGAAAACATAGATTTCGATATATCACTCAAAAAATTAAAATTTTCCCAGTCTCAACCCCTCCCCACTCCTTCCACACCCAACTCTTGAATTCCTAACAGAAAAATATCATCAAATTCGAATTCCGCGTCCTCAAAAACCTAGATTTTGATATATCACTCGAAAAATTGAAATTTTTCAAGTCTTACCCCCACCCCCTCCCCCCGCATCCAGCCCTAAACTTTCATCCCCAAGAGAAAAATATTGTCGAATTTGTATTCTACGCCCTCGAAAATATGGATTTTGATGTGCCACACAAAACAATTTCAAAATTCAAATTTTTTCAGTCATTATTACACCCCCCCCCCCCCCCAACCCTTCATTTCCAAGAGAAAATTATGGCCGATTACATATTCCTACATCCTCAAAAACATATATTTAATATATCACACACAAATTTTACAAAATTTGAGTTTTATTATATTTTATTTCCATTTTGTTCTTGAATTGTGAATTTTGGGGCTCCAGCCCCCAAGGGGAGGGATAAAAATTTGTTGAATATGTCTTAGAAATTTTGTTTTATTGCAATATTCTAAAAAATCAAAAAAATTTCCAAATTTGGTCAAAATTGAGGAAAAAAAATTTTTTGACTTCCAAGTTTAAATATTACTTTTAATACCTAACATACAACCTGACATGGTGGCGTACTCCTCTAACCCAAGACCCAGAGCAAAGGTAAGTACATAATATTAGAAGTTAAAACAGTGTAACAATTGTTAGTAAAATGTTTACAGAATGCTAGCACAGCATACCAGCAAAATCCTAGAACCATGCTAGCATACGAATACCAGATGAGGGTTAGCAAAATGCTAGCACACCTTACCAAAGAATACTAGCAGAATGCTAACATAAAGTGCTAGCAAGTGCTAGCACACTTAGCACACGTTGCTAGCATTTGCTATCATCATTTTGACCAAGTTTTGTTAGCAATTATGCTAGCATTTTATGCGAGCACTTGCTAGCAATATTGCTAGCTTTACGCTAGCACATAAAATGCTAGCAAAATGCTAGCACGCTTTGCTAGCATATGCTATCATCATTTTGGACACTTTTGAACCAGTTTTGTTAGCAATTATGCTAGCATTTTATGCGAGCACTTGCTAGCAATATAGCTAGCTTTACGCTAGCACATAAAATGCTAGCAAAATGCTAGCACGCTTTGCTAGCATATGCTATCATTATTTTGGACACTTTTGAACCAGTTTTGTTAGCAATTATGCTAGCATTTTATGCGAGCACTTGCTAGCAATATTGCTAGCTTTACGCTAGCACATAAAATGCTAGCAAAATGCTAGCACACCTTGCTAGCATGTGCTATCATCATTTTGGACACTTTTGAACCCGTTTTGTTAGCAATTATGCTAGCATTTTATGCTAGCACTTGCTAGCAATTGTTAGCAAGTGCTAGCATAAAATGCTAGCATAATTGCTAACAAAACGGGTTCAAAAGTGTCCAAAATGATGATAGCACATGCTAGCAAGGTGTGCTAGCATTTTGCTAGCATTTTTCATTTTTTTTTGTCAATAGGGAGGGAGCTAAAGGAATGCGGGGCAAAACTAAAAAATTTCAAATTTACAATGTTTGATACCCATTAAAATGTACTTCGGCCTTTTAAAAACAATAAAAAAAATTGTAATGAGAAGAATTTCTACGTTGTATTTTTCACGAGGATTTCTTTCAAATTTAAGTATTTTAGAAGTGAAAATTGGCAGCATCTTGAAAACCCAAGCACGATCATCCAAAACGAACATTGGTTTCGTGATCTGCGCCTTTACTCATTTTTTATCCCCTCTGCCAATAAGAGGATTTTCAAGTCGAGTGTGAATGAGAAAAGGAAGGAAGGTGGAAAAAAAATTTTAATGTCATTTTACTCCTCTCATAACAATTACATTGAATATCGCCTTCCTCTCAGTCAAATTTTCTCATTTTTACTTTTTTCTAAGAAAGATAGAGGGAACATGGGAAACGTTTTGATTCAAAAAAATCGATCGGCTTTTTGTTAAAATTATGTCAAATATTTATGCCTTTTTTTTCTAATTCTCAAAATTGCAAAGCAATTCCAATAGTACATTGAAAAATGAAATAGGAGATTTCTAGAGCGCGGAAAAATATTAAATGCATGTTTTTTTGTATTTGAGATTATAGTGCATATTTAACATATTTTTGTGATTCATGACATTCTGAGGTGGAGAAACCAAATTTTATTTTGCAGATTTTGCATTTTTCGGTCAAAAATGCATATTTTTGCATATTTCAGACATTTAGAGCGCATATGGCAATGGCCTACCAGGCTCGAAAAATTTCTCATGGTATCCTTTTTCACCGTACGAAACTTCATGCCTCTCGCATAATTTTCCGTTATGGCCAAGGTAAATAGATACTACGTATATAGGTAGTCTAGATCAGCAAGTGTGTGTGCTAGTGTGAGTATTCTTGACGTCACTGGTTGAAAACGAAAGATTTAACTTAACACCAGCTCAGGATTCGAGCCAGCCAATGAATATTATACCACTGGAGAAATAATAATAGGCATCAATATTCATTGGCTGGTTCGAATTCTGTCCTGATTTTAAAATGTTTTGTTGGTAGACGTACAATGATTTCAGTGTAGTGGTAAACTTTTCAACCACTGACGTCACTGCCCCCGCATTTTCCTCAGCACCATGGTGTGTACAACAACAATCTAGACTACCTATATACGTAGTATCTATTTACCTTGGTTATGGCCAAAAAACGCACTTTGCCACTGGACAAAATGAATTTTTTGGAAAAGGGGGAGGGGTGGATCCTTAGGAGTGAGAGGTGGGGTATTGCGATGAACTTGTTAGATGTAAAATTTTATTCTGAATACTTGTTGCTATTACACATTTCGCGCTATCTTCGATATTTCTTATAATAAATGAGAAAAACTCGATTTTGAGTATTTCTGAACGTACATTTTTAAAATTTGAGGCGCAAGGGGCAAGGGTTGCTCCAAATGAAATTTTTGTAAAAACCAAAAATGTAGAGAAGTCTCTAATGAAGAATTTTGACTTGAGCCATTTTTTTATATAACCAATAATAAAGGAGATACACGCATTTTCAAGAAAGGGGGTGGACCTTCGGAAAGGAAAGGGCTAGAAAAAATGGCACCCAAGCTTATTTTTTTCTAAATACATTCTAGATTAAGAATCAATCGTCAAATTACTTTTTACATTTGGTGCGAGCGGAAGCCTCTTTTTTGCAGTAATTCGACTATACTACTACTCTAGAGCGTATATGTATACATATTTTTCCGCACTCTAGTGATTTATCATAATTCTTCAAACAAAATTAAGGCCCTGCTATACCATACCCTGTGATAATTGTCATAAACCGGGGTTTTTCGTGCATTGCGTGGTGTTGGCATTGCCTTGGTAAGAACGAGTGATCGGGTGGTCACACCACTGTCTAAAAGGGTATGTTCTGCCGTTCATTTCCACTGTTGAACAAATTGTCTACTTTTCATTTGAAGGGGCGAGCAGATATTTAAATTTTTGTCCCCAAAATCAAAACGGTAGGCAAATTGTTGTGCACGAACCATTAAGACATAGATATACCAATAAGTATCTATCAAATGGCAATTTTGTCCCCTCCTCATTTGATTTACAACACCAAAAATATCAATAAATACAAGAAATAAGCTTTTTTGTAAAAAATTAGCCCCTTCAAATAGGAAAGTAGGCAATATGTCCAACAGGGTAAATGAAAGGTTGGATATTTATAAATTATATACCCTTAGAAATTATAATGCCGTATCAAACTCGAGTCCAGCACTAGAAAATTAGTTGGTATATAACTTTTTTATTATGAATGGTAGGCCAGGATATGAAATGCGATTATTTCAATTCCTACTTATTTATTTATTTTTTACAGTTTTTTTTATGTATGTGAAAAACAAAATTTTTCACGTTTTTTATGTCTCATATAAAAATGCCAAAATTTTATTGCATTATCATTCGTAAAAAAAATTCTATGTCAATTTAGTCTTTTTATCGAAGGAACTGAACTTTTTAACATGGATATGTTGTAGTGCCGAAGATCAATTTATGAAATGGGCGATTAAATTTTACCTAATACCAAATTTTAGCCACCACTGACAGAATGACATTTTGTTAGACTTGAAAAAACTTGGAAAATTTTACATAAAATTTTACTCACAATTTTTTTTACAATTTTGACTTTTTTTTAAAATGCCAGATAGGTATTTTAATATTTTTCTCTCTGTTTTATTTAAATTTACAAAATTGCTAAGCAGTTTAAATAACTGAATAATGATGAAAAAAATTGACATTTCCGTAAATTTTCAATATTTTTTCAGACCTTTTTTTTTCAATTTTGAATATTAGAAAAGAAGGAGGAAAAGCATAAATATTTTATATCTAGGCACTCTAACAAAAAGTCATTAAATGGAAAAAATTGAATATCTTGACATTTAATTTAAAAAATCATCTTTAAAAAATTATAGCCTTGTTTTTTCGAAAATGACCCCATTTTCAGGTCCCTTAGCTCCATTCCCTTTTGGACTAAACTAAGACTTAAATTTTTTTAGAATGCGCCTCACTTAAAGTAAACTAATACTTCGTTTTATCGAATAAAAGACACGAAATATTTCGCAAGCTGGACATAATTCAACGCAAGAAAGACGTGAAATCGTTGCCCATCTGGAAGAAATTTCGAGTAAAAAATATGTTCCAGCAATTAAGAACAAACTAACTTTTTTCAATAACGACCAAGTGGCATTTTCTATCATGATACCATTTAATCGAAACTTTTTTCACAGGTATTCAATTTTAACGTCATTCAACCGAAAACCAGCTTATTAGATACGACAAAAATGACAAATGTGTACTAGTATTTCATATCTTTCCACGTCAATACCCTTAAACTCTTCGATGTTCGCTGTTACTCGTCATATATTTTATACATCCTGCAGAAGTTATTTTACACACATCGAGCTTTTCGAAGGAATGAAGTATTGAAAAGCCCATGAGAATGCGGTGACAACATTTTCAATATAAATAGTTCATTTGCTTTTAAAATTGGGTCAAGATTTTTAATGAAAGTTGCCAGGGTAAAGTTCGAAATTGGGTGAAGATAAAAGGCTCAGTTTCGGGACACTGTATGTTTAAGAGTAAACAGAACATGGTTTGGAACAGTTGGTATTAATGTTCGAGTTTGAATCAAAATATGGTCGGACGAAGGACGAACATTTACATTTAATGCGCCTATTTCTGGTATGTATTGTTTTCGTCTAATGTCTTTTGGATACATCTTATTCGAAGGAAGAAATATAGTAATAAATATTTTATTTTATTTCGTTTCGTGATGCTGAAACATTTTACATGATAAGGTTACTTGTATTCTACTTTTGAACAAGAATGACCACTTAGAATGGGTAAACCCTTAGGATAAAACTTATAGGTAAAAATTTAATAAAAAATAAAGAATTCGAGCTGTGATTCGAAAAATCCCATCCTTGGGACAATCCTACATTTTTTTATGTGAATAATTTTTTTTTTGAAATTTTATTATACTGGGCATGTATAATTCCCAGGATTTTTACGTTCAGTTTGAAACAGGGGGGATTGGGAAGAAGTTTAGATTTGGTGTTGGAGTTTAGGTTTTTTTTATTAGTAATGAATTTTTTGTGTTTCTTCAAATCCCAAAACCACTGTGCCAATTCTGCTAGTCTGAACCCATATCCACCCAACAATTTTTTAATCGAAAAGAATGGAGAGAGGGTGATTACAATTTGAAGAGAGCATGCAAAATTAAAATCAATAACGAAATCTAATTTTTAAGCCCTTATAATAATTTTTTCATTAATTTCTTCTCTTCAGTGCAAACAGGTAATAGTAAGTATAGGTAGTCGAATTATATCGAAAAAAGGCTTCCACGGGCACCAAATGTAAAAAGCAATTTGACGACTGATTTTTAATCTAGAATGTTTTACAAAAAAAATAAGCTTGGGTGCCATTTTTTCCGACCCCTCCCCTTCCGAGGGCCCACCCATCTCTTCTTTAAAAATGCGCGTATCTCCTTTTACATTGGTTCAACAAAGTGGGTCATTCAAAATTGAGAAATTTTTTGAATCCCATTTATTCTAAGTAACCCGTAAGCCCCTTCATTTCTAATGTTAGGCAAAAAGTCGTCGAAATTTTTTTTTCAGTTTTGAACGTTCTATCCATTTTCTTGATTCGATTTTTTGAATTTTTGAACAATTTTTTTATAGTCCTTCAATCTTAAAGTTAGGCAAAAAGTCACGAAGTGAAAATTTGTCCAGTTTTCAAAGTACTATGCATTCCCATGATTGAAAAAATTTTTAACGTAATTTTTTTAAAAGCAGAATTTTCTTTTTCAATTTTTAAAATTGACAATAATATGTTTATCTCAAGTTTTTTGCAGTGGTACTTGGTTATATCCAAAAAAATAAAGAAAGAAAAACGTATGACAGACGATTTATGGAGCACCCTGTACTCTCTCATTCCGAATCAGTGAAAAATCACTGATAAACAGTCAGAATTGCAGCACAGGAAAAATCAGTGAAATTCACTGATTTTCAGTGATTTTTCACTGATTATTCAAAGAATTTCACAGATTTTTCAGTGAATTTCATAAATATCACTGAGTTTTCAGTGAATTTTTACTGATTTCCAGAGATTTTCTTTCACTGATTTGTTTTCAGTGAAAAAAAATTCACTGATTTTCTCCTGTGCTGCAATTCTGACTGTTTCTCAGTGATTTTCGGTAATTTTCACTGATTTATAATTGAGAGAGTATATTCATCAGGCAATTAAATAAAATAATAAAAAAAATCATGCCGAAGATTTTTATACCTGGGCTCGATGCTTTCTCTCGTCAACTCTGAGGTTATTTCATTCTAGGTCCCTATTACATTTGCATGTATAATCATTTGATCTTCCATCATGAAATTCACATCTATGATGAAAAATATACGGCCAATCAACCTTATAGGTACTCATTACTTCGCAGATGAAACGAAACCTTCTCATTGGTAACCGGGACCATTCATTTTTATCAATTATTCCAAGTACCCCGACTGAATAGCATTTGTAAACAAACGAGAACCAGAGAGACTCATAAGGACAGCCATAACTACCAAATCACTTTCCATATCGATGGCGAAAATGCCGGCGATAAAATCTTTTCAAACAGCTTTTGAAAATGTTTACTCATTTAAACGGCAAAATATTCTCGTTAGTTCGCTAGCTAGATCCGAGCACATTATCCAAAAAACATACGCACACCAACCGAAGATATCGGTTCCTAGCATAGAAAACTGAAACACCAATTTGAAAGTGTTACGGAGGTATCGAGGATGCTGATTATTCTTTCAATACAAGATACTCGGGCGATAAAAGTTTCGTTAGTGCTTACGTCGTCATGAATAGAATTTCACACCCCGAAATACCAGCTAACTACGTACAAAAAGAAGAAAAAAATCCGAGCAGAATATAGTCAAAGTACACAGCATATAAAATGGTGGCTAAATTTCTAAACAACAATTTTCAGTTCGTGCGTAGCGTCCGGTAAGGCTTAGGCTCGATTTGAATTAGCCATCTTTTCACATAAGCTCGCGACGAGACGAGAGACGCGGGTTGACAAGAAATTGAATTTTCTATACTGGCAGAAATTCGGTTGGTTGTTAATTTTAAACCAACAGGATTCGTCCAATCGGGTCGATACAAATCGTTGTACACCAAGTTTAATACAATCAAAGTTGGTTTAAATTAAATTTACCAGGAAAAAAACTCGGTATCGTTCGTCACATATACGACCAATTTGTCCAAAAAATCCGAGAAAATCTTATCCGACGTATTCATCGAGTAAATCTAATTATCCCTTTTTTTTCCACGTCCAAAATCTAAATCACTCGAACTCGAGAAAATTCCGATACGAACTTTATTATAAAAAATTCAAAATTTCGCGCCAGTAGAAAAAAAAAACAAACGAGCATCTGGCGATACAATCAAATCGAACGTGCATTTAAACAAAGCAAAGTGCAAATTTCTCACCATCTAGAAGTTTTAAAACTTAGATAGAGTTTTATTTCTCATCGTTACAAAGGCGTAGCAAATGGTACCTATAGCTACACAGAATTAATAATTGAGAGGAGAAAAAAAGGAAGCACCTAATGCATACCTTACCCATGCAAAGGGCCAAGGGGTAAATAAACAACACCGAAACGCCGATGATATTAAAATACTAAACGAAACGGCGTAGAAAAAGGAATTTTACCCTTCTTAAAACCCAACCATAAAACGAATAAAACTTGGCAAAACTTTTCCGATACCTTCGTCTGGGTGAAAAGTTTTTCATTATACGACAAAGAATCGAAACGAATTGAAAATTAAAACGTTATAATGTGTTCGAGTCACACAAACACGAAACTGTATATCGATAAGCATATTTCTTTATCATCTGATTGAATTTTTTTCCACGTAAATTTATAATCGAATCCATATCTCGCAGTTATTTTTTATATTCCACTTTATTTCTTCAATATATCGAGTTTTTTTATGCCAGAAAAAAACAACGAAACAGAATCATATTGGGAGGTATTTGGTACCTATACAGATTTTCATCGATAGTCCAAATACCCCTTACTTTGGTTATGTCTTTAAGACCAAATCGTATCAAAAAATCTATTATTTGCGTAATAAAATACATTTTATTGTGTTTTGCACTAGCGATGTAGGTACATCGTAAATTTGACACAAAAAAAGTAGTAAAAAAATCCAGAAAAATAAATTTACAACGTAGTTCGATATAATAGTGAAATTTTAAAGCTATCTATTGTCTATAAGGGTTTGTTTTTCTACGCGACATTACCCAACATAAATATTCAGTTCGAAGCGTAGCACCCCTTTTTTTGGCGAATTAATTCTTTTGTTTGTTTAAAACCTAACGCCTTTTAATTAGAAAAACTTCGATAATCATGGTGTCGATTTTTTTCCATGCGCCGGATTTTTTTTCTGGAAATTCAAGTACTCAAGCATTAAAAACACCTTAAGCAGGATGCGTAAGGTAACCGACTTTTCACCCATTGTCTCATATAAACCAGCATAATTTCATTAATGTACGAAACAACATTAATTCTTCTTTCAAATAAAAATAAAAGTCAGTGAAAAAATAAAATGATGAAAAAAAATTTTTCTATAAATGGAAAGGAGGAGAAAGTTTGAAATTTTGAGCCCCTATGTCCTCTCATGTTACCAGGGGCACCTGGGGGGGGGGGGGGGGTAAAATCGAAAAATGAAGGCCAAATTTGAAATCAACGACCCAAATTACGTAATATAGTATTCCATTTTTCAAATTATTACTCGAAATTAAAATTTTAGCCTAGTACCAAATTTCAAAATTTTGGACCCCTATGCCCTTTCATGTCCATAGGGGCATCTAGGAGGGTTCAAAATATTCAAATCGAAAAACTAATGTCAAATTTGAAATCTGCAACCTAAATTACTTAATTTAAAGCTAGTTGTCAAGTTATTACTCAAAATTGAAATTTTGGATTAATACCAATTTCAAAATTTTGGACCCCTATGTCCCCTCAAGTCCATAGGGGAATCTAGGGGGTTGAAATCGAAAAACGGATGCCAAATTTGAAATCAGAAATCCAAATTGAACGTGTCACAGTAAAAAGGACATAAATAGAAAAAATGGTGTTTTTGGGAAATCGCGATTGAAGTTTGAGTATACTTTTTTTAATACTAAAATAAAGAATTGAGCTGGGAAAAAAATTTTACCTTAAAATTTCATCTTTTTGCTACAAGAAAACAGCTCGCCCATCACTTGATATCTTTTCTATTTTTTCTATATTGAAAACAAAAGGTTGAGTTATATGTCCTTTTTGTTGTGACAAAATTTCATTTCGACCCTTCTACGTTTAATGACGTATAATTTTTCCGGAAGTGAAAATTAAAAAAAAATCTTCATACAAAAGTTGAAAAGAATGAAAAAAGGAACATTTTCGTGAAAAAAATTCAAATTATCTCTCCAGGGAGCGGATATATCGCACTTTGAAAAATGACAACTTTTTTTTCCATTTTCTTGGTTATAAAAAAATGCTAAAAATACATTTTGGACGAATTTTATTATTTTTTCAAATTTATGACGAAAAATTAACTAAAAAACACTTCATTAAATTTTTAAAATTTTACAATCATCTGCACAGTGAAAAAATTAAACATTACGCAAATTCTCGAAAATCAAACATTGCGAACTTCGCATTTTAAAAACGTCATAACTCTTCGAGGAAAACATATTGGAAGGTGAGAGGGGGCTCATTGGATAGAGAAAACTTCAGGGAATACGAATCGCTTGTCGCATCAAAACGGACATTATGCTGAGTTATGCCCTTTTTGTTATGACACATTCAATTATATAATAGTATGACATTTTTTAAGTTATTACCGAAATTGAAATTTTGGCCCTTCTTTCCCCATCCCCTCAGGCATCATTATGTCCTTACGGACATCTAAGAGATTCGAATCAAAAAACAAAGACCAAATTCGGAATCAGCGACCCAAAATACGTCAGAGAATGCTCTTTTACCGAATTTTGAATACCAAAATGCGAAATTCGAGTTTTGGACCTACATTACGCCCTTTGGGGGCTGTTTTTGGGCAAAAGAGGCATTCCCTGTAAAAAGTCATTATAGAAAATTGTAGAAAATTAATTTTGCTCTCGGTAGTGTCATAATAGATTTTTTTGAGGAGGCTTAGTTTTCAAGTTATTCACCCTCAAAGTTCAGATAAAAAATGAGCTATTTACAAATTTTGAGCTCTCCAAGGGACGACACACCTCAACCGATTGATCTAAAGGTCCCAAAAGGTAAAAAAGAACATGGTCCCCGCGTCCCCTTCAACCACGATGAACAATTTAGTACCTGACTAGTTGGTAATGGAGAAATGAAATTTGGTATCGTGAACCAGGACATGATAAGGAATTTTTTGAGCCCGGCAGAAGTGAATGGAGGGATTTAAATTTGCTGGAATTGGACCAGTTTTTCAGAACTCTTTAGCGTTAGAGTACTGCGGGGCAAGACGACGCACTAAAAGTTTAAAAATCTGTCAAAAATCGAATTTTCGACATTTTGGGGAGGTTTTTGTTTTAGACACTACTTTGATCCTTTGTCTTCATTAATTTAACAAGAAAAAAAATATTTGATCATAAAAAGTTAATTAAAAATTAATTCTCCCAAAGAGACCTTGATTAGTACTCTTGCCCCATAGGAGGGGGCAAGAGTCCTAAGTGTGGGGCAAGAGTACTGCCATTTAACTTAATGTTAAGTTGGATACCTAAAGTGTGGGGCAAGAGTACTACCATAACATCTCATGTTACTGATTATGTAGTTTTATTTCGTTTTAAAGTTTTTATGCGAATAAATTGATCAAAACTTTACTTTGGCAAAGAAAATACATTATAACAAGAAGTTTGTTTACAGTTTGAAAGGTGTAGTACTCTTGCCCCCACCCCCGGTTTTTTCCTTAAAATTAATTTTTCTCGAATAATTTAATACATAGAAACGATTTCTTATATATATTTCGATAGCTTACCTCACCATCTTCCTCAACATGCTATATACTCCTCTGATTCACAATTTTTTACCACCCCAACATCAAAAAAACTGTAGGGCAAAAATCACATTTTTTTGGCAAAAAGTTTTCAATAGCTCACAGATTAAAAATTACTGGACCAATTCGGATGATTTTTTCAAGGTTTTGTCAGTGCAAGGTACATTTCAAAAAAATAAAAACTTCACCAACCCTGCATTACCAAAATCTGAGATATCAGAGATCGGACTCTTGCCCCACTGCGTCGTCTTGCCCCGCGGTACCTCTAAGGCATTTTTTTTTTTACTTTTTTACAATTTTTGAAGAAAATTTTCTGTAATGTTAAGGAATTTGTTGAGGAATTTCACATTTTGAAGAATTTTAAAGGAATTTCAAAAAATATATAAAAAATTATCAGATAACACGCATTTTTTAGGCCAAAGCCCTTATATTTTTCTGAATTTTCTTCAGAACTTTCGCACTGTGTCCCATTTTATTTTTTTCAAATTTTTGTCTAATTTTGACCCATTGTAAAATTAGCTCATAATTTTCGCCTACCTTCTTCGTAAAAATTTGTAAAGACCTCTAAAAAAAAAAGTAATTTTATTTTTTTCAGAATCAAGTGGTACATAGATAACTTTATAAGAGAGGTCATTTGTGAAAAAAAAGATTGAGGAATTTTTAAGGAATTTTCGAGATTTTGGTTGGCAGCGCTAGCGCTAAAACAAAGAAGAAATTGTCTGTATTTTGTATTGCGATTATAATCGATTAATCGATTATTTTTTTAATCGATTATTCGAAGGATCGATTATTTTTCTCATTGAAATTAATAAATGTTCAAAATTCAAAATAATTCCACAAAATTTTCGAGTTTTGGTCCTACCTCATCCTTCAGAATTAATTTCAAATTTGAAGTCAAAATGGTCCCAAAAGAGAATTGAGAGTCGAAAATCATGAATTTCAAGAATAATTTTCAACATTGGTGCCATTGAAGGGTACAGCACTCTCTTGCAAAACTCTAAATCACAGTTTTTCAATTTACAAAAATCTTGAAAAGTTGAGAAAGAGGTCTGTTGAGGAGATTTTATAGGCACTCCTCGTAAACTTGGAGTAATCATGCACCGTACCTCTGAAAATATGAATAGGAAAATATATCTACGAGATATATGGAGATCGCAGAATAATATCGTATACTTGCTTACTTAGCAATCACTATAAATAATTTGAATGGTAACAGAATCGAGGTGGGAGCAGGGATATGATTCTTTTCCAACTGCTGGTTTCACAATTGATCGAAAGGAATATAAAGAAAGGTGGACGTTTTCAGCGACGTGTTACATAAAAATGGGAAGCACGGTGGGTAAAAAAGATCTGGAATATTTCAACAATAAAATATCTCTGGTTGGCGTTTTCCTTATATTAACGAAAGACTAGATACACCCGTGACGGTTGCTTCGAAATCTGCGTCGTGTCGACACATAAAAGAATGAATTTCTTTTTGAGTTTGAATATAGGTAGGTACACCTACATCTTGTAATAAAATAGAAAACAAGTTGACCGAGGAAATTACCTTCGGGCTATAAATAAAAAAAAAAATGTATTTAACGAAAACATCGTTATTGGTAGGCGAACGCGACACTTTTCCGTATAAGTATTTTTTTCGGCTTTAATCAACCGTGAGGAAATTTATTAGATGAACTTTCGTTTGAGGAAATGTTTCCTTTTTTCGGCGCAGGCTGCTCGGAAGTTCATGAAAAATATTGTTTTTCATTGAAATCAAAACAAGATAGAATGAATTGTTTGTGATTTTATATAGAAATATTTCGCCCAATTTCGCGGTCTTCGAGAGTGCGATAAATTGAAAAAATATTTTTTCATTTGTCTATTTTCAAGAATTTAGAATATTTGCGGGCGAAAATAAAAAGGAAGGGGAAAGGTTGGAATGGAATTCAATTGCTATAAACGAGTTTTGGTCTTCCTTTCTTCTCCTCAAGTGATATTTTTAAGGTACCTAATGTAAATAACTAATGGGAGTGTTTTTTTCTGTTTTGTGGTTGAAGGTAGAAAGAGGGTGTGATTATAATGGTGAATTAAGCTCGAGGAAGAAATACTGTTCGAAATGAAAATGTTGTATAAAAGTGTTTGGTGATTGGGACTGAGAGTGGGGGAGATGTGAATCTGTAATTCTGTATACAACCAATTGCCCCAAGAAAACCGAAGTTGTAGAACAGGTTGCCTATCTTTAAAACTGAAGGGACAATATTTTTTCGATGTTACTGATTCTCGGTCAACTCATTGGAGAAAATATGTCTCTAAGAAAATTAACCTCTCCATAATGTTAAGAATTTTGCGTAAATTTTATGAAAGTGTCCATCCAGATATCCCATATGACTTGAACTACATTTCCATCAATTTTTGGAGGTCTCTACAATTTTTGAAATTCCGTTCGTAATTTTATCCGTAGTATTTTTTATGATCATTGTACAAAAATGGCCATTCTTTGTAAGAATAAAAAATGGTAACGTGTTAATTTTTTATTAACCGTTTTGATCCCCTCACACAATTCAGACCCTCAGGTGGTTTCCTGGTTAGAAAAAAACACTCTGCTTATGCTTTTCAAGTTTTTAGCGGGGCTGGTGGAACAGTTACTGTGTGGGATCATTTTATGAACTCTTCGATTGAAAAAATATAACATTTTTTATTGAAAAACAATTGTGTAAAATTGGATGATTAAATAAAGAATCCCATAGTCAACTCAGTTCATGGGATAGAAAATGGACACATCAAATTTTCCTCATTAGTCATCAATTTTGTTGACTTGTTTGAACAACAGAACTGAACTGAAGGGAAGGGAACTGGGATGTGCTAAACTCACATTACTTCAGTCTAATGATTCACTGGTTCACTCTCTCTGCTCATTCCACTAACTCCTGAATAATTTTTCCACAAATGGAATTTTGACGATCCTAGTTCAAATTTATTACAAGTTCAACCTTTTGGTTTTTCGAACCTTTTTTCCATTTTCTTCAATTGTAATTTTTTTTAAAAATTGTATCAAAGTTTGAAATTTTTCCAACAATAAAACTTTTTGTAAACTGAACTTACGTTATACCATGTACTTTTATCAAGTACATTTCTTTTCGAGTTATTTTTTTTCATGTTCTAAAATGTAAGAAAATACAAAGCCAGGTAATAAGTTTTGTGACCACTTTGATTTTTTATTTGAGTCAATTTTGAGATTTTGTACCTATTGTTTTTATTATTGATTTTTGAACATGATGTTTTTGAATTCGTGTTTTTCTTTATTGTAAAAATAGAGATTCAAGTACTCTGTAATTTTAAGTGTTTCATTTCTTATTTTGAGTTTAATATGCGTATAGGTTTAAACTTTGATTATGTGAAAAGAGCTACTTTGACCATGTGAGTTGAGTAGGCAGTTTCAGGTAAGTCAGGGAAACATCTAAATGTATTGCTTAAGTTGGGTTAGATACTTTTTTGAGACATAGCTTCGCCCCATGATAGTGTTTCTCTTAGGGCTTTTAGAGTAACCTCGTGTTACACTTCGATGGTCTGATGAGCTGTTTATTAAGTAGAGTTCTCCGCTAAGAGTGTACTTTTTTGTATGGCCAACTTTTTCAAGTATTTGATTCTTACTTTATCATAGGTTTTAACTACAGGCCTGCACCGCCTCATCACACCGCCGCCACCACCAAAAAACGTGTTTTTTTGCCCCCACTGCCGCCAATAAATGTTTTGGATTGAGCAGTTTTGTTTTTGACTATTAATATTGTAACTTCAAGATCGGTAAGGAGATTTTTCATCTTGAAAATGTGAAAAAAGAAGTGCATTTTTTTGTTTTTCAAACATGATTTTTCAAAAAAATTTGAAAGCTTCCAGCCGATGTGAGTCGCCACCGCCAACAGTGTCGCCACTTTAGCCACTACCTAAGGAGCTGTCAGTGCCGCAGACCTCTAGTTTTATCCCTCAGTATTTTGTGACTCATTTAAAGGCCGCACTGCGAGATAGGTTTGAGTTAGGTATGAGATAGGTAGCAGCTCTATGCTGTAGAGATAGGCAGAGGTGCAACGATTACGATTTTAATCAATTATAATCGATTCTCATCCCCTGATTAAAATAATCGGACGGGCATTGATTATTCCTCGATTAATCGAAGATAAGTAAACAAAAATTTCCAATCTTTCTGATTGGTCAAATTATATGTGACGTAATTTTTTCAGTGTTGTGAGAACGAAAAAGAACGGGAACGGAAACGGGAACCAAAAACGAAAATAACGCTATTTTTAGGATGAACGAAATCCGAACAAAAACCGGAACCTAAAAATGAAAGAACGAAATCAGAACCGAAAACTGGGAACCAAAAAATTTTGTTCTTTAGGTTCTGAACAGGAACAAAAAAACCTTAGTCTGAGAACACCGAGAACAGAACGGGAACCGAAAAAAATTCTGTTCTTTTCTGTTCTTTTCCGTTCTTTTCCAATTATGACGCGAAGAAATACTGAAGCCCACAAAAAATGCAATAAGGGTGAAAAACACCTATTTTTCAAATATTTCCAGTATTTTTTGAAATAATCGAAATTACGACTGATTACTTATGTACCTATGCAATTTTGAATCCGTATGATGCGAAAAAATGTTCTGTATCACCCATAATTATTGACACTTTGTTTCAATCATCTATTCTTTCCATAAATCGTTAATTTTTGGTAATAAAAATGAGCGATTTTCAAAAAAATGAACTTTTTTGACAGGAAATTACACGTAGAACATAATTGTTCATAACCATTTTTCAATTTTGAGGCTTATTGTTATTTGATGAGATATTCACGAAAAACCGGTTTTCAGCAAGCATTTATCCCTCTCGTGGGGGTTGCGAACGACTTTGGGGACATTTTAATATGATTATTGTTTAATGGACTATTATGAACACTTTTCACGAAAAAAAAAATTGTGTGTGAATTTTTTCGGAGTTTGGTGTATTTTTTCTCTTATTTGCCTGGACTACTTATATATGGAAACTTATTTTTGGCGCTTTTGAAAAAAAATTCAAATTTCTATTTTTTCACCTCATTTTGCAAAATTTTTGTTGGGAATGGGGCCCATCAAAATTCATTCAAAAAAGTCATCAATTGATGAGCTGTTGTTTCGACCCCCGTTGATGGTATGACAAAAATGCTTCAATTTTTAAAACAAATTAAAACTTTGGGTTTTGACGATTTTTTTGAAAAATTTTACATTTACTTCTATTTTGTGATCGCACTTATACTTACCACATTCATTCATCATTATTCTTATTTCATATAATCTTTATTAAATTTTGGTGACAGTACAAAATCTACAAATTTTAAAAAACAACTAAACAAATAATGGTAAATTGAATGTGGAAAAAAAATTGAAAAACAGAAAGAACAGAACAAAAAAGAACGGTTCGGGAACAGAAACCAAGAACCAAAAAAAGTGGAGAACCGAAACAGAACCGAAACAAAGATCCTAAAAACAACAAGAACAGAACCGAAACCAAAAACGGGAACGAAAATGCCAAGAACGAAACCCAAGAACTGAAACAGAGAACAATATTTTCTTTCAGAACAGAACCGAACGGAAACCAAATAATTCGGTTCTCACAACACTGAATTTTTTTTCTAATCAAAACAATTTGAGTATTTGACGTCACGTATCTCTGGCCAATGAAGAATACTTAGATTTTAGGGACCGATTAATCGATTATTAATCGATTATTTTTGAAAACACCATCGATGTAGCATCAATTATAATTTATAATCGTTGTATCTCTGGAGCAGGGCTGAGAGAACGAACGAGAACAAAGAACAAAGAACTAAAAAGAACCAAAAATTTTGAGAATGAGAACATGAACAAGAACAATGTTGAAAACATTAAAAGAACAAGAATGAGAATGCGAACAATAAGTAAAGAATGAGAACGAGAACAAGAACAACGATTTTGCATTTTTTCAATTTTTTGCTTGAAAAAATACCAATATTTTCTAGTTTTGAGAAAAATAAAGAACCAAGAACCAAAAAGAACAAAAAAGAACGAAAAATTTGAAGAACAAGAACGAGAACGAGAACAAGTTTTGAAGAACAAGAACGAGAATGAGAATGATATTAAATATTATTGAAGAATAACGAGAAAAAGAACGGGAACAACTTATGAAGAGCAAGAACGGGAACGGGAACCAAAATTTCATAGTTCTCGCAGCCCTGATCTGGAGATATGTCTGGTACAAGAAGTAGGTTGGAGATTTACCTCTTTATATGAACCAACCTACCTACCTTTCAACAGATTTGTAAAAATTCATATTTCTTTTTGGTTTCTTAATTTATTTTTTTTCTATTTTTTTTCTTATGCTAATTATTTTTATTTCCATTCGACATGTAAGTAAGCTGCACAAGAGTTGTTGTATGTGTAAAGCCTTTTTGAGTTCCCTACGAGCCTATCTGCTGAGATAAGGTCGCTAAAACATGTTCTACCACATCCGATACGAGCAAGTTGATACCTATCATTGCGTAATGCATCAGTATTGATTCCCTTTCTTTTTGAACTACTCCCCAAATAGGTAACACATACCACAAATGAAACTATTATCATGGTTCAACTAACATGAGAATTTTGGCGATATTCAGCACAATTTCATAAAATGGAACTTCCATCAATTTAAAAAAAATTCAAGTTAATTTTTCACGAAAATCAATTGTCAGCATTTTACTATACTCACGGAATGTGCCTAGGTATCAAAATTTGGCCAAAATCATTAAAACTCTTAAGCTTAAAAATCACAAATTTCAATCCCCTACCTTGAAACAAATCCATTTATTTTTGTAAACTACATTTTGAAATTTTGTACGCATAAGATTCTCACGTAATTACACAATTTTTTATTTTGAAAATTTTCAAAACTTACAGCGCCGAAAAATTCATATCCGAAGGTTCCTAGATACACGATCGATATTTTCATCAAAGTTTCCTTGAATTTGATAACCTACAGTCTGTTTTCAGTTCCCTTGTGAGAAAGAATTCCAATATCTCGAACGAGTACCCAAAAGATTTACCAAACGTATATAACATCCAGTAGATCCAACTGACAAGCTTATCTTCATCGCCAGAAACCAAAGCTGATGTTCGAATGGGAAATTATTAAATTAAAATCAACAATATGCGGATATAGTTTAGATCAGGAATCCGTATTCGTCCGCAAGGGAGTAAGAGATCAACTTATCCGACAAAAATTACCTCGGAGCCGCAAAATATTCCATTAATTATCCGACACACACGCTCATCTATTTGGAATATGTCACTATCAATCATCAAATCAACTCAAACTTTCGTACTATTCCAACTTTTAAATCGAATTCAGAAACAAGGACAACATTTCTTAAACAAAAACTTTCATCTTTACACCAGCTCATCCAAAAACTTCAGCTCGGTTTTCCAACAGCGTATAGAGAAATTGAGAAAATTCGATGGCAAAACGGCAGAACGAAAGAGAGAATTAAAAAAAGACACGTAGACACATAAAAATTCTTAACAGAATTTAATAGTTACCATGAGATACATTTTTACAACGCGGGTATCGCGTAAACGCGCTCTAAAAAAAAGAAATAATGTTTTTTCGAAAACAAAACGAACCGAAAAACGAAAAAAAATAAACAAAAATGCCATAAATTTAGCGTACATCGTCGTAGGACTAGGTAAGACAACGTATATGACTCGACAACTCATTCTCGTCGTAATTTTCTACCAGCAGAATAGCCAAAGAAACCTACGATTCTCAGCACGCATAAGCCAAACACGATTACATACCTAATACAACTCGCAGTTGGATATTTCCCTTTCGTATTAAAAAGGCGAACTTTTTCTTTCTAGTAATTAATTTCATTTATAACGTCGAAAAACGCCAACTTTGATATTTCCTTTGAAGGAGACGAAGAGGAGAAAAAAACTGGGCAGGAAGCATTTGGTCTCGCTTCAATGATATTTCTTTCAATTAAAGAATACGAACGAGTTTAGCTGGAAGCTTTGGAGTTACCAACACCATGTACCGGAGCGAAATTAAACGGTAGAATAATTTCGTGTTATTATATAACTGAAGGAAAAACTTATCGAAACTTATTAAATGACATCGAATCAAAAAAAATTACTATATTGGTGGCCGTTGGAAAAATATCGTATCGTTTTTCCAATTTCTATAACGATATGAATGCGAAGAGTTAGATTGAAGGAAGGAGGGATATTCGGCGCGTTACATTAATTAATTGAGAGAAAATCCGTCAATTTCGAGGGAGCGGAATTTTCGATACACGAAAACCCACTGGGTATACGGATACGAAATGGGTGGAAAAATTTCCAACAGTCAAGGTCGACAAAGGCTAAAAAAATATTCTCACTTCGTCATTTCCAGTTACCTACATTGAAACGAAATGGTGTGTTCGCACAACATTAGGCAACTTCTTATACTTACACATCGTAATGTTGGCATTCTGCTCGCCGAATTGGGTAATTTTTCAATGTTTGAATATTAAAGGAGCGGAATTCGAATACCGCGGTGTAGGAAAAATAACCAACTTGGGGCGGAATTACGTCTATTTCGGTATTCGAGGTGTACGAGATAAAGTTACCTAAGCTACCTTTCGATTATGGTGCGGGGTTTCGTATTTCGCAGACAACGAAAGCATATGAAATCTACCTGGCTGATTATATATTCAATTAAACGTATCCGTTTAATAGACCATATTTTGTATGGTATTAAAGTATTTTGATAAGGTTGTATTTCGAACGAGTGCATTTTTTCAGAGGGGTGCATTTAATACGAAGTGAAATTCCGAGCCGAAACAGAAATAAATCGAAAGTACATCGTGAAAGAATCCCATATCTAGAATTTCAGGTACTGGAGTTCATTTCTCGAATTTTTACGATTTTTTAAAATCTCGAAATTACCTCATCGTACTGAAACATATGAAAATTGGATCTAACCAATGAAAACAGCTGAAATTTGGAATATATCCTATTTTCGACTTCCCAAATCGATTGAAAGCGGTTTCGAGACGTTTTGGAGCCTTCAGAAAATATTGGAATTTTCCAGCACTGGAAAAACAGTTCATAAAAATGGTCCATATGAAGTTCAGCATCTATAATCGCAGATTACCCATATTTGTGACCTACTGGATCGATTAGAGCGCATTTTTTTCTGAAATTCGTAACTTCAAGTTCAAATCCATATGTGTATTTTGGTGAAAATTTTTTGAACTGAATTGAAAAATACGCCTTTGTTTTGCATTCAAAATTTTCCAAAGGCTTTAAAATGTCTCAAAACCACTTCAAATCAATTCGGGAGGTAGAAACTATGTTATCTACCAACTTTCAGATTTTTTTTACTCGATGCGTGCGTTTTCGGCGTATTTTAAAACCTTTTCCAGTAAAATTTTATGTCAGAAAATATGGATTTGAACTGGAAGTTACGAATTCCGAAAAATTGTGCCCTGATCGATCAAATAGGTCGCCAATATGGGTAATCATAATTAGAAGTAAAAGTCATATGGACAATGTTATGGGATTTTTTTTAAACGTCTCGAAACCACTTTCAACCGATTCGAGAGGTCGAAAATATGGTATATGCCAAATTTCAGCATTTTTTCGTTAATTAGATCAAATTTTCGTATTTTGCAAAATCATGAGGTAATTTTGAAATTTTAAAAATTCGTCAAAAATCGAGAAATGAACTTCAGCACCGGAAATTTTGGATATGGGATTCTTTTATGATGTACTGACTGAAAATTTTTTCTTCGAATTAGGATATCTCCCTCGTCTGGAAATACAATTAGAATCGAATCTTCAGTTATCAAGTTGAAATGTATGGAAGGACATTTTGTATTTACAACAAATCATCACTGAAAAAATTAAAAATTTCACAGCAATAGATTTAGAGATTTAATTTGACTCCTTTTTGATGGAATTATTAAAAACGCATTTTCTCAGTCCTTGAAAGACTCCGAATAATTTCATAGATTTTTTCTGTGAAAGGAGGTATGGTTTTTCAAAAGTAGATACCAAAATCCAGAAAATTATAATTTTGTAGTTAAAATTACTATTTTTGTAAGAAAAAAATCATTTTTTGAACAAAATTATCATTTTTGGTGAAAATTACTTTCTTAAAAATTTATCGCGATCAGAACAAAATCTTTATTGCTGAGAATAAAAAATCGTGAAAATGCAATTTGATCATTTTGTCTTCCACCAGGAAAAAGTTTATATCATGAAACAAAGGAATATGTTTTCGATATTCAACCAGAAATTATCAAGTCTTGAAATAACACATCCAAAGAAAGTATTTTTCAATTTCTTTGACCATCAGACCAGATAATCTTGGTTCCGAGTAAATTGCCTGTTAATGAAGCAATTCAAACTGCACACATGTTTGAAAAGTTGCCAGTCCTTGAAACTGAAGGGGTAAATCCATAAACCAGAAAAAATGTCACAGTTTTAATGTTTTTTTTTACGAGAAGTCTATTAAGATTAAATCACAAAATTTTGCGGCAAAAATTTCTTACAAATTTAATAAACAACTTGCGAATTTTTTCCAAGTGCAATATCACTGAAGCTAGAAAATTTGAAAAACTTTTAGGCTTCAAAGTTCCTTTCATTTTGAAATTAAGCAATAAAATGCAAGTAGGGTGAATATTTTTAGTAATAAATTGATAATTAAAATTGATAGTTGAAAATTACACGATAGCTCCTAATTATTTTTGCTGCAAATGGGATTTCGACGATATAATTCCTGTTTCAAATTGAAATATTTTCGAGTCTAAATTTTTCCAATTTCTTTAATTCTAAATATGTACCTACTTTTTTTGAAACTTTTTCCAATTTTCCAATTTTTCCATCAATAAATTTTTTTCAATTATAAATTTTCTCAAATTTATTGTTTTTCCAATTTCGAAGGTCAAAATTTTTTCAGTTCTGAATTTTTTCTATTTCTTTAAATCTATGTATTTTTTTTTTGAAATTATAAACAACTTATAAAGTTTTCCAGCAATAAAATTTTTTTAAACTTCAGTTTTCTCAAACATTTTTCCAATTTTGATTTTTTCACTTTTTTTTAGTTTTTTATTGTCAAAACTTTTCTCCAATTATTGAGCCGGAAGAAATTTTGAAAAATATGAAGTTGATTTTTTTTTAATTCAAAATTGGAAAAAATTCAAGGAAAAATTTTTCATGTTGATGGAAATTAAAAAAATATATTACTTATATATAAAATTGGAAAAGTTTGAAAAATTTTGAAAAAAATTAAAGGGTATAGCCGGTTAAGTATGGTGATTTGGCCTTGGAAACCGATCTGGATCGCTCCTACCCCAAAAGGTCACCCCTGATGAGAAACTATCGTGACAGAAATTTTGGACCCTGGAGCAATTATTTTGGGGGGGAGGGGCCAAAACGTGTTTTTTTTCGTCATTTTTTCAATTTTTCGTCATTTTCCGCCAAATTTAGATAGAAATTTCGCGTTTTTTCAGATGGATTTTAGAGAGTCTGAAGAACAAAACCAAAATAGGAAATTTTTTTGGGGAAATTTTTCGCCGAGTTATGGCGTTTTGAAAATTTTGAGCCGCCATTTTGAAAAAATGGTCAAACCTACAATGGAATTTTTTTCTCAAAAAAATTGTTATTTATCCATAAATATACCATATAAATTTCAAAAATTTTGGAGTGGTGGAACATTGTGAAAAAAAATTAAAACTGGCCCCTCGCGTTGTAAAATACTCGAAATTCGCATATCTACGTACCTTACAAGTCATGGGAAATTTTGCAAAAACGATTATTTTTATAAAATTATTTCATCCCAAGGTCAACAGTAAATTGTATCGAAGAACCCCTAATTCCTCGGCCCCCTTCCCTCCCCCCCTGCGGTCATTTTTGTAAAAAATTCGAATAACCGATATTGGTATCGATTTCATATGAATCAAACCTCCTGAAAACGAATCTGCAGTCGAATTTCCATTTGAGCCATTTCCTCGCTCCCTTCCGTCGTCACATCAATAATTACATTAAAAAATAATTTTCAGACATTTTTTAATTATTGTTCTTTTGCGGATAGAAGTGTGCCTTGAAAAGTGTTGAAAAGTACTTTAGCCCGTGAACTTCTGACTTCCCACGAGAGTATCGTGGAGAATCAAAATTGGTGAACTGAATTACTGCACTGAAACTGAAATATAATTTTTTTTTTTAAATCAACATGATCTGTTTCGACAACCAACTTCCGATTTATATTTTTTTATGCGAAAAATCATTTGTACTGCAGCAAAAACTGAACATGAGAAAAGGGACCTAAGTGTAATTTTTTTTCGTTACACCTAAGTCCTTTCTCTCATACATTATTTGGATTAATGATGTTAGTATTATTTAGTGTTTCTGACTTATACCTATACAAAATAAGTCTTCAAATCTTAGATCTTGGAAATAAGCTGAAATAACCGTGTTGTGAAGTATACCATTATCATCAGCAGAAAAAATTCGATGTAGTAAATCGATACGTCACAAAACTTTTTCGTGAGTGAAAAGTACTTTTCAAGGCACATCTATCCGCAAAAGAACAATGAAATCTAAAAGAGATATCAATTTAAAAATTTCTGAAAATTATTTTTTAATGTAATTCATTTGACGACGGAAGGGAGCGAGGAAATGGCTCAAATGGAAATTCGACTGCAGATTCGTTTTCAGGAGGTTTGATTCATATGAAATCGATACCAATATCGGTTATTCGAATTTTTTACAAAAATGACCGCAGGGGGGGAGGGAAGGGGGCCGAGGAATTAGGGGTTCTTCGATACAATTTACTGTTGACCTTGGGATGAAATAATTTTATAAAAATAATCGTTTTTGCAAAATTTCTCATGACTTGTAAGGTACGTAGATATGCGAATTTCGAGTATTTTACAACGCGAGGGGCCAGTTTTAATTTTTTTTCACAATGTTCCACCACTCCAAAATTTTTGAAATTTATATGGTATATTTATGGATAAATAACAATTTTTTTGAGAAAAAAATTCCATTGTAGGTTTGACCATTTTTTCAAAATGGCGGCTCAAAATTTTCAAAACGCCATAACTCGGCGAAAAATTTCCCCAAAAAAATTTCCTATTTTGGTTTTGTTCTTCAGACTCTCTAAAATCCATCTGAAAAAACGCGAAATTTCTATCTAAATTTGGCGGAAAATGACGAAAAATTGAAAAAATGACGAAAAAAAACACGTTTTGGCCCCTCCCCCCCAAAATAATTGCTCCAGGGGTCCAAAATTTCTGTCACGGTAGTTTCTCATCAGGGGTGACCTTTTTGGGTAGGAGCGATCCAGATCGGTTTCCAAGGCCAAATCACCATACTTAACCGGCTATACCCTTTAATGATTAGACATTTTCGTGATTTGCCAGCAAGCTGAGATTAAAAATAACTTGAAAAAAATCGACGATTTGCCGAAAAAAGAAAACACAATCACGTAATCTGAAAAATGCAAGTCGGTATTAAAGTTGATAGGTGGGCATAATTTCAAAAGAAAAAGTTGACAGTACGATCCTTGTTTCGAGTTATCGTTAGATCCGTTCGTATTTTTAATTAACTTTCACCAGGTTAAAATGAATATACCTACCTACCTACCCACCCTTCCCCCTTCAAGGAATTCAATAAAAAAAAAAAAAACACAAAAATACATCAATACACGAGTCCGTGATATCTCGTGGCTGTAAATTACGTTCAAACGATTTTTATAAATTATAATACGAGAAAATGCGCCAGGAATTAATTTTCATTACGTTTTTTTCTCCATTTCCTGCTATTCGGCGAAATAAATTTCAATAAAAATTGTCAAAAAGAGTATTAATCAGTAAAGAATGAAAAAAATGGCGTAGACGGTGAGTACAATAATCCTTTATCGTTTCGTATCATTGCTAATCTCCGCACCGATCATAAATACGAGTTAGTCCACCATCTTTGGTGTTTTTCTTTCTTTTGCATCAACCTCCAAACGTAACGGTAACAAATTGAAAAACTTTGGGGAAGCTTTTACGAATTTTTCCATTTTTCTTCAGCATTGAGTTGGGGAAGGAGTCGCGATCGTATTGTAAAATAATTCCGACTTGTTTATTTTAATTGCGGGGTTTCGATACGATAAATAATCTTTTTTAAGGGTCTGATTTGAAATAATACAGTCTGATGAGCGGCGAATTTTATGATTTGAAAATCTACCAATTTAACATGGCTTACAATAAATATTCCGAAGGGTAATTTGTGTATATTGGGGAATTTGTAATATTATATTATTGATTTTTACGACGACGTTATGTTATTTTAGTGAATGAAAGTTCACGCTTGTTAGCACACTCGAACGGGCATAATGCGTTCATATTTTCGATTTGAAGCTGTTGTATAGAAATAGATACATACGTGTATACTTTTCGTTTAACGCTCGAATACATTTACCTAACGGGTGTGTAATTTAACTTACTTAACCGATGTTTGTTGGTGGCAAAATTTATACTACCTACGTTGATGTACTCACGTTTCTAAAGGGTAATAAAATTAAACGATCTTAATTAGTTTAAATCGTGTAAAAAAGTGTCGAGGAACCTCGCAGCTTCGAACGTAATTTCTTTTTATGATCGACTCGTCGAAGATTAAAATTTACTCGAGTATCCTCGTATTTGAAAAATAATTCCAGTTTTACCTTTACGAAATTAATGGAACGTTTAATTATCTGACACCTACTTCTACGTGCTGAATTCAACCCAGAAGTATATTTTGTAGATTGTCTCGAGAATCGTATAACCCTTTATGAGCAGTTTTCTCGTAGTCGTGTACGATTTGCATACGCCTGAGTGTGATGTGTGAATGAACACGACACCGACGCTTTTGTATACTTTGAGCAGGGTTGTAAACTAACTTTATAATTTTATTATTTACCCTTTTGCTCGAACGTATAATCTATGTAATTTTTCTCCTTGATCTTCAATTAGTAATTATGTTGAGTATTTTTTTATATCTAATTGATTTAGGAGGAGGGATGAGGAAGAAAAGGGTTAGAAATGTACCTCGGCTAATTTTTTTTTTGATTTTTTATAAGACGATGGAAGGGGGAAATTTGAAAATTTTTGCCTTGAAAAGATAGAATAAAATGAAAGACCTTTTAACAGTTGACCAAGTCGAATATAAATGCTATTATCGCCAAATTTCAGACTCCATTATTTAAAACATCAAGTACTCCATTTACTTAGCTCATTAAAACCATAATAATAAATGAAAGAACAAAAGTAGATATTACTGGGAATGTGCTCGTGTAAGACGAAAATTGGCTTAATTTGTAAGTACCTTATAATTTCTTGACTATCTGGCTGAATTCTGAAAAGTCGTTAAAAATTAAGAGCAGATACTTACCTATGCAGCGCTCATCTCAATTAAATTTTTTTGGGCTGAAGGTAGAGATTTGAAATTGCCATCCCCAGAAATTTTTTTTCCAAAAAACAATGATTTTTCATTAAAATTTCTTCAATCAGAGAAAGAGAAAGGGAGTCTAAAAATATAAAATTGGCATCTTGAAACATTTTTTCCCCCAAAAACAACTTTTTGTTGAAGTTTTTTCAATCAGAGAAAACGAAGGAGGAATGAGAAACTCGAGTCTAAAAATTTAAAATGGGCATCTCCAGAAATTTGTTTTCCAAAAACGATTTTCAAAATGCATTTTCTCAAGCCTTTTCCAACTTAAATTTTTTTCCAACCTACATTAGTCTACAGTCCAAGAGGCAACAAGTGCTCTAGAAATCGAAATTAGTGTGCATTTTCGCTGGACAAAAAAATCAGTTGGTTTATTGTAGGTATGGATCCCGTAGTCCCAAAAAACCGAATTTTGGATTTTTGTCCCGGCACAATAGGGAGCTGAGGCTTGAAAACCCTCCTTTTTTCCCAATTTTTAAATTTGACTTTGGACAAAAAATTTTTCACATTCTGGTAGCAGACACTCCTCTTACTCCAAATATATGTCACATCCCTTGGAGCACGGGCACAATGGGGTGCTGGGCCCCCCAATGTGCGATTTTTTGCCAAATTCGATCATTTTTGTCACAATAATGCATCTGTGGGCGTTATGCGATATGCAGGACAAAAAAAATCTAACGCAATGTATTCTTAGGTTCATTCCGGGTCCAATGAGCCAAAGTTTGAGGAAAACTGTTGGCACAATAGGCCGTGGTGGAATTTCAAAGTTTTGAAAACACGCGATTTTCTCCCCCTTTGATTAAAAAATAAGTCATGAAAAACATCTGAAACTTGGGTTGCGACATATCAAAATGGACTAAAATATCACCAGCAGAACGAAATTATTGATGAAAATTAAATTTGAGCAATTTTAAGCCATTTTGAGCCCCAAATTGGGTCAATTTTTGAGTACCTATTTTCAAAGAATTGACATGTGACCTATGAAAATGGGATAGAATCTCGCCAAAAATTCAACAATACCATCTAAATTTTGTTTGAGCAACTTTTGAGAATTTTGAGCCTTAAATTGAGTCAATTTTTGATTAACATCAAAAAAATGGCATGTGACCTATGAAAGTGGGGTCAAATTTCGCCAAAAATTCAAAAATTCCATCCAATTTTTTTTAGCATCTTTTGAGAATTTTGAGCCTTTGATTTAGTGGATTTTTAGATAGACCTATCATGGATTAAAATTTCATAAAGAGACCAAAAATCAAAATCGAATAATTTTCCGAATGAAATTAAACCCGCTTATTTTTTCAACTGAATGGAATTGATTTGAATTTCCTATTTTCTTTTTTATTAGTTTAGATTGTTCATTTTTTGGCATTCCAATGAAATATTTTGCGCTTGAAATTACTCAAACTTGAAAGTTGTTTTAAAAAGTTTTGGATCACATTTTAAAACCTTGGGCGAAATTCTATCTCTTTTTCGTAAGTCACATGTCATTTTTTTGAAATTAATCAAAAATTAATTCAATTTGAGGCTCTAAATTCTTAAAAGTTGCTCAAAAAAAGATTTGGATGGTATGTGAAAAAAAATTTTGTCCAAAGTCAAATTTAAAAATTGGAAAAAAGGGAGGGGTTTCAGGCCTCAGCTCCCTACTGCGCCGGGGCAAAAATCCAAAATTCGGTTTTTTGGGACTACGGGACCCATACCTACAATAAACCAACTGATTTTTTTGTCCAGCGAAAATGCACGCTCAATGAACACTTTTTGCCTCTTGGACTGTAGACTACACTTTTTTCAATTTTCTTTCAATTTAATATCTTACGTATAAAATTTTTTTCAACTCAAATTTTTTCAAAAATTTCACCAGCTTGGCATTTTTTTAAAGATCTTTTACAGCTCCAAAATTTTTTGACTTGGAATTTTCTTAAAAATTTTTCAAACTCTAAAATTATTTTTCAACTTTAAATTTTCTTTAAAAGTTGTGTTATATTCTTATAAGATACGATAGCGTGACAACTGAACGATAATATCATTAATTTTTTGGCACATTTTCTTTCCTTACTAATTAGAAAAATACATATACAGGGTGTTCCGTCTCAATAGTAAAACCCCTTGGCCAGTAATAGTGCAACACCAACTGAGTCGATGTAAGTAGGTTTGCCTACCATTGGAATTGAAGGGGCAGATTTATACACTTCGAAAATTTTTTTTTTTCAATTTCGTTTGTCACCTTTGGCCCTGCGCTACTCAACAACCTAGATAGGTAGGAAGTTGCGCTTTGCGGCAACGTGTAGCCCACTCTCTCTAGAATTTTTCTATGCGGTTGATAATTTTTGTAGGTGAACTAGGGTGGGTGTACCGGGGCAAATATTCAAAAAAAACATGAAAAAAAGTTGATGATTTTTTCTATTTTTGTGAATAACTAAAAAAGTTGTCCTCTTCTGCTACCATTATTAGCAATTTTTCTTGAAGAAAAAATTTCGATCTTTCCAATGGCGCAACCCTCACTCCTCTATCATGCTCCAATCAAAAGTCATGAGCTTTTAATTTTGAAGAAAAACACAAATTAGACTTACTTTTCTGATTTTTCAAATTTCAAAAATTCATATCTTTGTAACAAATTGAGACAGGTAGATGGGGTTTGCAGCATTGAACTTACCAAGTGTTACGCTTCATAATGCTGGAATGATATACTTCAATTTTTCAAATAAAAATTTTTAAACAAATTTTTTCAAATTTTTTTTGATCAAAAAATTTTTTTAATGAAGAATTTGAAGATACAATTTTTGTTTTGGATAGTATAATACTTGGTAAGTTCAATGCTGCAAACCTCATCTACCTGTCTCAATTTGTTACAAAGATATGAATTTTTGAAATTTGAAAAATCAAAAAAGTAAGTCTTTTTTGTGTTTTTCTTCAAAATTAAAAGCTCGTGACTTTTGATTGGAGCATGATAGAGGAGTGGGGGTTGCGCCATTGGAAAGATCGAAATTTTTTCTTCAAGAAACATTGCTAATAATGGTAGCAGAAGAGGACAACTTTTTTAGTTATTCACAAAAATAGAAAAAATCATCAACTTTTTTTCATGTTTTTTTTTGAATATTTGCCCCGGTACACCCACCCCAGTTCACCTACAAAAATTATCAACCGCATAGAAAAATTCTAGAGAGAGTGGGCTACACGTTGCCGCAAAGCGCAACTTCCTACCTATCTTGGTTGTTGAGTAGCGCACGGCCAAAGTTGACAAACGAAATTGAAAAAAAAAAATTTTCGAAGTGTATACATCTGCCCCTTCAATTCCAATGGTAGGCAAACCTACTTACATCGACTCAGTTGGTGTTGCACTATTACTGGCCCAGGGGTTTTACTATTGAGACGGAACACCCTGTATGTTGAAAAGAAAACACGTTTTGAGAAAAACTGCGGTTTGAAAATATTGAAAACATAGATCTTAAGAAAACTCAAAATTGGTAAAAACTCCTGAAAAATATCAAATTGGAAAAAATTTTAAAATTAAAAAAGATATCTATTGAAAAAATTAAAATTTGTAACAATTTTAAAGAAATTTTAGGTTGGGAAAACATTTTTGAGATGAAAGAATTCTTTTGAAAAATGTACAAAGTTGAAAAAAATTGAGAAAATTTCAAGTTGAAATAATTTTAAAGTTGAAAGAAATTTTGGAAAAAATTGGTTGAAAAATTATCCAGCTAAAAAAATTTTGAGGAAAATATTTATAAAGTTGAAAATGGAATATCCTGCTTGATAATTGTAGTGGACATACCACCATACCACCAACTAAGCAATATTCGAATAAAGTTTGAGAAAATTTTAATCATTCCTTCAAATAAAATACTTATGTATTGCGTTATTTTTCAAAAATTTATCATCGAACCTACTAAATCTTGAAAGTTTGTTTTTTCTGTATAAATTTCAAGTACAAATCGCAAACTTTCTTTTAATCTTTTCATTTTTGTTTTACAAATAGACGTGAAATTTTTCTTGCTAGATTATCTTGAAATCTGAAATTTCTCAAGTGTAAAAAAATTGAACAAGGAAAACATTGAAATTTTTCATTAGGTATCCTCACATTTGATTTCTACGTCTTTTAAATTCCCTGCGTAGGATTTTAATTTTTCCCGAGCATGAACGAATTAGTAGAACTCAATCGTGGGCAAAAGAATTTGTGAGGGGTGAATTGAAAGTCAAAAAATAACAAATTTTTGATAAAAATGGAGGTAGACAACGTAAATTATTTTACTCGACTTCGATCCGATTTTTAAAAAAAGAAGGAAACTGGCTTTCAAGTTTCTCATATTATTTTTACACTTGAATAATTTTATATTAAAAAGACAGGAAAATTTTTTTTAGAGAAATTTTTTAATTGAAACCAATCTCCAGCCTAGCAGAAGAGATTTTCCATATTTTGCTTCACTTTTTCAGTACTTAATACAAAATCACCAAAACCGGGGGAAAAAATGGTATTATAAGGTGCTTTATCGAAATAACGATACGTTTTTTGAAATCCCAAAAAAATACTTCGAGAAGTTCTCTCAATGGTTCAAAATGGTTGTTTTCAGCTTAAATTTAATCAAACACCTATAAAAACACAAAAAAATTGCATTTTCGCGTTTTCGTCTTCGCATTTTCTTTTACGGGGACAAAATATTTTAAAAAATCGCATTTGAGTGTTTTTCACAAATACAATACCGTAATCTGTAATTACGTATACGTACGCCCATTTCAATTATTTCAGGATTTTTTGATTTTCAAAAAAAAAAAATTAATAAAATGGATAATGCTTTCCAAAACCCATTTGGAAAAACCTATCTATAACCTAAAATTAAACATAACCACATAATTCCAATTCTGTCTACAACAGACAAAAAACACTTGATTTTTTTTTTTACAGACTCGGGTAAAGTTTAACAAATTCTTCGAGCCTAAACTCTTCTCCATTGGTGAATCCTAAAAATTGAATAAGGTAGAAATGTGCATGAAGAAAATTGAATGAATATTAACACCTTATCCAACTTTCACTCGAAGATTTTATTTCCGTATCGTTATTTTACAAGGGTACGAAATTTGATTTGTTACTCGTGAAACGAACGAAACTGGCAAACCAAAAATTCAAACAAAGAGCTCAGAAACTTTGATTTCGTGAATGTCTCATC
Source organism: Pseudococcus viburni (assembly GCA_033439095.1). Taxonomy (NCBI): domain Eukaryota; kingdom Metazoa; phylum Arthropoda; class Insecta; order Hemiptera; family Pseudococcidae; genus Pseudococcus; species Pseudococcus viburni. The sequence goes on from JAVBJF010000141.1 coordinate 701,559, forward strand.
GCACGTAGAAGATGAGGAATTGCTTATTTCTGAAAACGGTTCGAACTATATAGAAATGTTGAAAATGAAATGAAATGAAACAAAGAGCTTACGAAGCAGAAAATATGAAAGGAACCCGCAGGTGAATTGAGTCGAATTATGTTGAATTCGGTTTTTACAAAAAATATTGTATTCGTACAAAACGATCAAGAGTCAATTATAGAAAGTCAGTTTCAAGGCGAATGGGTGTTAATTCATGGAGAACGTCATTAAGTGAGACAATTTTATATACGTACGTTGGATAAATTGTTCAAGTCGAATATTCCGTCATTTTATGAAATTGAAATCGAAAATTATTGCATAATTTCGATGATTTTCAAAAACCATGTTTCGAAATAATTTAAAAATTCGAAATGAAAATCATTTTAAGAATTTAAAATCTTTATAATCCCAGGCGAAGACAGTTTTTAAAACAAACTCACACCTTGATGCACTAATTCGTCAACCAACAACAAATTCAACATCTCGATTTTTCCCACATCGTATACGGTCATTTTAGGTTTTGACCCAAAAATGATTCCCGGAAACGGGAAAGTTTGTATATAAGCTTTGTAGAGGGTGTATTTCAACATACCCGACTTTCCCTAAAATCAGGGAATATTTCCCTCCCCCTTATTTTTTGGGGGGGGGGGGTGAAGAAGCTCAAATTTGGGTTATTTGACTATAACTTTCAAATTTACACCCTTACAAAAAAAAAAGTTGAAACAAAAATTGTAAAGAATTCAAAAACAAACAATTTTTCTATTTACCATTTTTTTCCAAGACGTCATGGAGGGGAGCTAGAGCCTTCGAAAAAAAATCAATTTTGAAAATTTTCCATTACACAAATAATTGCCAAAAATCGGGTTAATCGACTTTTAGGAGCGGCTCTTCTGCATAGTACTTCCTATTACTATGTAGAATAAGCAAAATGTGCAACTGACCCCTCATCTCATAGTAGGGGGTGGACCCCTTTAGAAAAAGTTGCATTTTCTCTCAAAAATAGCTCCGCTACAGTGAAAAATTCGAAAAAATGTTTCAAACAAACATTATAGAGCGTTAAAAGGCGAACATTTTCCTTTTTTTAATATTTTTTCTATGTGGTCTTAGGGCCGAGCTATTGCAAAAATAAAAAAGATCGACGCGGGGTTCAAAAATTTTTCACAAAATTCTAAAAAAATGGTAATTAGAAAAATTGTTTGTTTTTAAATTCTCTACAATTTTTGTTTCAACTTTTTTTTCGTAAGAGCGTAATTTAGAAAGTTATTGCCAAAAACCCAAAATTTGAACCCCTCACCCCCCAAAAGGGGGACAAAATATTCCCCGATTTTAGGGAAAGTCGGGTATGTTGAAATAAACCCTCTACAAAGCTTATATACGAACTTACCCGTTTCGAGAATTTTTTTTGACTTTTGGTTTTTTTTTAAGCTAAATTGTCCGTACTAACACCTTCGCCTAAATTTCACCGTAGCCTTGACCAGTAAAGACGAGACGAAGGGTCGAAAACTGTTATAATTTCAAAATAAAGACCATAGTTTTCGAAAAGATTTCAAACTAAATAAAAAATGTCTCGCTTTAATCCTATCCTATCCTATCCTATCCTATTATACTAAAATCCATCCTATCCTATCCTATCCTATTATACTAAAATCCACTTTCCGAACTTTTAGAATTTTATTTTCCATGGGGACGATCATCGTTAACGGGCGTAAAATTTTGCCAGCGTCGAAATAAACATTACTGGTTGCCAAATTCCATGGAAAAATTTACAAATTTCAACTGGGTAGGTAATTTAGTAGGTAAAAAAATTATCTCAGAACCAATCAGAAGTCAGAAAAAATGAACGACTGTTGGCCAGCAATGTAATTAATTTTTTTTAAATGAAAATTGTTGCATTGTCATTACTTTGCCTTGCCATCAATATTCGGCTACTCATTTTTAGAAAATTTAGTCAGTTTTATGAAATAGGTAGGATTTTTAGTAGGATTTGTTGTAAGTAAGGTCAATTGGGGTAATTGTAAATTTTTCGGAAAATTGAACCGATTTTGTGATACTCTTTTTCGTTTTACTCTGTAAGTAAGAATGCAAAGTGATTGAAATTTTTTCCATGTATCAATGAATGTATGAGGAGTAATATGGCGGTTTGTTTTCATCGATTCGATTATTCATTCCGAAATTATGGACTTCGTTTACAATTGGACAAGAATATTTACATTTACCCCATAAAAAACGTATCTCTCGGGTTTTTTTGCATAATTTGGAAAAAAAATTATACAGATTAAATATTTAAACGTGTGGAAAAACTAACTTGTGAAAAAAAATCAAAACCAAAAAAAAAATGATATTTTGTGTTTAAATTTGTGAATCCCATTTAAATAACACGTGTTTACAATTACCCCACACCTGAAAAATTTGATGGGTATTTGTGAATGCTGCAGAAAATTAATTTCTCAGCTTCAAAAATCATAAGAATTGAATTTCATCATTTTTGAATGTCCGTAGAACTAAATTAATGCATCAAACACCAACTTTTTTACTTTTTTATATTTTTTCTCGAATTTTGAAGATTACGTAGATTGTGTGAAAACCGAAATTTGATATCATGTTTTTTTCATCGCGAAATTTCTCATCACAGTTGTCACCAAGAACCCGAAGTTCTTTATTATAGTAAGACGAATTATTCAAAGTTTTTATTTTTGGCAAATCCAGCTCGCTAGATGCATTTAAGTATTTACAGCATGACTTGTTTACAATTACCCCAAATGACCTTACCGTTTTTTTTTTTGTTTTTTTTTCTTAGTACCAATGTACAAAGTAGGTAAATCTCAAAATTTAGTTTTATTGTCATGAAAAATCAATGAAAAAACGTGAATTTCGACATTTAAATTAAAATGATCGTGAAAAGGGTGTTTATCGGGGTATTTTGACCTGTTTAACACGAATCCGACGTTAGTTTTTTCATTTGTTCATTTTTTTTTTCGTATAAAATGCTCAAAATTTGAAAAATCTGCCAAAATAACATTTCTGTAACAGTTTTTGTAATTTTTGGTCTTTCGTTTCAAATAACGACAAACCCCAAAAAATTCTACCAAAAAAATAATTCTTAGTAAATTTTGTAGGATACCTATCGGTTCTTTGGTTACATGGTGTTTATTCACGTTTAATAACTTCAGTTGGCCAAAAAATCGCGAAAGATCACACCAGAATGATAAGAAAATTATTATAAATCCACCTCCAGGACATATTTCTGTTGAACTTGGAAATTATTGAAAATAATGCTGTAAAATGGCCATAATTTGAAATAGGGGAGTAAGGGTCAATTTTTTCCAGAATTTTCTATATCAAGGGACACGTCTTGAGGGGTTAGAATAAAAATCGGAGCTGGAGCTAATTTAATCCAACTTTCAACGGAAGTGAAGGAAATTTTCTGTTCTTTGGCACAATGTTACATCTTGTAGAGGGGTTTTGGCTGTTTCTTTGAACAAAAGAAACCCTTGCAGAAATGTTATTTCCTTTGATTTTTCAAATTTTGAGCATTTTTCATGCAGAAAGAAATGGCCAAACTGAATTTCGAGGATTTAATCCTGAAAACTAATCATCCTAACCTAATCCCTAATCCCTAATACTGTACCAATTTAAAAAAAAAAGCAACGAAAAGGTTGCGCCTGATAGGGACTCAAATTATAAATGAGTAGTTTTGGGATATTTCAAATGGAATAAGACAAACCAGTTTTTCGAAATTTTCACAGCTGCGCTACTCTTGGGAGAAAATTCGACTTTTCCCATAGAGGATTCACCCCTTTGAGATTTTAGTCTCAAGACGTTTCAGAACATCCAGAAAATTTCAGAATTAGTACGCAATCACTGTATTTCTAAATTTTTTCCAAAAAAATTTTCTACCAAAAAATATCGAAGTTACAAATTTTGAAAAATGATGGAGAAGCTGAATAATTCGGGGGAGGGAGTTTCCTCGAAATAAGTACATAGAATATTTAGTAGGTAGAAAATTTTTAAGAGCTGAATATTTCTGGGTTTTGTCATAAGTCTCTACTGTTTTTTTTGTTGTTTTTTTTTAGTTCACGTCTGACATGCCAAATGAAAATTTTTTACAGGCTTGTAGAGCATCACAATAAACTTTCACAACCGAAATTTCAGCCCCTTAAGTTGTCATGGGGGACTTATGGGGTTTGAATTTCAAAAAATCATCTAATATACACTGAAAGATTCCTCCATATAGCATTTAGGAGATGAATTTTGTACCACGAACTACCCTCGGTATAGGTCATCTGGAGATGGGGTACTTGCCTGGATCAGCGGGTATTGCTAAAAAACTTTAAAAATCAAATCTTAAAAGTTTGAATCAGAAATCAAAATTTGTGCTAAAGATTTGATCCGATGAGCAACTGATTTCTACAAAATATTACATCAAGACTGTCACAAAAAAAACTTCACATGGCCTATGGCAAGGTTAGTTCGTGGTAAAAAAAATTACATCTTAAACGCCATAAATTGCAGTGATTTCAATTTTTCTATTTCTCACAAAAACTCAAAATCACTATACCTCTATCCCATCTGAAGGATGGGCTATCCCCTAGTACTATTTAATTTATTCGTATATTTTTCTCCACCTTGTAAACTTCATTGTTCACTAATCTGTGAATTTTTTTAAAATTTGAACATTTCCAAGTGGTACGAAATTTTCATAATTTCCCAAGTGGAACTTTCGAAACGTAAAAAAACTCAAGCAAGTTTCTCGTCAAAAAGTAGATACAATTAAATTGAATCTTCTCAAACACACGGCGAAAAAATTTCAATTTGAAAAAAATTAAGCCCATTGAAGTTACGTACCTGCATTAACTACGTAAATAAAGGTCAAAAAGCCATAAACCAAACCACCGTGCGTGTTAAAAGGGCATAACAAAAAATTCTCGCCGGACTGAAATGTATACGAGAAAAAGCGATAATGGAGCAATTTGTCGAACATTTGACTTGAAAACGCAGGAAATCTGCCATAATTCAGAATTCATTGGTCGGGTGAATATTACAATACGAATTCGAATAAATGGCACTGTTTGTATTTTATATTCTATACAACCTGGTAAATTTAATTGAAGTCTATTTCCTATATAATAGAAAAATTACACCGAAGGTATTCACGAATCGCGATTCGCTAAACGTTTGCATCACGTACTCGGTATAGCTCGTCAACCATTCAATGCCATAAATTACGCACAAGCGAGTTGAACGAACGAAAAAAATTCTCAGCTGAGTCTTTTCACTCGAAAATATCTTTTTATCGAGATTTAGAAGGACCTTTTTACTATACAAATTTAAATTCAATAAGGAAGGCGACTTTTACACGTGGATAACTTTATTGTCGATATGTTTCTATTATATTTTTATTACGTAAGTAAAATGAAAATTATTCGATCGAAAGTGTCCAAAGATAAGGGGCAGGGGTAAGTCTTAATTGTTTTCTTCATTTTTGAAAAATGGTCAAAATTAAGGGGTAACAAAGAAACACTTCGACTGATGATGTTTTCGAGGGAAATTTTCCCAACAGAAATTATTTTAAGAAAAATTTTTTCCAAAATCATCTAAAAATTTTTTACTGAAATCAATTGTATAAAAATGTGATTTTTTAAAGCCTCTGAAAAATGAGAAAGAGGGGAAAAGTAGACACCAATGGCATTTTTGGGTAAAAGTAATTTATATCAATATCATATTTAGCAACATTTATTTTTCAAAAAATTCTTCATGGAATTTTTCAACAAACTTTATTTCAGTTTAAACTCATCTATATAAAATTTTATTCTACCCCCCTCCCAACAGCCTTTGGGAGCAGGGCCAAACGTCAAAATTTTAAGTGCAATCCAGAAATGTAAATTTTTATTTTTTCTCACATTTTTTTTTCAAACTTTCATATGGCTTTAGTCTACATTGTAGTTACCAAATAACAAAATGTTTCACCCCCTCATCCTAGGTACCTAGCAAAATTCGTTGGAGCATTTCTTGATATTATCAGAATAAATTTCAAGCTTTACCCCTTCCTTCTCATCCCTCTTTATCAAATTATTGTATTATGGAGATTTTATTTTTAATTTAAACTAAATAAAGTAACAAAAAATCAAGTTTTTTTGTTAGGCCTCAAAAATTTGAAAAAATCTCAACATGACCTTGCTACAAATGCAATTTTTGATTTTTTCAAACTTCAAAAATTCATTCTTCAAAGAGCAAATCAATATGGTAGAAAATGAGAACACAATCGAGAGCAACACCCACAGTAAAGTTTTTAAAAAAATGAGATTATCAAAGATTAAAAAACTATACTTTCCCCAAGAATTAACCGAATTATAAAACTATTTTCAGAAATATGTTATATTTTTGAAAAAATGTAAGGTTAATGTTTTTTTCGTTAAAGCTCATTAAACCAAAATTGAAATTTTTTTAAATGTTACCAACCTGAATTTTTAAGAACTCAAAAATGAGAAGAAATACCTAATAAAGGACTAAAAAAATTTAGATCCAAGATGAAATTCTTTTTCTTCCACGAATGTCATTTAGATTAAGAAATGTTGCAAGAAAAATAAATAATAAATTCTCAGAAAACCAGAAATCTAAAAGATAAAAGAATTACTCTTACGGAAATGAAAAAATAACCGATTTTTTAAAATTAGAATTTTTTAATTTTTCGCATTTCTTAAAACGTTTTTGTACCGATTTTGTGAAAAATCATACTTTCTATACCACTAAACATTTTACAAGCTATGGGTTCCCAAAGTAGAGTTAAAGGTGCCTTACAAAATTTATGAATCGAAATTTAGTATTCAGCGGGATATTTCTACCCCCCCCCCCCCTTCCTCCTCCAGCCCAAAACATTTACCTTCGAAAAAAATTGAAATAATCTTGAAGTTTTGCAGTCCTGCTCAAATTATTGAAAATCTTCATAAATAAAATAAAAAATTTCAAATTTAATGAATAATTTTGAAAACAGATACCAAATGATGGTTACCAACCACTATCTTTGAAAGATAATTTTCTTCCACTTTTTCAGATTTTCCAAGCTAAATTTTTCAAGATTTCCAAGCATAAAATAATCATGCAGAGAAAATCGTGTTTTTGTTCAAATTGATATCAATCCTAAGACTAAAATAGAGGAGGGTGAATTGGTGATATTTTTTTGTTATAAAATATTCATACTTCTTGGGAGTAAATAGGAGGCAGAGAGGGTTCATATACCTAATTTTTCAAATATTTCGTTAAAAAAATTGATTTTGGAGCATTCAATTTTTCACATCGGTCTTTTTAAAAAAATCGTAATTTTTAAGTGAAAATTCCAAAATTTCTGAACCATGAATTTTCAATTTTAAAACTCAGTTAAAATTCAGAACTTTTCCATCACTTTTTTCAATTACAGGACCATTTGTAAATCACAGGACTTTTCCATCACTTCCCATTTTTGAATTAAAAATTTTAAAGAAACAATATAATTTGTTTCACTACTCCCATCCCTTCTAACCACTCTCTCTCAGGTTAGTAATAAAAATAAAAACTCAAGTTTTAGCCCCTAAAAATCGCTCAAAGCTGAAAATTTGAAGTTGTCAATCCCTTAAAAATGTTTTGCTCAAATGAAAGGCACCAATAAAAGATGTAATGACCTAATGATTAATCCTGGTAGCAAATTTTCTCCTCTATAAAATTACTCAGAAATGTCCTCGAAGCAGGCTTCATTTTTACGTAAACCAGTCACAATTTTTTCGAATCTTTGAAAAAGACTTAATCGAGATTAGCAAATGTGATAATTCTTTGGAAAATTTGAAAAATGGAAATTTCAGTCAGAAAAATCTAGAAAAATTGCATTACGAATTGGAAAAATAGTAATGAAATTCTATCCAAGTTGAAAATTTTAAATTTTTAGTCCCTTCAGAAATGTCAGCTGTTATTCCAGGCCATTTTCAAACGAAGGTAAAACCCACGAAAAACTGTATTTTTCAAACGCTCCTTCGAGGTTCCACTGCTTAACTTTTAGAGGTCAAAATGAGCCTAAATTTTCACACAGCCGAATTCCAATACATCACACAGAGGGGGAAAAAATTCAATCAAAAAAGTAAGGTGAAAAATACAGTCTATTACTACGATACGAACCCCGAATAATAAAATACGTTTACATACGAGATTTTGCGATACGGCCACGTCTCCATATATCTGTTTCGAATCACGCCAAACTCTCAAGCTAAAACATCTTCGAGCTGGAGTTTTTGGCAAAATGAACGTAAGCACGCAACCGTCAGCGTCACCCGAGAACTTTTCAAATGAATATGAACGTGCTCTCTCTCTATTTTCTTAACAAACTTTATCGTCCATGATTCCCGAACTTAAATCTTTTTTTTCCTTCTCTCTCCTTCGTAAACTTCGTTGCAAACTAATAAATTTCCAATTGTCTTTCAACTGCCGCGCCACAACAACCGAGATACCACCAGCATCGCAACGACACGAATTTATGGCCAAAAGACACCGATAATTGAAAGAAATCACTCCTTAATGCCTATTCCTTTGACATTTTAACAAATTTCTCGTAATGATTTTTTTCTCGCGAGTTGGCATAATTCGTTGGAAAATAAAATAAAAGAATAACCGGGGGGGGGGGAGCAATGACTAAAAGGCAACCACGACGAATATTAAAGGTATCCGCGAAAACCACTTTCGCCTTTAAAAGCATTAAGAAAATATCGTGATACTAATTAACGAAGAAATTAACATTTCATTAAGTTTCGAAGGGAAAAATCTCATCAATCATTATCAAAAACTAACTCGACAAATGCAATTTTCCACGAAACTATATCGATAATGAATCTTATTCGCGTCAAATCTTTTGAAAACACTCTGATACGAAATTATTTATTTGAAACGAGTAAAATTTCGCCATCGTCGAGCTAATAAGAAAAACGTAATTCATCCTCGTTCGATCGATAACTAAATCAAAAATGTCAAATAGACGAATGAAATCCATAACGAAGCAGATATGATTCGTACGAGGATAATTTCAAGTCACATAATCAAAAATCCTTCTCTTATTTGTACATAGAGCCATATTAAGTCACGTTTTTCCAATGTCATCTTCGAATTGGCATATTTGATTAGAATGAAAAATCCAATCAAATTATTTTAATATTGGAACACCTTTTTACGTGATTTTTAAATTTTTTGAATCCCTTATTAATATATTTTCATAATTTATAAAGAATAAATTCAGAAAAATTGCCTCATTTCCATCGGAATATAAATTCTACGAATATTCATATTAAAATCACACGCAAATTCCAAATGCAAAATATTGGAAAATGTTCGATAATTAAAAAATCTGAATAAAATAACCAAAAATGGTCAAAAAAATCGTACCTATGGAAAAAAAATGGACGTCGTGAGATCAAAATTATCCAATGAGATTACCTGCGATTACACCAAATTACGAGATTCGTAAAAATTTACGAAATAAATCATCCGCGGAATAGAATTGAATAAACGACCGTTCAGAACAAACCCAAAATTGCAACTGTTAAGTCGACTCGACGAACGCAACATCGTCGACGCTTCAGGTTCGTGTCATTTTCTCCTTTTACGTACATTTAAAATAAACAAACGCCGAATGGATTTTTTTGCTTTCAATTTTTCGCGTTTTCAATCATAAAATCGTATTTACTCGTAAATATTTTTAAGCCATATTATCACGAAGGAAGTTGTTTTGTCGTCAAATACCTAACGGGAGAAATATTCCTTGTACGCGAGACGTAATTTACCAGCATTTTTTCGTCACCTGTTGATATCGTGCGTAGTTAGTTTTAAAAATTTCGAACCTGTAGTTACGAAATTATTACGAAAGTAATATTGTTTTGTAATTTTAAAATGTTATTACAGTTTGCCGGTAGGTTTTCTTTATAATAAACATTCTTACGTGAGAGGTATCCAAACTGGCAGTAAAAATTTGAGAAGAAACTTAGATTTATCAAAAGTACCTACGTCATAAAAGGATCCATATTCAAAGGTCCGAGTGTTGAAATTCATTTCTCGAATAATGGTAAATTTTTGAAAATCCAAAATTATCCCATAGCCCTGTAAAGACCAATGGAAAAATCTGAAATTCGGTACATCCCATTTTCGACATCCGAAATTGATTAGAAGTGGTTTTCGAGGTGTTTCGAAGCCTCCAAAAAATTTTGGTGTTTTTTAACTTTCACCACAAAAATTTCAGCCAAAAATTATGAATTTAAATCGGCAGTTAAAAATTTTGGAAAATTGTATTTTAACCAATCAAATAAGTGTTGAAGTTCATGTGTATCATTTTTATGGGCTTTTCTCTAAAGCAGAAAAATTCAAAAAAAAATTGGAGGCTCCGAAAAACGTCACAAAACCACTTCCAATCGATTTGGGAGCTCGAAAATAGGATACGTAACAAAGTTCAGTTTTTTTCGTTGATTAGATTAAATTTTCATATTTTGCAGGGCCATGGAGTAATTTTTAATTCTTAAAAATTTGCAAAAATTCGATAAATGAACTTTAGCACTTGAAATTTTGGATATTGTGTTCTTTTATGACGTATCTACTTTCGATACATTTTGTTTCGACCCAAAATTTTCGGTCTTAAATGGGATTTGGTGATTTTTGGAGGTCTTACCCCTAAGGTGGTTCATTTCCTTCTAAAAATGAGATTTCCAATACTTTATCTCCTAAAAAATTGAGGGGAAATAATGTAAAATTTTAAAATATGTGAGCCTGGAAATAAAAACCACCCTTAGACGTCAAAAATTGGTTTTTGAGTTTAGGTTCCCCCTTGATTCTTCTCTTTCTGAAAGACCCACAAACTGTATCAACTCAAAAATCAATTTTTGACGCCTAAGGGTGGTTTCTATATCCAGGTTCACAATGTATTACTTAAAAAACAAAAATGAAAATATGACTTAATTTCTACTTTTAGGAATAAACTTGGGATCCAATGGATCATCTTAGAGTGCTCAGCTTACTTGCTTAGGAGGCCTTGAATGGTACATTTTAGCATTTAAGGTGCCTTGACCCCCCCCCCCCCCCAGGACAATTCTTCGGGTTCAGAATTCACCCCTAAATTTTCAGATTTTTAAGAAATATTTGGAAAGTTTGCACTATTTCTCCGCAATTAATTTTCATTTTCAGTATGTCATCTTAAGTACCTCTACCTATATACCTTAAATCTTCTAAGAAACAAGAGCCCAGTACATGGTCCTAATTGATTTTTAAAGAGCAAAAATTTTGAAACCCTCATTTTCAGAGGAGAATGAACCTTCCTAGAGGGTAAGACCTCCTAAATCTGAAAAAATAAGAATTTTAACGCACTTTTTTCTTTTAGGTAAAACTTTAGATCATGGATACGTTCAAATATACGTACTTTAGAGATAAGGCAACGTTTCCTAAGTTTTATAACTTTTTATTAAAATGTCATTGTACTTATATGTATAAATACATTTTTTCAATTTCATATTTTTCTCTGCATTTCAAAATAAGTACTTTTTCTTATTTTTAAATTTTTACAATTTTTGAAATTGTTAGAAAACATGTTATGATAAAACGTTAAAAGTTCTGGAAAAATTAACAAAAGAAAAAAATTATTTAAAAAAATAAGACGTATTTTGAGAAAAGAGAAAATACGTATTTTTTTTGTAAATGAAAAATCATTTTAAAACGTTGAAAAAAATTAAAAAATAGAGAAAAACATTGTTCAAAAAAATTAGAGTAGTTTAAAAAAAATAAAAAAATTTAAAAAGTATTTAAAAATGTAGAAAAAAAAGAAAAAATGTAATAAAATATAAGATATTTGTGATTTTTTTTCTTATTTTCTAATTTTCATAATTGCTGAAAAACAAAAAAAATGTGTCAAGATGTTGAAAAGTTATGAAAATGAAAATTTCATGTCAAGTCTAACAATAATGTGTCATTATGTCAGTGGTGGATAAAATTTGACCAGTTACACAAACACGTTATACTTTCCCAATAATTAACCCCGAGGCCTAATATATAACCATAGGGCTGTTGAAACTACGTCATACTTATCAAAAAGTGTGATAAGGAACTGGTGGGAAAAATAAAAAATCATTCATTTCGTATATATTTACACGGAATTTTCATAAATTTATCAATTATTGCAAAAAAAAAAGTTTTGTGACAATATTGTGAAAATAATAAAATTTGTAGCTAAGAAACAAAATACTTTGAAAATTCAAAATTTTCCCACCAGTTCGATTGTGACGTCAGTTTCAACAGCCCTATGTTAAAAAATTGACCGTATAAAAAACAGTCCCTAGTGGTGGAAAGAGAGAGAGGATGAAATATTCATTCATGATTCAAAGCAGTATCTGTTTTTAGATTTTCTAGGCACATAGTTCGATTACCTATATTTTGAGAAATATGATTTCTGTTTCTTTTTTTTAATGATAAGAAAATGGGCAAAACTTGAATTGACAACTTTAGCACAAAAAATCATCCTGCAAAATCAAATGTAAAAATCACTCGCAAAATAAATTTTGGGAAAGCCTATTCCTCCCCTGCCTATGCTCAAATAAAAACGTTCTATTTCAAGAAACGCCTAAATCCAGATGAAGAATGCGGATTCGCGATAAAAAAATATGACAACAACTACCTACGTAATTTGAAATGTGCTCGAGGGGAATGAAAGTAAGACAAATATACGTCGACCTTTCTTTTAAAAAATATTTTTATCGTAAGTACGAGCACGCCATAACCAAATAAAACGTAGATACTGTTGATTTTTTGGAATATTTATATAAAGTAGGTACCAGTAATACAATTGGACTTCGGAAACAAGTAGAACGAGCTATTATAAAATTAGTCCTAAATACATCAAATTTATAGAAAAATTGGCTAATTTGTCATTTTAAAAGCAAATTGAGGGTTGATTTTCAATGCCATCGTATAATTGGGGAAGAAGATGGCGAAATGGTGTAGAAGAAGCGAGTAAAAAAAAAAGCAAACCCGAAGAAAATTTGTAAAAAATATTCGAAAAGAGTCAGAAATTATTAATTATTTCAACTATAGCCCGAATAACAACTGAAAGGAAATTCGATTTTTATTACTCCATTTTCCCTTCCCTTTCCTTCCTTTCCTATCGATAAAAAAATTTTCTCTCGGCCAGAATAAACCGAATAATGAATATTAAATACGATCAACTAGATTGATTGGCGATAAAATTATACTTCTTATACAATTTTAAAATAATCTATGCATTTTCCATACTCGAATATTACACAATACGAATTAGAACGATATGAAAATTTCCGATCGATTTTAGCAATTCTCATCTTAGAACACTGTTTTAGCTTTCATCGTTCAATTTTTTTCCAATTAAAATTTTACCAAGGTTTTAAATTTCGCATTCAGTGCTTAAAATTTACGAATCAAAATTTAGAAAAAAAAATCATAATTCAGTAGGTTGAATTACTTTTCAGTATAAATTTAAATTTTCCATCTCGATTTCACATCACGTACTTTATAATTTTTCCCAAGCTTCGAAATTTTCTAAAAAATTTATTGGTTTACTCTGCTCTTTTACATCTCGCGGTTCACGCCTACCTCTATCAAAATTTAATAGGCTGAAGACCAAACAGACCTGCAGGTAATAAATACCCTGTCGAATGAATGAGTCGACCGCGACCCCGTGATAAATTTTTTTTACGAATTTTCGATGCGAATTTCGAGAAACTTGGTACGAAAATTAAACAAAATTTGACGATTATCGTATGGATCCTTCGAGCATCTAATTCTTTACAGTATTCAGTGAAAAAAAAGTTCCAAGTTTGTAAGAAAAGGCATTCGAAGGTTGAAATTTCATCATTTTTTAAAAACATTTCAGCAGCCAGAAGAAATCAAGACTTTGCAACATCATCTCTCCCCTCCTGATATGCCTTTACTAAAAACGAAGTCGGTAAGAAGAAGAACTAAGTAAGTATATTTTAAGAAATGTGCTTTTTTCGTATAATTTTCAAAGCTAAAGTACAAAAATGAGATTTCAATAAAAAAAAATTAAAAAAAACAGAAAAATTGTAGGTACAATTTTGAAAGAATTTTTTGATCTAAAAAACACTAGAGCGAATACTTAACTATTTTTTGATCTTTTTAGACATTGACAGGATATTTTGAAGAAAGAATTGTTTTTAATCAAAGCAAATTTTTTTTTAAGTTTGAGTGTGAAATTGTACTCTTTGCAACCGTTTGTGGACGTTCATCATTTAAAACACTTCTGGACAAAATCGCAGCTGCCTGAGAATTGATTTTTCGATTTTTGATGAAATTTTTACAAAAATAGGTCTCAGCGACAATGTTGTTTTAAAACAAACGAAGGTTTTTTTTAATGAATTATTTTTTTAGTAAAAATAATTAATTCAGGTCTCTACCAAAGAAGCACTCGTTGAACGATACAAAGTAAGTATAAATAGAATTAACCAACACTTCAGCTGGAATTAGGAGGGAAATGATGGATTATTGGACTGGATGACTTACAAGGAGGATATCCCAACTCGAAGTAAAATTTTTAACCGAAACAAAAATAAATCGTAAGTAAATCGTAAAAGAACCCCATATCCAGAATTTCAGGGGCTAAAGTTCGTTTCTCGAATTTTGGCGAATTTTTGAAATTTCAAAATTATCTCATCGGTCTGCTAAACATGAAAATTTGATTTAATCAACGAAAAAAGCTAGAATTTGGTGTATACCTAGACCTATCCTATTTTCGATCTCCCAAATCGATTCAAAGTGGTTTCAGTATGTTTCGGGACCTCAAAATTTGTTTAGAATTTTCCAGTACCTACTGGAAAAAAAGTCCATAGAAATGGTCCATATACAAACTTTAGCGCATATATCCGCAAATTACCCATCTTGGTGACCGAGTTCGAAAATAAGTACTATCAACTTTCAGCGTTTTACCTCGATGCGTATGCTGTTGACAAATTTTTAAATTTTTCCCAGGAAAAATTTCTGCAAAAAATAGATTAGAACTGGAAGTTACGAATTTTGGAAAATTGTGCTTTAATCGATCAAGTAGGTCACGATTTTGGGTAATTCGCGATTATAAGGGCTAAAGTTTATATGTAGACCATTTTTGAGTTTTTCTTCAGTGCTGGAAAATTCCAAAATTTTCTCAAGGCTCCGAAACGTCTCGAAACCACTTCTAATCAATTCAGGAGGTGGAAAATAGAGCAAGTATATACCAAATTTCAGCTTTTTTCATTGATCAGATAAAATTTTCATATTTTGCAGGGCGATGAGGTGATTTTAAAATTTTAAAATTCGCCAAAATTCGAGAAATTAATTTCTGTGTCTGAAATTTTGGATATGGGGTTCCTTTATGATGTACTTTCGATTTATTATTATTTCGTCTCAAAATATTACTTCTAGTAGGGGTATCTCCCTTGTGAATTTTTTGTCCACAGCATAAAGAGGGGTTTATTCGAACTTTTGACTTCATATTCATGATCAGGAGATGCAATTTATATGAAAATTATACCAATATTGCCTAGATATCATTGGCCCCAGAAATGGGGAGATATCATTGGCCCCAGAAATGGGGGGGGTGCTACTGCAGCTGAAATGAGCCTCAATGAATTTTTCATTTCTTAGCCGTCATTTTCCAGTTACCCAAGTAATCAGAGTGCAAAATATAAATTCTGTGCGACGATTATCTGCTGGAACGAAAAAGGGGTGGTGGATGGGGTGGACCCCCCCCCCTTTGAATTTCTTTCCAAAGTCAGCAAATTTTCTCAGAGAGTCGGCAAATTTTCTTAAAAATTGAAAAATTTATGAAAATGTGTCTATTTATAACAAAATTTGCTGAATTTAAACAAAATTTTCCAACTTTTTGGAAAAATTTGTAAATTTACAACAAAATTTGACGATTGTTTTAGAAATCTTTTCTTGAAGTCTGCAAATCTTGATGCAAACATGCACGAAAAAGTATAAATTTTTTAAATCTCAGCCCTCGTTTCGCTAATTTCAGATAGAGGTGAGGATTTCGCTTTCCTTTCAATATTAAAATATTGATTTAAAAAATGAGGGAATTTCAGATTTTGGAAGCATGGAATTTTCAAAATTTTTAGATTTTTTTAGAATAAGAAGAGCTCCGAATTTTAATGAAGCAATTTCAGCTTTAGGATGTCTTATTTTTCCAAAGATTTTTCGCCCTCGCTTCGCTCGGGCTCAATAAATTTACACAATTCTTTCACAAAATGATGGTATAGACTCTTTTCCTTTCAATTCCATACAATTGAATATCTTGAAAAGGGAAAAATTTGTTCTCGTTCATCAAGGAACTTAGTGGCGATTTCGAATGGAATTTTCAAAAAAAAAAATCGATTTTCTTAGAAGGGAGGAGGTCAATAGGGAGTATAGGTTTTTAAGAAGTTGAAAAAATGACACGAAAAATGCACGAATTTTTGTATCTTATTTTCAATACGACAGGTCGGTAAATTTCCCCCTTTTTTTTTATCCCTCGAGATTTTTGCTCAAGTTTCGTCCCTGCGTCCTGGGTAACTATAAAAATGCTTGTTTTAAAGTAATTTTTTCAGTGGATACAGTAATTTTTTTCGTTAGGTGGGCCAGATCTGGGCCGAATAAATTTTTAGGTGGGCCTAGCCCGCCTAATAACCTTGCTGGCTATGTACCCCAATGACCACAAAAAATCTAAAAAAGTAAAATACATACATATAAACTTCAAGGGTCGATTTCAAAATAGAATGAAATTATTAGTATTTTGTTTATGTTTAGGAAGTAACGTATTCTCAATACAGCGAAGTACCAAATGTGGATCAGGGCCTGGTTCTGGATCAAGCCACATAACAAGGAGTTGAGTAAAAAAAAATTAGGGGTGCGTATGAACCACCAGATTGCCCATTACATATCTTTAATTGGTGTTTTTTTTTTCATTACAAAGCAGAAAAAAATTAATGATTTTAAAGGCATTTTTTGACGCTAAAAATGGATGTTCTAGAAAAAATTCACCATCAGTATTTTTTTCTTTATGAAATCAGTAATATTGATGTAGAGGGAAATGACTTTCCATAGGATTTTTTTTTTTGAAAAATTATAGTCCTCTGCAAATGGTTTGATCCTCGAAAAAATGGTGATGGGGGGGGGGAGGGGAATTCTCACAAGCAAAGGACTCATGGCAAAAATCTGAAACAAAGGTATTTTGGTAGTGAAAACTCCACTCTTTCAGATGCCGCATTCAGTTTTACCTGAAACTTAAAATTTCAGAGTCCTTTGGGCGATTGAGAAAGCCTGATCCACAAATGGTACTTCGCTGTAATTTTTAATTTTCACATACCAACTTTAAAAAATGTTACATAAATTTTCAAAAATTCTGCAAAAATTGTAAAATAAATTTGGACAGCTGAAAATTAGACTTTTCTGATTTTTTTTTTCAACTAATTGAGCAATCAATGTGGCAAATTAGAAATGCATTTACCACCTAATTCGAACAGATTCCACCTTATTAACTTTCATAAACTTCGTAGGAAAATTATTCTGATTCCTTAGAACAGCAGAGGCGATTTCCAAGGGAAGTTAGGGAAGTCAGACTTCCATTGATTGATTTTTTCAAACCTTGAGATTTTTTCAATTGCCAATTTTTCGGTAAAAAGTGTTCAGAAAAATAGGTTGGTAAATTGAATTAAATTCTATCCTAAAACAAGGTTTGATTCCTGTTTTATGTACCTATCCTCAAACATACGGTTATAGATTCACTGACCATCATCTAATTTTTGAGTTCAATTTTTTCAACCCTAAATTTTTCTAATCACTTTATTTATATTATTTTTTTCAAAATTGTATCCAATTTCTAATTTAAAAATGTTTCCAGCAGAAAATTATTTCAAACTTCAATTTTCTTAACATTTTTCCAATTTTGATTTTTTTACTTTTTTTTTTCGATTTCATGTTCTTGAAAATTCCTTACAATTATTATAAGTCAGAAGAAATTTTAAAAAACCTGAAATTTTAAAAGAAATTCCAAGAAATAAGTATAAATTAAAAAAAATTTTGCAGTTGGAAAACATTGTAGTACCTATGTATGTATCTATTAAAAAATTTTCCAACTTGGATTTCTTCAAATTTTTTCAAAATCCATATTTTTAAAAATTTCTTCCAACTAAAAAATGACTGAATTAAAAAAAAAGTTTTCAACTACATGTTTTTCAAATTTTTTTCTCAACTCAATGAGTAATTAAGAGAAATTTTCTAAAAATAATAAAAATACAAGAGACGTGAACCTATTCTCATTTTGTGTGGTTTTTTAGTTAATTCATATTAAAAAGATTTTGAAAAGTGTTTATGAACTTTCTGACTTCCTCAGATTTTCCTTTCCAAAATCGCCACTGAATGCAAACAAACCAAAACTCATAGCGTAGGTAGGTACGGTGCTATTTTCAACCTCCACCATACACATATTTCCAATTACACGAAAATTTACTCACATACGCGTACAAAAACGCAAAACCAATATATAAATAATCAAGCACATCGTGGTCGTAGTCTAAAAAACCGCAGAAAAAAACCACACGCATAATAAAGCAATTCATTAATCACGAACTAACCTCGTATTCCATCGCGCAAAAGCCCGTAGTAAATGGTAATTTCGCCAACGAGGCAAAAATCTTATCCATCCATTCCATCGGTATTCATTTTTCATACTTCCTTCGAAATACACATACGTACGCTCTTCGTTCGTCGACATAGTCATACGAGGTTTCAGCAGACACGTAGTGTAGGTTCGGGCTGGGGGCTGCCGGTGGTACAAATTTGATAACGCAGCGAAAACCACATTCGAGTTGTGCGCTATAACATATCAAATGAAAAACATTTCGTAATTCGCCTTTGAGCCACAGCTACGGCTACAAATATTAAACAGTAGATTAACATTTCATAAATTCGTTTTTAACCCTTATCCGCAGCCCATGGTTTACTCGTATATTCCAGCCTGTGGTTTTTCAATTAAATGGGTATACTAAATTTGTAAATCGGCTTTTAAAATACTAACCCGGTAAACATTCCGGATTCCTAAATACCGCAGCCGTACGGTGCATTCCGGAGCCTGATGTGCTGAAGATGCGACATGATGGAAGGTAAGCTGGAATAATACTGGAAGAAACGGAATGGAAATTAATTCATCGTATAATTATGATTGCGAATAAAGCGTTAAAAGTCGACGATGAATGAAATTTAATTCATTTCGTTTAATTTAACGTCAATTAATTCCATTTCTGCAGATTTCCTTGATTTTGGGATAAAAAATTATCAGCCCCCAGGATTAAGGGTAAAGTGCCCTAATTTCGAATTTTCTTAAAACTTCCACCAATTGAAGACTATTTGATGTAGAAACCTCAAAGGTAGGTTTTAAAATACCTTGATCTTTCCTTTACCATCCCTTAAAATTTTCAGTCGATATAATTTTTTGCACTTTTAATGATTTTTTTTCTGAAGGAAGTCAAAATTTGATTTTGAAAATTTGGGCCCCCTAATTTCGGCCACCGATTGATTTCGTCAGCTATGAACGAAATCTTCAGGAATTTTTCTCATGCTTCTCTTTCATAGATAAACAATTTGAGACCAAAATGACAACCCTTCCAGCCAAAACTCGCGGAGAAAATTGAAAAAACGAAATCGCATAAAAACAAAAAATTACATAAAATTATACAGGTGGTAAAAATTGGGGCACCCCAAAAAATTCGAACATACGTGAAAATTTTTGGTACGTGAATTTAAAAAATTTCAAAAACGATGATTTCATCGAGATCTGACCCTAATTCGCCATCAAGAAGAACAATAGTGTGGTACCAGTGGCGTAGCCAGAAATTTCTCATGGAGGGAGTCCGAAATTTCATAATTTTTTGAGGAATTCTGAGTTCACCCCCCCCCCCCCATAAAATTTCCTTTTACTATAAAAACACTAAATTCAAACTTTATAAAGTTCTCATGCGATTTGCATAGCACGTTTAAGGAAAAAAACAGATGAAAATGTAATTTTGGAACAAACAATTTACATAGGTACTAATTATTTTGGCCTTAGAAACCAATAAAAATACCTAACAAATCTAAGAATTGGCGTCAGAAGCTTTTTTTAGGAGGGTGCAAAATGGGTATGAAGACTTGGAATATCAGAAGGGAACTATTTTTTGCATGGTTGATTCAAACAGAGGGCGAAGTTGAGAATATTTGATTTTTTATGCTCTAAAAATACACTTTTTTGCGTAAGTTCCTGGACCCCCCCCCCCACGGTAGCTACGCCCCTGTGTGGTACAATTTATTCCAAATATTATTCGCAATACGCGATCAAAGAATACGCAGAAAAAAATTTTCACCTATGCCATTTCGTTTTTTCTAATTATCTCCGCGAGTTTTAGCTGCAGAGCTGTCGGGTTAGTCTTTTATTATTTGCCTGTGAAAACGGATTTTTCTTAGTTTCTGAACTCATATTATCTGTGGTTATCTTTACTCCAGCCCCAAAATTCAACTCTTTGAATTGGAGTAAGCGGGGCAATTCAAAATTAAGAACTATTCGCCAACAATTTTCAATTCTAGTCCCACCCTCTACCTTTGTTGATCGAATTTAACGTTTAGGGCTAAAATGATCACAAAAATGAATTGAGAAAGTTGAAAAACAGGTAAGTATTTCAAATTTTGAAGCCTCACTGGATCAAGTTTAGTTTTTGGTTCCTCCATTCCACCTCTGACGGTCGAATTTTGGAATTAAGAGTCAAAATAGCCCCAGAAATACATTGAGAAGTTTTGAAAACCACCTTTTACTACTATTTCTTAATTTTTTCCGTATAATTTTTTTTAGCTTTGTTTTTCATGGTGGTTGACGATTTAATTGAGCCCACTTCTTTGGAAGGGGGAGAAATTTGAAAAAAATATTTTCCGAATGAAAAAACTGCAAGGAATGAAATGTCGAAAACTCGAAAGCTCTACCTTTTTTCTGAACCTTTGATGCAACGACTTCAAAGTTCGGGTAACACTATATTAAATGCTCCACTCTTTTTTTTAATTTTAGAAAAATTAATTATTTTTTGTATTTTTTCCAAAAACTCCCATGCCTGTTCGTGTAAATTTGATAAAATTACGAGGTTTGATATTTTATCAGATTTATTAATGCACTTTTCATTTCTTTTTTTAGAAATATCAATAAGATACAAAATTTATAAATTTTCAAAAATAGCTCCTGATTATTTTTGCAAAAATTGAGATTCAGGTGATCTATTAAGTCCAAATTAATTTCAAGTTCAGAATTTTCCAATTCTATATATTTGTTTTTCATTTCTTCAATTCTCATTTATTTAAAAACTGTTTCCATTCCAATTGTTGAAAAATTTATTTAAAGTTGAAAAAATTTGAACTTTGAATTAATTTAGGTCCGAATGTTAAATCATACCTTAAAAGTTAAAATAATTCTAAACGTTCCTTATCGCAATCAGAACTCACGAAAAGGTACCCCAAAACCATTCAAGTTACTTAATTTTTAAGGTATGATAATCGTCGAAATTCTCATTTTTAGTAAAAATAATTAGGAGCTAATATATTTTCAAAATGAGTTTTTTTTTTTTCAGTGATATTAAATTCCATTGTATTTTGCTGGATTTTCATGTCTTTTTTTCAAAACTTTGGAGCGCCCAAACGAATTTACTAAGTAGTTCTGACGTTAAAAAAATCTACCATTAATTCGAAAAAAAAAATGAAAAATCATAACGATTTATTAAATCAAGTAAAAAACAGTACGTACGTTTGAAAATATTATATAAAAATTATTTTCTCGAACGTATGTACATAGGATATAATCTGAACACTATTAATTAATTTGAAAGAAAAAAAGGAAAAATACCTATCCATTAACATCTTAATTATGCGAGACTTACGATGTAGATACGTTAAAAAGAAATCCTTCACATTTTCCCAGTTTTTGAAAAAAGTTAATCACAATGTTTTGAAATCGGTTATAATTTTATAACCGTTTCGAGAAAGTTTTCCCCCACGAAAAATGCGTTTTTTTGTTTAAAAACATATTTCCTTTCTAATCTACTCATTTTGTACTTCATTCATTTAGTATGTAATCAGTCTGTTTTAGACAGTTTATGGCACGTAGGATAAATCTAGAGCTACATAAAAATCCTGCGAAATTGTAATGAATAAAAAATATCCTATTTATCGTCCTTGTTTCCCCAATGGGTGGATTTTTTCTAAATGAAATACTATTTTCAGTCTCGCACACAGAACACATATGACCTCATAACCCTCTCGCAAATTACCAATCGACAACGAAAATTCAACAAAAAATCACTCAGATGATTCATTATCATCGTTAAAATTGAAGAACTGTAAAAAATAAAAATACAATCACACATGCCGAAGGAAAAAAATTAACCACGTAGGATAATTTCAGGATAATTCAAGATTCTACACATCGTTAAAAATAACAGACTTATAAAAGAGAGTTGAAATGTTATTTATCGATGAAAACGCTACGCATCGACTTTATTCTCAAAACTGATCTGCAATTTATCAACAGCTTTTATGGATTTGGAAAAGAATTTTTGAAAAATAGAACGACTGCATTGAATTGATTGTAGCTTTAAATGAAGTAATCCTGAATATTGGGCATACCTTCGATTAAAGCTTCGTAGTTTGGTTATCTATCGATTATAAACTCCTTAGTAGAACAACTATTCGTCCCTCTTTTATAATCTGAAAAAAAATTAACAAAAATAAAATTATTTGAAAAGAACATAAATTATTGAACAGGATAGCAATAATTTATAAAATTAACACTAACCAGCTTACGAATATTTAAATGTATTTCAGGAAGAGCAACATAACCAAAGGAAATGATTAAGCGCCAAAAATTTCTTTCAAATGGTTAGCTACCTTTACACCATTTTGATCGATTAAATCGACCAATATAGCATTATCGGGTAAAACTGATTTAACGATTATTTTGCAATATTTGCGATCAATTAATGAGATAAACTTGTTGAAGACTTCTTCATTAGCAGCCAAGGTTGAATGGATATCTAATCGACATTCGATAGCTTGCACTGGGAACTGAGATAGGATATCGTTATTCATGATATGCAATTTACTACAATGAATCTGGAAAAAAATTAAAATGGTTTTATTTAAATTGGTCAAATGAAAATGAACGTATTATGAGTATTCTTACGGTATCGTGACTTCCATAATCTACGTAAAGAACGGTAACGTTGCCTTTGCTATCGGGTTCGCCCATGACTAATCCACGATAGTATTTGCCATCTTCGTAAGGCGCACAAACGGCCATATTTTTTACGATCGTCTCCTGGCACGATACATTTTTAGTCACAGAATTCTTGCAATAATCTTCGACGCATTTCGATATTATATCTAAAATTGGTAGGTTCAATTCTAATTGTACGAAGAATCGAGAAGGAAAATGGGCGCTTGTTACGAATACATCGACTGCTTGATATCTGTAAGTAAAATTATCGAATTTAGAATGAAATTCCAAGGTACCAATCAAGACTAAGAATACATAATAATCGAAAATCGCCAAATGATATTTCCTGTAGGGGAAAAAGATTCATTTTTTCATTTGATTTTGTTCTCAATGTAACCTACGTAAATTAACCAAACATGAAACCTATTCATTTTAAAAAAATATATTTTTCTGCAGAATTAAAGCCACTTATTACTAAAATGTTTGAAAAAGGGTCCAATTTTTGACAGATCATTACATTTTTATCAAAATTGTCCAACTTTCGCCAAATCGTCCAATTTTTATAAAACTAATTTTTCGAAAAATTGCACAATACATATTTGGAAAACGGTCAAGGATTTCGTCCAATTAATTAAAAAATTATTCCATTTTTGCAAAATTATCTAAGAGATTATGATGGTTCCAGTAGTTCCAATGATTCCGGTGATTCTAATGTTATACTCCTTAAAATTTGTTTTTAAACCCAAATAATGGTAATTACATAAAAATAACAGAAGTAGGTAGTTGTTTGGTGTGAAATTTTAGTTCGTCTTCGGTGTGTCCGAAATTGACAAAAAATATTCCTTCTTCAATTTTTCATCATATTTCAAAAATTTTAAAAAAATTCTTGGAGAAAAAATTATCATTCGTATAATTATGTGGTAGATATTGACAAAAAAAATTGAAATCAAAATAATTCCAAAACCTAAAAATACACACAGATTTTTTTCCTGTAAAAGTCTAAGGGAGGGAGCGTACTTTTCTAGATTTTTTTTTCAAATCTTCAAAGATGGCAAAATTGATTGCATAAAAATTGGGTTGAAATTCAAATTTTAAATTCAAGAAATAGACGTTTAGGTTGAGGTTTCAAGTTTTAAGTTTTAAGATTTAGATTTTTCATCCATTTTTGGAACTTTAGAGTTGGAAAAACTCTTTTAAAAAGTTCAAAATTGGTAAAAATTTCGAGTTGAAAGTTAAAAACACAGTTTAAAATATTTTTAAGGCTGGAAAAAATCTTGGGAGAGGAGGAGAAGACAAAGATCATAAAAAATTTCAAACTTGATCAAAATTTTTAAAAAATTTCAAGTTGGAAAAAATGCTCATTTAAAACTTTTTTTAGAATATAATCTTGGGCATAATTTTTAAAAATATAATGCTGAGAAATTTGAAATTAAAAATGTTGAGAAAAATTGAAGTTGAAAAAAATTTTGATAAAAAAGTTGGGAGTTGAAAAAATTCGAACGTACAATTACGAATGGAAAAAATTTTGACACGCTGGTCCAACCTACAATCACACATGCAAATTTTCTTCACACAATGTACCAAAAAATGACAAAATGAATTTTCTAAAACACTGGCTATTTCAAGTTGAGCTGTCGGTTCTTATTTTTTTTCAAAAATTACGAAGTTTTATCGTTTTTTTCATTTTTTTTTCAATTTTTGCTTCAGTTTCGGCTCTTAGTTCCTATCCTTACAAATCTCTCCCAAAAAACTCATTATAGCGATTTATTGCGAAAAATATGTAAAAAAAAGTGTTGGTGTAAAATTTTATGTCTGATAAGCGGTAACGTGATTAAAATTTAGCAACCATTTTCATTGAACTATACGCGTGAAGATAGAGGAAGCCTAGTAAGTGAAAATTCAACGGGAGTCTGAGCCGAAAAGCAACATCGAATTCGGTTTGGCGTTCCCGAATTAAATAAAATAACATCTTTATTTTAATTTTTTAGTTCAAGTATTTCAAAATTAGAAAAAATTCAACCAATTTTTCAAATATCGCTAGTATAAGGTATACCTTGATTAAATTTTTAGCCACCTTTCAAGTAAGTACTTCAGCTAACTTACAAATTTTTAAAAAAAAGTCATGAGAATGGACTTACATATTCTACCAATGTTTACTAGAATAATAGATTAATAATTTTTCCCTTGATAGATGTCAAAACAGAATTTTTTTTCTCTACTGTAGCGAAAAGAAATGGGGGGGAGGGAGATTTTTCAGCCTAAAATTTCTTCCAGAGGTACCTGACAATATTCAGTAAAAATTTCAAAAATCTGAGGATA
Organism: Pseudococcus viburni; assembly: GCA_033439095.1. NCBI lineage: Eukaryota > Metazoa > Arthropoda > Insecta > Hemiptera > Pseudococcidae > Pseudococcus > Pseudococcus viburni. Next base: position 727,171 of record JAVBJF010000141.1, read on the forward strand.
TAGTGACAATGTTTCATTCTCACCACATAAGCATAATTTTTTAATAAAAATTTTGAAGTGAGAAAAATAATTGATAAAAAGAGTAGGAAAAAACTCATCTAGGTGGAATTTTCATTTAGCGAGAATAGACTGTTTTTCATTATACAAAATATGAATCCTGAAAAAAATTGAAATTGATTCAAATACTAACTGTTTAAGCCTAATGCTTTTGTATTTAACGGGTATAATGAAGTCCTGGATATTGATAGCTTTTCCATCAGCTTCGATGAACAATTCGCAATACTGGTACGTTGGAACAAGAGGTTCGACTACTTTCAATTTAAAACCAAGGTTTTTTCGCCGGACCAACTGAGTAAATTGGTTGTGAGATTCGACAGTTTTGAAAACATCGTTATTTGTCAAATTGGCTAACGTGAATCGGTATGCTAATGCTGGTATTTGAAGTAATCTGAAACAGTAAACAGTTTTTCAGCAAATTCATATTTTTCTTAACGAAGAAATATTTTTTCAGCTTACTCAGGAGGAATCTTGAATATTTCGTTGACCGGAACGACTTCCGTATTTCCGTAATCTACAAAATATAAAGTAACTCCATCGACCGTTACATTAGAAACAACTGCTCGACGAAGGCTTCCATCTTCGGCAAATCTGCCAAGGCATAAAATTCCTGGTCCAATTTGTCCGGTAACAGGGACTGCCTGGATGTTGTTAATTATTTTCTTCAATAAAGTCTGCAATGTGACAGAGGTGGGTTCCTAAAAACGAAAAAAGAATGTGATTATAAATTATTGAAATCAAACATAGGTACTAAAATGTAAGTATTACTTTTAACTGAACGGCGAATGAGTTCATTCCATCGATAACATGAGAAATAACAACTTCGTAGGTGGAATTAATCGTTAATGATAAGTAAACGAAGCTTTGTATGGAATGAATCGGAGAAAAACTTTTGATTTCTTGATATTCGGACAGTAAAGATGACATCGATGTATCGTCAGAATCGACCGAAGCAGCACTCGAGTTCTGAACTGTCATCGGCGAAGGAATATATCCAGAAGAATTCAGTATCTGAGCGTTGAATTCGTTCGATACAGTACTCGTGGAACGTGAAGTCGAAGCGAAATCTTCATTATCGATCATTTTATCACCGTAACCTCCTGCTACGAGAAAATCACTCAGGTTTATTTTGGACTGAGAAGGCATGACGATAGACACTTGGATGATTTTTTTCTCAGCTGTAACGTTAATCGGGGTAATTTCGGTGAGATATTTTAGATAAGAATTCACCAATATTGATTCATTTTTTGTCCAGTATCTTCGGGTGACCACTCCGTCAAGAATGAAATCTTCGGCCAAACCATTGTACGGTATTGTATTGAGAATATGGTCAACTACACGAATTTTCTTCATTGTGACGGAGATGTAGAGACCGATGTCGATAAACCTTACGTAAATTTTCTTCAAGCTTTTACTTCGAGCCACGATCTTGGCACGTTGAAAGTGATCATCGCGATATGCCAGGACTACTTTGCCTATGGGTAATTCTTCAGCGCTGAGAATTCGTCCGAGTCCTTCTTTCAACTCTGGAGAGTGTTTTTTAATCGTGTCTTGTACTGATGCAAGTTTGTCTGGATCAACGATACCCCATAATATAACGAAGGAAGCTTCGGAACTGATGTGAGTCCAATGGCGTACCGTGGGGTTCACAGGGTTCGCACAAGCCATTTTAGAATGATTTGATCACAACGAATAATCACTAATATTACAAGTCATAAGATCTCTTACTTCAATACAGCCATGCTATTTCAAGAAAAACTGCAAGTGATGGCCCGCAATGTACAATTTAATACAACTTTGATAAATAACGCGATATTTGTTTACTATCATTCGTTTAAAACGCGAGTCTATTTATACTCACGGGTAAGACGATTTTATTTCGTGTGGTGCTTTGGTGCATATTTTGTTTTTTTTCGAAAAAATTTAAATTTCGAATGATTGAAAAAAATTAAATTGGCCTATTTTGCAGCAAGTTTTGAAAAGTAATACTGTAATAGCTTAAATATTTATTGAAATTAAATAATTTAATCTTTTGAAATTTTTAACTTCGTCTTCTTTAGAGTTTTAACTTTAACCAATTTTTCGTGCAAAATGAATGAAAAACAAAAATAAATAAATAGAAAACCCAGCATTAAATTCTTATTTAGCAAAGGAAAGGAAAATGCCTCTTTTAATAGAAAATCTTGGCAAATATTTTACTCAAAAATCAAAATCCACTTTTTCATCATTTTTTATGAGTAGTGAAAAAATATGATTCTTTATTTTTTGAATTATTTCATGGCGATAGGAATTACTTCGTCCTAATTTCGTTATTTAAAATTTGATGAGTATCATTTTTATTTGAATTTGAATGTTTGAAATTTGAACAATCATTGAAAAATTTTCTCTGGTAGGTAGGTACTTCTCTTCAAGCTGAATTATGATAATTTCGAATTTCACAAACCCCCATCCCATCGCGTCTGAATTTTGGTAATTTAAAAATTCTCTATCTCTCGTCAGACTCAAATTTTGTAACTTTTAACTCATCAAATTCTCCTTTCATCTCCTACCCACAGACTCGATTTTAGTCATTTCAGCCTAGAGAAGGTAATATCTATATACCTACTATCTAGAGAAAAAAATTGAAAATTCAGCGTGAAGCAAGTTACAGGAGAAATTTGGAGTTACTATAAATTTCAGCCTAAAAGGAAATATCAACAGGAAACATTTGGAAATTCAGCAAATTCCTCAAGTTCAGACGGGGAGGGTAAAAAATAAATTTGAATTTACCAAACTCTGTCTACCCTTTGCCACGATCCTTTTATAAACTTTCGATATAAATAAGGGTCGAGGTAAGGTAAATATAGTAAGTAGGTTATGTTTTAAATTGAAATTAGGTAAGTAAGTAAAAAACACAAAAAATTCTGCCTAATTGCCTAATTTTCAAATTTTTTAATAAATTTTTCTTGTAGATAGGTATTCTTTCCAGGCTGAAATTCAGAAATTTCAAATTTCTAGTCTATAAATTTTAGTAATTCAAATTCCTTATGTATGTACTTTCCTTCAGTCTGAATTTTAGTCATTTAAAATTTTTGCTCCTTCTAGGCTAGGCAGTGAAGAAATATTGACTTTACACCAATTTTTAAGAAAATTGTGTATCAATATCAAGACAGATAGTTTCAATACAACTACCTCCCCCTTCCTTTTCAATAGTAACCAGCATAGATCATATATCCGACTCCTGTAAAATTTTTCTGATTTGAACCATTCGAAGTTCCATTTTTTTCAATTAATTCCAAATCAAAACGAAACAGAGATAATTATTTTTGCAAATATTCCGATTTAGCCATATTTTTGAAATTTTTCTCCTAAAAATGCAATTTTTCCATTAGGAAAATAAGCTGCATTTCTGACCTCTGTTTAATCTGGTTATAAACCTCCCCCCCCCCCGCCCCATCGTCATTTCATACTTTCTCAACAGGATCTACAGAAAGACTTATCCTAATGCCTTCATAGTTCGAAAATTTTCAACTCAAGTCAAAATGAAATCAAACTTTGAATAATCAAGTAAGAAAAAGAGAACCGAAGAAATTGGGAACAAAGTTTCATATCAAAGTAATTTTTTCATTTAGAGTGAATTTTCTTCTTTTTTTTTTTTGCATTCAAAAAAAATTCAAAAAAGCGTCCAAGTACTTTTTCTCAACAATTGACAAAAATGATTGTTCCTGAAAAGCGATATTATTGTAATACCAGTCTAAATGTCCACATCGATCGTTGAATCTTGGATACATGGTGTCTACTGGGTGATTCTAAATTTTCGCAGAAAACTCTGTACGGAGTAATTATCTCAGGAAATATATACATGCTGGAACAATGCGGTTGGAATGTATAGATAGATAATCATCCCTCCTACATATTCCTGCGAAAATAATGGGGCAAAAAATATTCCTGTCCCCGAGGGGGCTAAAAAAGTAGTCCAAATGTCCTCGTCGTGGTCTGTACTTGATTTCGTGCTGAAGTCAAAATACTTCTGTTCTCTCCTATCGCAACTTTCCAAGCTGAACTATTGCACCAACTTAATGCAGAGAGGTCCCATATTACTTATTATGACGTTTAAAACATATTTCAAAGTCGATGAAGTACATTTTTAAAAGCTCAAAGTAGCGTACGGAATTTTTGGTCCTTCGTCGTGGCTTTTTTTCTCGAAAGGCTGAGAGAGACAGTTGGTTATTTTAGAATACAACAATTGGTCGAGTCGATACCTTGACATCATAAAATTACTGTCCAGCTGTAGATTTGACTTCAGTGTTCGTAATAATAACGATTTCGTGAAAAATGTTTCCAAATTTATAATTCGGCACACAGAAACGTCCTCGTCGTGGCTCTTCATTGTGAGGCTATACCTCAATTTTTCATTTTTTTCAAAGCTGCCTCAAAATAAGAAGGTGAACCAGTTTTCGATGCAATAGTTGGTTTTTCCTCAAAACGCATTATTTTCTTACAATTTGGACATTTCTACAATTTTGTCCTTCGTCGTGGCATTCCCCATTTAAATTACATGGGGAAAATCTATTTTTGTTTTCCAGTTGTGTGAGCATGTGAATGTTATCTGGCACACTAGTATTAACGACTCTGATCAAAATTTTTCAGAAAAAAATGTTTAAAAATGTTTTAAAATTCTTAGACGAATTTCTGCGAAATTTTAGAATGACCCTACTGGATCTGAAAAATTAAAATTCTTGCGTTTTCTGAATTTTTCTTGCTTTGAATTTACCCAAAAAAGAACCATTTTTTATCCTACCATTAAAAAAAATCAAGAAAAAAAATGATAATTCTTGCATTTTGCGATAAAATTCTTAAACTTTTTGCTATTTTCTGTGTTTCTCATGTTTTTCTTGCCAGTCGACACCATGGAGAATCATTTCAGAACATTATCTATCCCACTTCGAATACTAAAAAAATAAAATTCCATAAAAATTCAAAACTCGGTACCATTTTACCCTCATTTTTTTCATAATCGAATCATATCGCTACCTAGCATTTTTTTTCCGTACTTGTCAACGGTGCACAAAAACTCCACAAGCCACACCCAATAATTTCGTACTCGTCAGCAGTTTCTTTCAATCGCCCAATTCACAACTTGTCTTACAAAACCCATTCTAATCAGCAATAAATAACAATAAACTTGAAAAAAAAATATATATTTTTAAAAACATCAACACATACACCTAGTCATAGTTTCTTTTTCTTAATTAATACAAACGTGAAAAAATTTCTAGCTACATTAGGTAAACTTAAACTACAGAAACGTAAAAATAAGGACGTACAAACAGATTTTTAAAAAGTAAAGCTAAATCCAATAAAAACAAACGAGATAACTACTATATTATTTAACGTAATAAAACCTACGAGCTTACAATACAATTCTTCAAAATAAATGTGACTTTCGTATCACAAAAAAATATCGAAAAATTTAAATAAAAAATGCTAACAGTAAGTAAATAACTCGAATTTCGTTCAGTAATTATAATTCACATAAAAAACAACCTTTTTGTATTCAATTATACATCAACATGGAAAAGTCTTTCAAATTATCAGTCAACGCACGATATGTTTTGTTGAGAAATAGGTACATTTGTTGGGATTTTGAGGCTCGTTTATCGCAGAAATAGGTAAATTTATAACTCCATATACACAAACGAATCAACTTTTACAAAATAATAAAAAAAAAAGTCAGTTTAGAACTGTACAACACAACGAACCAGTCTTTAATTCAGGAAATAAACGAGGGATTAAATCTTCATTAAGGAGTGGCTTCAGCAGACGCTGGCAATTCGCCTGTAATAACAGAAAATAAAACAAAAATACTGTGGTTAATTTTCTCCCAATCGAGTACATTTCGAAAAACCACTTTAAAAAGCTTACCTTCTTCGCTGATACATTCGTCTTCGTATTTGACGCACATTTCTTTAATCTCCTGCCAAACGTCGCATTCGGTATTGGTCAAATTGACTATCTGAATCAGGGATTTTTCCGAAGCCGGTATGATGTGCTGCAGTTCGAAGGTAGGATTACTCAGCAACGTGATTTCTTCGAAATGAATAGAAACGTCCAAAGGCCACTTGTTCAAATGGGCCGGCAAAGGTAATCCGCAATAGGTGGCGAATGGCGCGATGGCTTTTAATTCTTCGGGCAACTCGAATAACTTTTTGGTATTTATAATGTTACCGTAATCGAGGCAGAATACTCGATAATCGTGATATGGATCCGAATCCATGAGCTTGACTCGATACCACGAATTGCTCATCGAAGTGCTGTACATCGAACCCTTCTCTGGCTTGAGAACTGGACTCTTTTCGCCTGCGGATTTTAGGTGTTTTTCCATCGATCTGACGAAATTGGAGTCCGATACTTTTTGCACGTAGAAGCGCCCCGGATCTTCGACGCAAGTCACCATATAAATATCGCCATCCACGAGTTCTCTCGGAGAGGGTGACTTCTTTAGAGATGGTGATTTAGTTGAGACTGGAGCTTTTTTCAGGTTTTCGGTAAATGGTGATTCGGTCGGAACGGGTGAAGCTTCTTTTGATATCGAATCGTTCGTGGATGGTGATTCAGCCGATACGGAAATAGGTTCTAAAGTCGACTTCGGTTTCTCTGGAGATGATTCGACAGAGACGGGTGATGGTTCTTCTTTCGATGGCGGTTCTGAATCCTGCGAATGCAAAAATTAGATGGGATCAGAAAAATAGTACTAATTTTCGAGTAAAATAAATTTCAGAACATTATTTTTCTGAGTTCTTGCTCATTAGTTAATTTCAGAAAGCTCTGATCATGAGACAACGTTTTTCCATCAATAAAAAAATACGCGAGATCAACCCTTCCTCTACTTTACTCCCAGAGTAATTAATACGATGGATAATTTAAAGATGGTGTCCACTGAATCTGAAAAATTTTGCTATTTTCCAGATTTTTCAAGCCATTTTTCTTGCCTTAAATTTTCCAAAAAACAGAACCCTCTTTTTAATCGTTGATAACAAAATTCAAGGAAAGAGGAAAATGTTGAAAATTCTTGCTTCTTGCAGTAAAATCTTTAAAATTCTTGCTACTTTCTGAGTTTTCTTGTTTTTCTTGCAGTAGACACCATGTTAAATGAGGAGAAGGGTTAGCCACGAAGGTATGTCTATAATAAAAAGCTGGTAAGAATTTCACACAACCCTTCCGCCTGCTCAAGCTCAATTATCCTCAAAAACATTGAAAATTAAAAAAAAAAGTCAGAAATGGTATTAATACCCATAAGAATGAAGATGTTTCACTAAAAAGTGACATTGGAGCTCACATTTCACTTTTATCACAACTTTCAATGGAACTCGAAAAAATCACTTTTTATTCACTGAAAAAATTGAAAATTTTTTAAAAATATGGTTACTTACACTCAAAAAGAGCCAATGCCATAAATCATTGTTTTGGGTAAAAAATGTCCATATTAAAACCATTGCAAGTAAAATGTTTCAAAAATACTTCATATAATTAAGTCAATTATTTTCTTACGAGAAATTTTTAAAACAAGAAAACAGTTCTTTTTTAATACTTTTGAAGAAAGAATAAAAGTGAGAAGTGAAAAGTAGACATCAATATCAGTTTTGGATAAAAATAAGTTTCCATAAGTAGGTGTTAGGTAGTAGATATCTATACCACTTTGAATTGAATACAGCTAGATTTTAAGAGCTGTTGGGAAATGTGAGGATCGAACCGATGAAAGTATTTAAAAGTTGACAAAAAATCAATGCAATAGAAAATTTCAAGATGAAAATTTTGAAAATTACGAGAATTTTTTGCAGAACTTAATAATTAATCATTATTTAAAACAGAAAACATGATTTTTTAAAATAACTTCTTTCAATTTTTGTTACTACCTACTAACTCTATGAAGCAAAAATAGAAAAATTGCAGATATTGACTTTTTTTTGGACTAGATATTGAATAGTCACTGAATGAGCTCTAAAATATTCTCAGTATTTTTGAAATTTTTAAAAATTCTCAACAATTTTGATTGTATTGATTGTTGAGCAATTTTTGAAAAATTGAAGATTTTTGTACAATTGGACCATATTGATTTCATTTTTTTTCATTTTCTTAGTCCCTCAAAAACTAAATTTTCCTGCGGTATTCCGACCCAAAAATCAAAATACCAACTTTTTCTGTCCATCATGTAGTAATTAATTATGCAGGTGGTTTCATTAAGCCCGAGTATAGCGAGGCCAAAAATTGTTTTAAATTTTTTTTGTTTCAAATTGAAAAATTCAAGTACGTTGAATTTTTTTAAATGTTTATTTTTAGGAAAACACGGATTTTCCTACTTTTTTCATATTTTTCGTTCTGGTGATTTCTCAATTTTTCAAGATTTTTCAGATGAAATTCTAAATCTAATTTGAAAATCGCAACTTTTTTCATCGACCTGGTTGACTAGGCACCTTGTAAGACTAAAATTATTCTGATTTATTAAAAAATGCGAGAAAATTTCGATAAAAATTGTCGTGATATGTAACATTGTTTCTTGCATTCAAAAATTACCCTTGAAAGACGAATTCTCAAATTATTTCTCATTTTCAAGAGTGGGAGGGGGAAAGACGATAAAAATTTTACCGAAAAAGAAGAAAATTTGAGAATTTTTGAAAGAATAACGAAAAACAGACTTGTATCTTTAAATGAGAATTTTTTTCAAAGACAATTCCCTTAATTTTCCTTTCAATCATTACAATGGACAGCTCGAATAAATAACATTGAATATTTACAACCCCCCCCCCCTCAAATAAATTCATACCTTGTTTATTTCAATACGTCAATGAAAACTTTTCAATTTTTTTTCAAATACCTACTAAACCTACTGGGACGATTATAAAAATGTACGAGAGTGATTAGTAAGTTGACATTTTCACCTAATTCATTTGAGTCGATTCGACAATCTTGAATGGTAAAACTAGGGAATAGGGGAATAGGAGTCGACTTCGGAGTCTGAGTCAAACTGACTCTAAATTGACTCCAACTTGACTCCGGAATCAAGGAGTCAAGTTCAAAGATTTACTCCGGAGTCGAGGTGGAGTCAGGAGTCAACTTTTTGGCTGATTTCTATTCTCTACTCCAAAATCGGAGTCAAGGCGAAGATTGACTCCGGAGTCAACTTTTTGACTGACTCCTATTCCCTGGGTAAAACCAATACGTCCATTTTCATGAAAAAAATTAACCCTTTCCCAAAGCGTCTATTAAACCACAAAAATTCAAATTCGTACTATTTTTGAATTTTTCGGACTAAAAATTTTCAATTTTTACGTAATTTATAACTTTTTACGTATTCTTCTCTTCAAAAAAAAACACGTACTTCAAATAGATAAAATTTTATGCAAGCCCCCAAAAAGTTTCCAGTTCGCCTCATTAAATAAATGATCAAATTTGGAGGGGAGCAGGAGGAGTTCGCGCAGAAAAAAATCTTACAAAATCGAAAAAAATCAGCTATTTTCCTAACGGAAAAATTGAGGTTGACCAAAGCGAGGACGAAAATTTTTGCCGAAAAAAGACGAGCAAAAGTCGAAAATTTCATTATTTTTCAACATTTCAGTTATCAGACTCCGAGAAAGTAATTTGTAACTTCTTGGATAATTTCAACTAAAAAGCGAAAAAATAAATTGTTCCAAGAAATTGAGAAACCAAACGAGAAAATTTCGGACTCTTTTTCTACATTTACACCAGAATTCGTACTTTATTCGTATTTTCGTTCTTTTCGCATCCAGTAGACAACTTTATTCCATCGCAAATTAAATGAGGCGAATTTCATTCTATTTTTTTCATAGCCCGTTTAAAGAGAAACGAGAAATAAGAGGGACCAAAAAATTCGTAAAAATTTCCAGTCTTTTACCAAAGTTGCAACAATCTGTCATTTACGACAAAAATTCAAAAAAGGAACGCCCAAGATGAAAAATCCAACGAAAAATCACATCTAAAAAAAACTTACTTTGCTACCGGTGCTATCGTTCAAAATCAAAGATTCCGACTCGATTTCACCGACGAACGTGCTACAGCTGCCGAGCGACACATCCAAGCTTCTTTTCTCGTCCGCATCTTCATCCATGGACAAATAAACGCTTTCAGCGACATCAGGACTGCAGGGACTTTCAAACGACGTATCAGCTTCGCCGACATCGACGTCTGGAATTTCATCGCCCGTTACGATGTTTTCGTTGAGTTTGGATAATTCATCGCTCGAGTCATCGTTTTCGATCGGTTCGCTGTTTTCGTCACTGTTGGTCAATGTCGACGCTGGCGATCCGGCTAGCTCTAATTCAGGTGATGTGATCGTATCAGAGCTATCGTCGGAACTGGTTTCTTTGACTGATGATTCGTTTGATTCGACGGGTTCGGGCGTCGAAAACCTATCTCCAGCTACATCGTGATCCGAGGTATCCTCAAATGAGTTATCAACCTTGGAGGTGATAATACCGTCGAAATCGTCGACCATTTCGGAGCTGGTGTTGGCTGCAGTCGAAGTCGATGGCTCAGAAACGATTTGATCGCCGGTCGAATTCGATTCATTGGTGGGTGAAATATTCTCGGAATCGGGTGAAATTTCCAATTCAGGAGCGACATCATCGTCAATGGGAATTTCATCCTCTTGAATATCTTCGGCTAGATCGCTTTGGGTCGTCGGAGTTCTGATTTCAGCTTCCATCATAAAACAAGCCATCGCTGAAATTTGTTCTTCGAAGATTGCTATATTCCGGGAGTTCAATGCCTTCTTCAGTTGAGAAGAGACATTATCAAAAGCAGACATGGGATCTGTTTGAAAATCGTTCGGTATTTTTATTTCGGGTACTGACCTTGGCGCCCTAGCAGGGAGCACTACGATGGGCACTTTTGCCAAAAAATCTTGAACATCGACGAATTTCGATCCATGTGTGGTAATTTCGGGCGACGAAGGTTCCGATTCATGTGCGGTAATTTCGGGCGACGAAGGTTCCGTATCATGAGCAATTTCGTCGTTAGCGGCGTTGAATTTCTCTTTCGGTACAGTTTCTTCAATTTTAGATGCACCAGATTCGGACGGCGAAGATTCGGAGTCATCGTGAGAGACGTCATCTTCGGTGGTAATTTTTTCGCCGACGATTTGATCGATTTCTTCGGTGATGTTTTTAGCGATCGAGTCGTCTACTTCGACATCTTCACTCTGCGGCTGGGATTCGGTCGCAGCTTTGGTAATTTCGCTATTATCGCCTTGATTAACGTTATTTTCCGGAAGAGAATCCCCGGATTTGTTCCACTCCGCATCTTCGTCGCTGGAAAAAACGATTTCGGGAATGGTTTTACTCTCGACTATTTCTTCAGGAACCGTAACTTCATTATCGACGAGTTCGACATCAGACGACGGACTTTCTTGGTTGTCGTTACTGTCAGGATGAGAATATTCAGAGTGGTCCAATTTTTCCGTATCAACTTCGCCAGAAACAGCTTCGAGTGCTTTTTGGGCAATCGTCGATAAATTCGGTACGATTTCTCGAACGATATCAATTTCAGGAGTAGTTTCGACATCATCGTGGCATTCAGCTTCGGAGATAATTTCACCATTGACAGACTCTTCAACTGACGTCGTACTTTCTTGGTCAACGTCGTTATTGGAAACTGAATCCTTGGATTCGTCCAATTTGGTATCAACGTCGTTGGGAACACTGATTTCGGGAATAGGTCTGCTCTCGACGGCTTTTTCGGCAATCGTCGATAAACTAGGTACTATTTTTTCAACGACATCTGAGCCTGTTTCAATGTCATCGACATTTTCAGTTTCAGCGTCATCGAATTTTTCGGTTTCAGCGTCGAAGAATTCTTCGGAAACAGGCGGCGAACATGGTGCAGACGATTGAACGATACTATTTTCAGACGACGGTTCTGTTACAGCAAAGGTGTCGAGTTCGATCATTTCTGCTCGTGGTGTCGCAACTATGGGAGTAATTGATTGCTCAATGGCGGATATGAGAGCACCATCTGCTACGTCTGTGCCGGCGAGATCGGTCTTTGGATTTTCTGAAACATAAACCAAGTGTTTAAAGATCGAATTTATTTTCCATAAATGAAATATATGTCGGTATCCACCACCCAAACACAAAATAATTTTCAAACTACCTACTCCCTCCCTAGGATTAGTCACAATTAGATAGGAAATTTTTACGAATAAGACACAACTATTCATAGATTCATCAAAATACCAAATATATTAATTCGCATTTATATTTTTGAAGAAACCATATTGGCTAAAAGAAGTTGGAAACAGAAAACAGGGTGTCTACCAAAATTTTCCAAGGTAAATTTATGACTTTTTCTACATTTTTGGCATTTGAATAAATACCCCCCCCCCCCCCTAAAAAATTTAAATCATTGAAATAAATCGAAATAATGGTAAAAAATTATTTGTTTTTTGTATAATTTTTCCATTCTCTAAATTTTAAAACGTGCCTCGATTTTTGGACGCAATTTCAGGCTGATTCTATTATTTTTTTTCATGACCTTTCTTTCCATTTTGTTTGTAGCTCTAACCAATTTTTCAGAAAAATCTGTCATTTTGAGGACCAAAAAATAAAGATGAAAATTATTCAAGAGGAGAAAAACGTAAATTAATAATGAACAATTTTCTGCAATTTTCAAACAAAAGAGAAAATTATTACTGAAAATTCTTTGAATTTTTCATTAAAGAATCACGATTTTTTCATATATTTCATGATTTTTATGACCGGTAGACACCCTGTAGTCGAGACAAATTGAAAATCGAAAAAAAAAACTCGCCCAAAAAAATTATGGGATTACAAAAAAATATTTCAAAAATTACTTAAATAAATCGATTTCACAAAATAAAAATATTAGTATAGATTCGAAAAAGATTAATAATCCAAAATTCATGAAATTTCGAGGAAAGTTGGCTGAGATAAATAAGTAGAATCAAAATTTATCAACTTAGTCGATTTTCATCGGGTCGAAAGAAATCCATAATTTATTCAAAACAATAAATTGATTCTTTTTACCAACAATTCACTTCTATAATTTTTGAGACGAAGGGAAAGCCAGATTAAGGACATATTTTGGACTAGAGACCAATACGAACTTCAATCTCCTGAAATTGCTGTACAAAATTTTTTCAAAACGAAGTTTTTGGTTACGCCTTTCCAGGTCCCTTCAAAGGACGCAATGAGTCCTTGAAGTGGAAAATTTTTTGAGAATTTTCGGAACCATTGTGTGAATTTTTTCGGCTTTTTGAAGTGTAACGAAAATTTTCAATTTTTCAAAAATTTTGATTTGTATCTTTCTCATAAATTTTAACAAAAACCAGATCCAATTTGCCACTGGTATCGAAAAATTCAATTTGTCAACTTTTTCATTTCTGGTATTTATGAGAACCCCTGAAAAGCTATAAACTGAGGTTTGCGTTAAATATACATTTTTCAATATGTTATACCTATCAACGCCACAAACTCGAAATTTAGCTTGAAGTACTATTTCTTTCAATGGATCAATTTTAAAAATTTCTAAAAAAAAAGTTCAAAAACTAAAATGTGTTGAGTATTTTCCCCAAAAACGGCGAATTTGAAAAATATCCAATAACAGGAATAGCATCGTTGGCAAAGGAGGAAAATTCAAAAGCTGAGAAACACTGGGCAATGTTATTCAATAAGTATAACATTGAAAGGTTGAACTTCCTTCCCTCATTAGGTATACCCAAAAAAATTATCTCTAAAATATGATTAACAGACACTTCAAAATTAAAAAAAATCACTCAATGGTCACAAAATTTTTCAATTTTTACTCTGAGAGCTCAGTGCGCCCTCCGAAGGAGCTTTTTTGGGGAGGGGGAACAGCAACGCCTCACATACTGCAATTTTAGGACCTTCAATTTGTATCGGTTCTAGTCCAAAATCTGCTCTCATATAGATATTCTACCAATCGCTCAATTCATGTGATAATAAACATGATCGATTTTAATAGAAATTCATTAAAATAAAATTCTTCATTTCAACAAATCGAATCTTTTCGACAACTGATTCTACACCTTTCAACACACAAATTCGAAATCGATACATGCAACTTTGAACATGATCGAGTTCAATCAAAAATTCGATAAATCGCTATTTCGATTTTTTGAACACTTCATTGACTTAGTTTAAATTAATTCAATTACCATTACCTGGGTCGATTGTTATCGATTCGAAAAAATCGATGTTCAAAAACGACCATTTTCCACAAATTGATCCTTTTTGACAAAAGATTATATACTGTTCGGTGCACAAATTCGAAAACGATTCATGCAACATTGAACATGATCGATTTCAATCGAAACCCCGACATTTCAATAGGCTTTGAAGTCTCTATACTTCCATAAAAACTATACATGAAATCGATTTATAAGACAATCGATTTCGATTTCCTGAATCGATTTACAACACAATTAATTTCGATTTCCTGAATCATCTTCAACAGACTTGAAAAAAATAACATACCTAACCTACCTACAAATACGATCAATTCTAAAGAATATTTCTAATCAGTAAAACAGGCCGACATAGAAAATGCTGTTTGAAGTGTAATGGGTGATTTTAATAGTATTTTTCGCGCTGATAATGAGAAAAATAGTGAAAAAAATCCATCATCCAAGGATTTCTCACCATTCAAATTGATAACTGTTGACACTTGAAGTCAATTTTCTGGACAAAGGAAGGGTTCAACGAAAAAAATGAATAGAACATAAATTGTAGGGCATGAAATTTCTTTCCTGCAGAGTCTACATGGTTTTTTCTTAGCACTTCTTTTTTTTTGTAGAAAATATTTCAAAAACTAAGCCTCTTGAGAAAAAACTAATTGAACTCCACAGAAAGGAAATTTTTACTCTATAAGTAATTAAATACCTAATTCATTTTTTTTTTCTAGAACGTTTTCTCTACTCAGAAAATCGACTCCAACGATCCAAAATTATATCAAAAAATGTAAAACAATTTTTCGTTGAACCTTTTCTTTGCCCAGAAAATTGACTTCATAATTCAAGCGTCAAAAGTCATCAAAAATTGTAAAAAAAAAGGTTCAATAAAAAATTTGAATCGTGAAAAATCTTTGGATCGAATTTTTTCACCTTTTTTCGTGATCAGCGTGAAAAATACTATAAAAATCATCCATTAAACTTCAAACAGCATTTCAAACGCTTAAAAATATCGACTTGTGTAATCGTTCGCTTACTTTCCGATTACATACATCAAATCGAAATCAATCGTGCAAAATTAAACACGATTGATTTCCATAAAAAATTCAATAATTTGCTAGACATTTATAGAATCATCGTAATCGCGAACAAATAATTTAAAAAAATGAAACTTCCACGTTTCCAATACTAATTAATGTACAACTGTGTACATATTACATAACTCGTATATGTAAATTACTCGGTTAAAACAGAGACAAATAACCCGGGACCTAAAACTATATTCAAACCCAGACATCACACAACCATACAAAACCCAACCGATCATCATCAAAAAATACATCTTATTCAAACAATGAAACACAAACACATCACATCTCGTCCATTCGTATCACACGTGAAGTTTTTTTAATAAAAATTGAAAAATCGAAAATCGTTTATAATTTTACGCGAATAGAAAAACTTTTCTTTTTACCTTTGTTTTTACATCTACCGTTCTACTCAATATTAAATTCGACGTCGCACGTGCGTTTGTCAAATTACCTAGGCCTACACTTATATTAAATTCAACGCTGGAAAACCTGGTATTATAATATAAAAAAATTGAAAAAAAAAATGAAAAATCACAACGATTTATTATTAACAAAATAGTACGTTTAATATAATTAAATTATTTTCTCGAACGTAGGTAGACCATACAGACCTACAGTTATCTTATAACAAAAAAGAAAAATCAGTGCAAATTGAACGATAGGTATTAAAAAAATAGTAAAAAAAAAGTATTAACATCTTAATTATGCGTTACGATGTACTTGGAGAAAAAATACTTTAAAATTTATAGCAAGCCTTGAAAAAGGCTCGCTGCCTCGCATCACATTTTTTTAAAGACTTTGAAAAAAATTAATCACGTTCGGTGTTTTGAAAATGGCTAGAATTTTAAAAACGAATTCGATCAATTTTGCACGCGAAATATTCGTCGGAAATTTTTTTCCAGTATTACGACGTTTTGTTAATTTCAAATTTGCTCATAAAATTTGTACTTCATTCGTTCAGTCTGTTTATGCACGGTTTATGGCACTTTGAGCAAATCCATCGCTCTATTGAAACCCTTTAAAAATTTTAGGAATTCCCCCTTCCCGACTGTTTCCCCGATGGGTATATTTCAACATGGATATGTTTTAGGCTTAAGGGTAAGTTTAAAAATTTCAAGTTCAAAAAAAAAACAAAGAGACGAACGTAAAAAATCGTGGAGAATTTTTCAACAATAAATATAAACATAATGGCATCTTGTCGAGAAAATCATAAAAAATTCTTTAAATTTTTCAAGTAACAAGGTGTCTAACAAAATTTGTTGAGCAAGCAAAAAGCTTGATTTAGTTTGACCTTTTGGCATGACTTTAAAGACCCCCCCCCCCCCCCCCCCACCAAAATAATTGGGTTTCAAAACAAAAACTTGAAACAAATATATTTTTTTTAAATCACTATGAGCTCTTTTTTTATTTAAATTATTTATCAAGGGCGAATGAGAATTTTTTCATTTTTGAAAAAAAGCTTGACCTCTTGACTCAACTTGATTATTAGACACCCTGCAAAAATTGTTGACTTTCGTAACTTTTTTTCAAATTTTATGAAATTCCATGAATTTCAAGACTTTTCCAAATTTCAAGACTTCCACGATTTTTTCAAACTTTGACTTTTATCATTTTCATGACCATAGGCACTCTGCTTGGAGAATTTTGTGAATATATATCAATTCAATTAATTACATTTTACCAGACATAAAAAACTGAAAAATTTTTGATGCCAAGTTACTCTATTCAAATCGCTCGGAAAATTTGAGAACAAAAAAATTAAAGTTCCAAACTTTCGACTTTTCAACAAAAAATAAAATTTGACTAGGAATTGACCAATAAAAAAAAAGTTTCCAAAGTCTGATTAAATATTTGACATTTCAACAAAAAACCATCTCCATGCAATTCAAGTCATTTTAGGTGAAATTATTTTCGAATTAATGCAAATTACTCAGCAAGGTAAATCCTTAAAACATATCCATGATTTAAAAACGTTGCTTCAACAGCAAAACTTGCGCAATTTTTTCCAATTTAATCACTAGGATCACAAATATCATTCAATTTAGCACAACAGAATACACACGTATGTGCAAAACAACCCAGCACAATCACACGAAATCGCCAACCCATCTCATCGTCAGTAAATAGTACCGCCAGGAACACTTTGCGAATCAGTCATCGCCAAAAAATGGAAGAACTATACATACGCGTAATAATACACAATCGCATACTCAAAAGGAAACAAAAATTATCCATAAGATAATCTTAGATATCTTATAATAAAACACAAAGAGAAACAGGAAAAAAAAAACACAAAAACAACGATAACAACAAGAAACATACCCCCACATTCAAAAAAATTGAAAGTATATAACATAATTATCTCAATAGAAACATCGTATTGCTTTGGTATTCGAATTGTTACGATTGACTATTTCATTTATTTGCCATCGTCGTAACCATAAAATACCGGCCAAGCACCGCATGCAAGATGCTGGCCCAATTTCTACACAGATACGAATAACAGACTTATAGAAGAGAGTTAAAATATAGCTGAAAGGTTATAGATAGGTAGAATTATATCGAAACACAGTAGATATACCTAAGTCTTCGTATGATAGAGTATATTCGAGAACACAAAATATATCGTAGAAAAATAAATTTTGGACCAAACATGCTAAAATAATCAGAAAAAACCCTACGACTTACCTTTAGTCTCGTCGACCGAATCGGTTTTACTTTTATCCGTCGTAATTTGATTTTCGTCCAGAGCTGCTTGTTCAGAAACCGGCTGGGGTTTTTCGGATTTCAAAGCGTCGTCCGCCGACTCGACTGCGATCGATTCGACGTTCTCAGATCTCACAGTATCGTTTACGGATTCGGTAATGGTTTCGAATGATTTGACAGCTTCGGATTGGTCGTTACTTTGAACAGAATCACCGGCTGGTTTTTCTTCGACGGACTCATTTTCTAGGTGTGGCGCAGATTCGGATGTTGATTCGATACTATTCGACGACACATCAGGTTCCGGCACATTCTGAACTGGTTCAGGTACGGTTTCGTCGACGACCGCCGAAGAATCCTGTTGATCGGATTCTGGAGCTGGAATTTCGCTCGATGTGTCGGTGTTAGGTTGAGACTGTTCTTGCTGGATATTTGTTTGGCCATGAAATTCGATCAGCTGCTGGCTCAATTCGGTAGCTCCGTCGTACTGCAACGATACGTGCGTAACGCCGTCTTTGACTTCTTTGTCGAGCACAACGAACGAATCCACGCTTTCGGAAATATCCTTGAGTTTATCGAGCACCGCCGAAGGCCAACTGGTCGCTGCATCGTCGGGCAATCCGGATAAACGACATTTAGTCGCAAAAGCCGGCATTCCAGCCAAATCGGCGGGTAGCGATTTAATCTGCGAGACGCCGGATTCGTTTCCATAGTCGATAAATAATACTCTGCAGCCGTCGTCCAATTTCTCGAGTACTTTGGCACGATACCAAACTCCGTCTTCGTCGAATAACGCAGCCACAATGGAGTCCGGTTCGACAGCGGAGATTTCCATAGCATCGAAGCTTTCTACGTCAGATAACTCGTCGCACAGTTCGTCCAACGCCGGTGTCTGTTCTTGTATCCAGACTTCGTTCAGATTACCAACGTAGCTGATGATAACGGCCGGTTTATCGTTTACATTCGACGGAGCGGTCAGTTCGGCTTGGCAAAGTGTGTACAATTCGTCGATCACGTTGACACCGTTGTCGATCATTTGGACGAAGGCTGGATCACCTTCTTCGATGATATCCATCGTGAAAACAGCGTCACCGCTGCAGGTAAGTTCGCTAAATCGTTCGGTGGCCACCTGAGGCCATTCGTCTAATCCAGGAGGTGACTTGAAGGCGCAGTGTTTCGCCAAAATCGGTATCACTTTCAGATCCTCCGGTAAGTTTCGTACTTCTTCTACTACAGCAGTGTTACCGAAATCAATGAATAATACTTCTTTGGCTGCGATAGCCTTGGCACGATACCATACTCCATCGTCGGCGAACTTGGCCGCATAAAGAGTGCCCACGGTCATAGCTTCGATTAAAGCTTCGTCGCTTTTCTCGACCTCGTCCAGGCGATCGGCTACCTCGTCCAATAAAGGCGTTTCAGTTTGAACGTAGAAGCTCGAAGGAGAATTAATATGGACGACTGAGACAGTTTTAAATTCCATAGATGGACGCAGCAGCTGCGATTCCGGTTCTGGTTCGGGTTCTACTTCGTCAGCCAACGCTTTATCGATAACTTCTTCGCCGAAGTACAACATGACTAACAACGGTTCGCTGTGACGACTCAGGTAATACACCTTGAACGTGTCATCGGCGTGTTGATCGACGAACGCGACGAATTTATCTTTCAATTCTTCGGCGTTTTCGGGTAACGGATGCGCCGTGCAACGCGATGCGAATCTAGGCAGTTGCTTTAGATCATCTGGTAGAACGCGGAATTCAGTGCAGACCGATTGGTTGCCGTAGTCGATAAATAAAACGGTGACGTCAGCGTCCACAATGCTGATAACTTCGGCTCGGTACCATTGATCGTCTTCGGGAAACTTGGCGGAGATAATTTGGCCTTGTTCGGGTATAACCGTTTCCCACGCGTCTTCGCCTTCTTTCAATTTATCCAATAAACCGAACAAATCTTCTTGTTTGGACATATCTTGGATGTAGAATTCGGTCAGCGAAACGGCGTGTGAGATTGTTACGTCGTAGCCTTGGTATTTGACGAGGCCTTCGTTGAGTAACGATTCCGTAACGCTGCTATTATCGGTAATCAAATCGACGATCATTTCGTTATTAGCTATGGCTTCTAACTTAGCCACCAGTAAGTTTTCAGGCCGGACTAATGCGCTGAAAAAGTCGATAGTTTCGAAATTCCAGTCTGACGTCGGCGAGGCGACGTCGAGTCGACATTTCACTACGTATTTATCTCGCTGGATGGCGAATTTAGCTGGTAACTTTTTATACTCCGACGGCAATATGACTAATCCGCAATCTACAGCTACATTATCAGCTTGGTAACACCGATACCATTTATTATCTTCGGCCGACTTAGCTGCGCATAATGTATCGGTATTGCCCACCAAAGGTAGCACCCTTTTCAGGGCGTTTTCTAGATCGTCTTGTAATTTGGTCAGTTTATCGGCGTCATCTTGTAACATAAGATGGAACTGGACAGGTGACACGAGAGCTGAGATTATTACATTCTTCGATTCGTTCGGTTTCCAATTTTCGAAAGCGTTGTACGAAGGTTCCGGTTCGATGGATCGTTTCGTACCGCTGTTCAATTCGATCACGTAGTCGGCTAAGGTTTTACCGGCTTCGGTACTTAATTCGGCGAAGAACTCGGCGTCCGAAGCTCCCTCGACGGAGGTATTCTTTATGACGGATTTGAATACGATTTCTTGAATGGCTGCCATCAGCGTTTCTATCGATTCGTTGGGAATATCGGTGTCAGTCGAAACAGGGAAACAGCATGCTGGCACGTTGTAGAATTCTTCGTCCAAAGGTCGTATGGCTAAAAGACCTTCGATCGATTCTGTATTACCGTAGTCGATGTAGAAAATCTTATCTGATCCGGGTTCTAATAATTGACATCTGCGAAGAAAACAAATCAAAGGTCAGAATAGCATCTGTACTTATAATGAACGATAAGAGAAAAAAAATTTCGGTTAGACTTCGTAATTAAATCTTACAATCAAACGTAAAATGCAATTAGTTATATCTTTGAAAATATCAAATTACATTTCAGATGACTCAACAATTTCCATGTCTCATACTGAGCCAGAAGAAAAATTTTTGGTTGCACAAAATTCAATGATTCGAGAAGTAGTATTTTTAGGATCCTCAAAACGTGCCCTTTATGGTACTTTTTTCAGAAAAAATGGGCCTCTTAATCGGGTATGGCGTGAATCGCAGAACGATATGCGACAACAGAACCGTGCTCGTAGACGAGGCCGTTAAATAACATTGGTCCAAAAATCAAAAGATTTAATTTTCCAAAAGATCGGCGTCTAAACCCCAACTCCTCCTTCCCCCCTAGTCTGTGTGCCATACCGACAAAAATCGATGGTTCGAATGACACACAGCTAGACCCCCCTCCAGCCCTTTGTTTTCGATTTTCCCTAGAAGATTTCCCCCAATTTTTTTTAATTTCGCTCTTGACTAGTTATATAAGATATATATTATACGTTTTATTTTTATAAAGTTTTGTTTCTTTTTATTTTGAAAAAGACTTATCATTTATTGTCAGAAGATATAATAAAGTTCAAATATATGTATTTTTGAGAATACTGATTCTCATTTTGATATCTATTATACCTAAGAACTTAAAAATAGAACCCAAAAGAGGAAGGGAAGGGTCAAAAACAGAAAAAAAAATTTAAAAAGTTGATGAAAGTAAGATAAGAGAAACAGGTACATTACAAATTCGTGAGCTGTCTTCCGTTTTTCTTTTCTATGTAAAATTGGTAATGGGATTGCAAAAGTTGTGATATGGGTCAAAACTATTAACCGAATCTGACTAAATTTTCCTTTTTCAAGGGGAATAAAGTCAAATCACAAATTTAATGTTTAATGGCATTATTTTAAGGAAATTTGAGATTTAAAAAAAAAACGAAAAACAGGTCAGTGGTGTCCAATATGCTTCTAGAGTAACAATATAACCCTTACTATTGATCATACTTTTTGGTTAGTTTTCAAAATCATTTCTAAAAAACATTTACACAACAATCATGAAAACTTCCTCAAAAAATCGAGAAAAATTAGTTCTACTATTCACTTCCATCAAAACAAAAAATCGTTTTTTTATACTTGGAAAATTTTAAAATCGTGCATTTCATCTGGAAGATGCGAGTTCAAAAGAGAGGCCTAAAATTTTCACCGCATTCTTTCAACATTTCACAACTTTTTCCAATTTTTTCATTAAAAAAAAAAAAAAAAAAAAAAAAAAAAAGTCGACCCTGATACTACATTACAATATACATAGATTGCATTCAATTCCAAAATGGAGTCCACAAAAAAGGACCAAGAAACAAAGATCCCAAATTATTTTTAAAAAAATCACTTGGACATCAAATTATACGTTTTTGAAGATCAATTGCGGTTTTATTAATGGCTGCAATCGTTATGAAAATCGTTATTATTTATTTATAAAAATTGTCAATTGAATTGGATACTATGGTAATTTTCTCCAAATTTTGAGTAATAATCCCATTTCTGAAGTCCGTGTAGGTTTTGGAAACGATAACATAATCATTAATATGAGAATCAACACCATCAAAAACCTTCAATTCGATAAATATTTCACTTTTTTCAATTTTTAAACCCTACCCACCCCCCCTCCTCCACCTCCATTCAATAAAGTTGGCAACTTCTCCCTTCCCTCCTCAAGTTCCTGCTCCTCATCAAATTCACCGCGAAATTTTTTAGAGAAAAAAATTATAACCCAAGCTTCTCATTTACTTACCTATACCAAGCTTCGAATTGACCAGACTTGGCTACGTAGAATTTTCCCTCTTCGACTTCGGCTTTTTCTTGTCCTATGTCGTTTTCGTATTTCTCGAATAACTTGTCGTTCAATTCATTCAAGGCGCGTTGATCGGACGGTCGTTGCAAGAATACTTTTCCAGACATCCCTGAACTAACGACAACGTTTTCGAAAAGTCTTAAGACAGGTGCCGGACAAACCGCTGGAACAGTTTCATCGCTTTCAGCCGGGTACGGGAGAGCGGTGCCTTTGACATCGAATAATTTCACGTACAATCTGGAAAAATTATCAAAAATATATTTTTTTGAAAAAATACGAAACCGTGATTGGTTCATGTTCATTCAACTTACACATTATCTTGAACACTCATCACTTTAATGACAAAATCTTTTTCAGTTATATTTTCGACGAAATCATCGTCGTTCGCGAAGGAATCCGAATCGAACAAGCAACATTGAACAGCTTGAGCATTATACGTTTTCAAATAATCCGGTAATATTTTCAGCTGCGAGAAAAATCTCACAGTTAAGATAATATAAAGTCGAATACTAGATTCGGTGAAATCGTACAAAACTCATACCAAATCGAATGACACATCAGTTTCATCTCCGTAATCGATAAATACAACTTGAGCTTGTTTCTCGTCGGAATTCACGCTCAAAATCAAGGCTCTGTAATAGTCACTGTCCATTGGAGCTAAACAGAATCCTCCGTCGACGATGTTTTCAGCAGGTAAAGGAATTAGATTCTGAAAACGAATGAAAAAATGAAACAATCAAATCCAATGATATAGAAAATAGATGTAACGAACCTCTGGGTTTTCAGTTAATGTTTGAATGTAGGTACTGATATGGTCCGCTTTATCGGGTTCAATATGAGCGAAAAATTTTTTCGACGATATAACAGCGCCGGTAAACACAGAGATGGTTTGATTCAAGAATAAACTGAGATCATACAACTCTTCGCCTGAAAACAGAAAAAAAAGTCATTTAGCTACGTGCAGATGAGAATTTCTCATGAAGAATACGGAACACTCACTGAATAATGTAATTTTTCGTAACGCCAAATTATTAGCGACCAATAGATCGCCAACATCTTGACCTTCAGGATCAATCAGATTCACCGTCCAAATCAACGAATCATCATCCTGATTGAGACTTTCAACGAAAGTAGCTTTAAAGCTATCTTTTCCAAAATAATTATCGTATTCGGTGGTCGACTTCCACACTCCATTTTCGTCATTGGACGTGATATTATGCAAACTGCACAGTATGGCTTGCTTCGGTATTACGCAATGATCAGGATTTATCGCCCATACTTGATTTTTTCCAACGGTTTCGGTATTTCCATAATCTACGAACGTTACCACGACACCTGGAACAAAAAATACATTAGCCGAGGATAGCGTTGCTATTCGACGAATACCAAGTTTAAAATCGAACCTCGAGGACTGGTTCGTAGAACGGTGGCGCGATAGATGACGTTATCTTTGTCACGAGCAACGACGTGATCGTTGGGAGATAGATCGTTCGTGTTCAGGGTTTTTCTGGTCGGATATTCGGATTGGATTTGTTCCATTAAGTTCCTAAAATCGGCGTTATTGTTCGGCATCAGGTAAAAGTTGACTGGATTAACGAACCAACTGATAATCGAATTCAACTCATGACTTGGCTGATAATCGGCATCGGCGATCTTCGATCCTTTTTCGAATCCGTCCAATAAAGTGGGAGTACTGTTGACAAACAAAATAAAACATGATTATCAATCGAAACACATAATGATGATACGTTCGACCATTACTTACCTAGATTCAAAATCGTCACCCCACTTTTTAGGACCTCTATCGAAACCCGATGAGAAGTTATCGTCCCGTTTTTTAAATCCACCATCTTTTCGATCGCCGAAATTACCACCACGATCATTGCCAAAGTCTCGTTTACCGCCTCGATCGTTACTAGATCCCCAACCGGAATCATTGGACTTTTCTTTATTATTCCAAGAATCATCAGTTTTATTATTCCAAGTGTTGCTATCGGTTTTATTATCCCAGGCGTTGTTATCGGTGGTCTTGTTATCCCAACTATTGCTCTTCTTATTATCGTAGCTGTTATCATTGCTAAATCCATCACGATTATCTCTTCGAGGAGGTCTATCATTAAATCCGCCATCTCTTCTCGGGGGTCTATCGTCAAACCCACCATCATTAGTTCTTCTAGGAGGTCTATCATTAAACCCATCGTCACGTTTAGGTCGACCGCCGAAATCATCGCCATCTTCGCGTCGACCTCTAAATCCGCCATCTCGTTTGGGTCTTCCGCCGAATTCATCGTCTGATGTTTTGTTTTCCCACTCTCTGGAACGGCCACCTTGACCGCCCTTGTCAAACCGCTTTTCACCGAAGCCGGCTCTACTGTCGTCCTGATTGTTGCGCGAATTCCAACTATCACTGTCGTTACGATTAGAACCTCTGGTATCGTTACGGTCTCGAGAACCGCCGTATCTGTCGTTACTCTTCTCGCTGTTGAATTTATCATGCCGCCATGATTCTCCGCCCTCGGGTTTGGAACCTTTGTCGCGTCCCCAGAAGTCACCGGATTTTTTATTCCATGCTTCGTCAGTGGTATCAACACCGTCAGAATCTCTACGTCTAGAGTCGAAATTTCTACCTCGTCCGCGGTCGTCGTGACTAGATCGGAAGTGGTTGGAATTCGAATCTGGACGTGATCTGTCGTCGTGATTGTCCTGACGTGATCTTTCATCGCGACTGAAAATACCACAAACATACAATTAGTAAATAGACAGTTGATTATTAATTTGAAAAAATTTCAGCTCAATTTCTTCCACTTACAATGATGAAAAATCGCCTTCCATAGAAGAGCTGTTTTTATCTCTCCAATTGCCTAAGAATAAAAATAAAAAATATCAATTAGAAAATACCGCTTGAATAAAATTTCGATACAAACAACAACCAACCAGATGAAGACTTTTGCAACGGTGGTTTCGGAGGAGCAGCATAACCAGCGGGAGTTGACTTAGGGCCGAAAGCTTCTGTTAGCTGGCTGGCTACATTTAACCCATGCTGATCGATTAACTCAACCAATAGGACATTAGCAGGCAGGATATTTTTCACAGACATCTTGAAATTTTCACCGTCAACTAATTCAATAAACATATCGGTAATTTCCGTATTTGTAATTAAGCTGGAATCGATATCTAATCGACATTCGATGGCTTGCATCGGAAACTGGGACATCATTTCATTATTCATAATACGTAATTTGCTATAATGAACCTGATAAAATAATTCAAAATGTAACATTCGAATAGTAAAAGTATAAATGAATGGAGTACACTCTTACGGTATCGTGATTTCCATAATCGACATAAAAAACGGTAATATTGCCTTCGTTATCGGGTTCGTCCATAATCAAACCGCGATAGTACTTGTCATCTTCATAAGGCGCACAAACGGCCATATTTTCAACGATATCCTCCGTGAATAAAATGTCTTTGTTTTCGGAATTTGTACAGTAGTCTTCGACGCATTTCATCAAAACTTCTAATATCGATTGATTCAATTCCAACTGTACGAAAAATCGAAGAGGAGATTCCGAAAATGTTACGATTACGTCGGCTACTTGATTCCTGAAAATCAAATAATCATATTTAGAAACTAATTTTTGAAAAAAATCAAAATCAACAATATCATTCTATAATGAAAAATGAAGTCTTAGAAAAAGTTCGATTTGAGATTAATACTCCGCTAATGAACCAGGTCTATTAACTAGTACGTAATCGATAAAAATTTATCAACATATGATATCACGATTTTTCAACCTAATATGCAATCAAAATAAGTATTCATCATTAGAAATCAACGTATTAACACGGTGGAGTATAAATTCTCGAATACTAACTTTTTAAATATGACTTTCTTGTATTCCACAGGTTTCATTAGTTTGACTCTATCAAGGATTTTGGTCTTGATATTGATCGCTTTGCCATTTGCGACAATGAACAGTTCACAACGTTGCTGCGTTGGAACCAGAGGTTTGACGACTTTCAATTTGAAAGCTAAATCTTCTTGCAAAACTATGTTAGCAAATATAGCAGAAGCTTCGGCGGTGCAGAGAGCACTTGATAAATCGGCTAACGCGAATCGTAACGCCATTGTTGGTTCTTGAACGAACCTGAAACATAAATTTGTATTATAATACGAGCTTATTTTACTAAACGAGAAAAAAATCACGTTTGTTCGATTTACTCAAAAGGAATTTTATAAATTTCGTTAAACGGAACGATTTCTGTATTGCCGAAATCAACAAAATATAAACTAGCACCATCTGGCAATACGTTAGATACGACTGCACGACATAGGCTTTTATCGTGAATAAATCTTCCTAGACATAAAGCTCCCGGTCCAATCTGTTCGGTTATTGGTACAGGCCGGATATCGTTTATTTTAGCCATTAATTTTGGTAAATCGGCATCGGTGGATTTCTACGAAACATAGAAAACATTAATATCAAAAAACACTGGCATTAAATACGAGAAAAATACCTTTAATTGAACGGTGAATGAGTTCATTCCATCGATAACATGGGATACAACAACATCGTGAGTTGAATCGGCCGGTAACGTGGGGTAAACGTAACTTTGAACTGCAGCAACCGAATGTAAACTTTGAGCAGGTTTTGGAACTCTGATCCGTTGATATGCAGCCGGTAAAGATGGCTGCATTGTATCAGTAGAATAAACCGGAGTATTGGTCGGGCCACGAATTTGAGTCTGTCCAGGTATCGCGAAAGGGGACGGAACTTGTACACTAGGAATACTTGGAGGTGGTACGGTGAACGGATTCGTCACAGGCACTGACATTTTACTGTATTTGGAACGTAACAAATTAGTGAGATTGTCGTCCGAAATCTGATCGGCTAATCCACCTTCAACAAGGAAAGTACTCAGGTTGATTCTCGCTTGAGGATTCATGGTCATCATAACTTGAATGATTTTTTTGTCGCCGACGATGCCGGTCAGGCTAAGTTCGGAACAATGCCTTAGACATAAATTAACCGACTCCACCTCTTGACTGCTCCATTGTTTTTTAGCAACTACTCCGTGTAAAATGTAATCTTCGGCTAAGCCGGTTCGCGGAACCGAACCCAGGATAGCGTCGCCAATACGTATATCGCCTATATCGACAGAGGTCATAACACCCAAATCGATAAAATTTACAATCACTTTTCTCGTGTGATTGCCGTCCATCTGCATGATTTCGGCACGTTGAAACAGATTATTATATAATACCAAAACCACCTTGCCTGGGATTAGCTCAGTGAGGCTGCGAAGTTGGCCATATCCTTCGGCTAATTTCGGAGTGTATACTTCGATCATGTCTCGAACGAAGTCAAGTTTATCTTTCTCGACGACACCCCATACTTTAATAAAAAAGCTATCCGTATTTATATGAGTCAACTGTTGCGGCATGGACGCCGAGGACCCTACGGAAGCCATTGGCATCATCGTTGTGCCGTGTGACTCAATTATTACGATACTTTACTATTTGGAATTAAAAACATCTAGAGTCATGCACTCAAATTTTGTTCACACTTGTTACCTTCATAATTCAATTGTAAATCAACTGGCGGATAATTACATGTCATAAAATATTACTTTCACAATGCTTAATCATGAAAAATAATGGTGAAAATTTGCACACAACACATAACTCCGAAGAAACTTCGTTCAAACAGACAGAACATTTCAAAATTTCACGAAGTTCAAAAGCCGCGTTGTTACCATACCATTCTATGTTGCCGATATTCACGCAACATGTGCGACGTTGCCATTTGAAAATTTAACGTATTTACGGAAAATTACGTAATTACGTTTGTATATTTTATTTTTCTAAAAAATTGCAAAGTTACGTTCGAAATTTTTCCGGAGATCTTTTTACTTTTTAATTTTATGAGTCATCAAATTTGGGGAAAATATTGAATTGATTTATCCTCTACATGAACATACAATATCATATCATTCATGCTTATTCTTTTTTCCCTAAAATTGGGCTATATTCCATAATCCGAAGTCCGAACGATGTATACATTTTTTTAAAAGGACGTTAGACGGTTAGACGAAACGAAAGACGATTAGACCTTTTCCAAGAATTGTCTTATTTCAGTTATTTCACCAAAATAGGGAGCGAAAAAAGGAAATTGAAGCATAATTCAGTTGAATTCGTAAAATCAAAAAACAAAAAATTGCATAGGTATAATAAAAGGTACTTAGAAGTACTGAAAAAAAGTCACGCCTGGGTCCCTTTTCTCATATCAGTTGGGTGAACGGTGGCGGTGGAATTAAAAACAAATCGATTCGGTTTTGTGTTCATATCTTCTAAAATAAGTATGTTGCACCTTGCACGCGACTACGCGTACGGATACTAATTGTTATGGGACCGACGCGACGGCCAAGATCTTTCAGAAAAATGTTCAGCCCATACCGTACGGTCTTTTTGGAGTTTTTGGAGATGCGCTGTAGGAAGGAGGAAGGACCATTTTTTTGATACTTCCCTACAGACCGTAGGGTCATGTCTTAATGGAGAAATTTATGATCGAGGTTTTAGAGAATGTAATATTTCAAATCCTTTAGATTTTTTTGAAATTTCGACAGTACCGACGAATCATTTTTGAAAAAGCGAAAATTTTTATAGGTAGGATGAAAGGGTGGAATGGGGAAAAAAATTCGGGTTTGTTTAATAAAAAATTTAAAAACGAGTAGATGGGTTTATATTATTTTCATTCTCTAAAACCCTAATCATCAATTTTTTCCTTAGAGCTGAGAGGTCCCGATCCACATTAAGTAATTCAGAAAAATAAAAGTTGTTTCAAGAAGTTAGAAAAATATCGATTTGCGAATCTAAATGGCCTGACAGGGAGGATTAGTTGATCTCGAGTTTTGACATCTTAAGGTACCTTATATTGCATCTTTTTCAGCATTAGTGGTTTCAAAAAATATGTTTTTTCAAAAATACTTCTACTTTTAAAATCCTAATTCATAGCTTTCCTTTAAATGATCAAAAGATCCACGAAAGCGGAAATTTTTTCTGGAGGTCCCCTATTCATTACTTGAAGTACCTATACAAATACAACATGTTAAATCTAAAGGCCCATTTATATTGGCACTGAATTTGTCACTGAAAAAGTTGAATCTGCGTTTTCTTACGGAACAGTTTATAATGAGGCACTGAAAGATTCCCTATCCTTTCCATTCACTGACAAATTCACTGCCAGTATAAATGGGCCTTAAGTCAATTTTTTTTATTCCATTTTAATAATCAGATAGGTAAAATGCTTATGCAATTAAATCAACGAGAACTCAAATTTTAAATTTTAATCAGAATTGCGAAAAATTGAAAAAATAGTGTGACAAATATCCACAAAATTTGCCGAGAATCACATTCCAAACCAAGGTAAATAGATACTACGTATATAGGTAGTCTAGATCAGCAAGTGTGTGTGCTAGTGTGAGTATTCTTGACGTCACTGGTTGAAAACGAAAGATTTAACTTAACACCAGCTCAGGATTCGAGCCAGCCAATGAATATTATACCACTGGAGAAATAATAAGAGGCATCAATATTCATTGGCAGGTTCGAATTCTGTGCTGATTTTAAAATGTTTTGTTGGTAAACGTACGATGATTTCAGTGTAGTGGTAAACTTTTCAACCACTGACGTCACTGCCCCCGCATTTTCCTCAGCACCATGGTGTGTACAACAACAATCTAGACTACCTATTCGTGATGCAAAGCATAGTGGCTGACATCTGGTGGACTTCCATGCAACTGACGAAACGGTGCTCCTGGTGGAGTTTTAACCAACCAGAGAAGAGGATTCGTAGGTAACATTCGGTTACATTTTGGCATCAGCTGATTAATGCCGACTGGAGGGGTGGTGGTTTATCACTACAGCATCACCTTTTCAACACCCGATACTAGCGAACCTCGCGAACGTTGCATCGCGAATATACGTAGTATCTATTTACCTTGTTCCAAACAACCTCCCAATCCTCCTCCTCCTCTCCAACAAACACATATCTACACAATGATCTCAAAAAAATAATAAATTTGGTAAAATAAAGTGTCATTCATCAAATGTTGTTCTTGTGATTTTGTGACCGCCTCGAGACTTCAACTATATCTCTTCTTCATCACTCAGAAGCAACGAAATATTCTTCAAAATAGAGAAAATAAAAAAGTAGCAGGTCTTTAACAGTAATTTGGCAGCAATGAGTTCGACAATCTTTGAAAAAAAAAATGTTAAATGACGAATCATCATAATTAGAAATTTGTATCTTCTCTCCAACTATCACACCATCATGGCAACAATAGTCTTTTTCAAATGGAATCAGGGTTTCTTTTTTCTAATAAAAACTAAAACCAAAATCAAACAGTTCAATAAAACCTCAAGTTTTGGCAAGAACTCCCTAAACCCCCTACTGCCCCTCTTTTATTCTAAAACTCGAATTTAAGAATAATTTTCGAAAAATTGAAAAATTGAGACTTTAAAAGCAATTCATATTAACATCATTTTTATTTTAAAGGGTTCGATTAATTTGAACTGACAAGTTTTCAAGTTTTTTAGATTACGTAATATCAAAGTTAATAAAATTGTATGGCATATATCTATCCATTGCAATATTTTCGACTGTAGTTGAATCAGAAATTCAGATCTAGTTTTTTTCTTAATTAATTGCAATCAGCCCAAATTCTTCCAAAGAAAATGCCAAATGAATGGGAAAATTTCATGACTTTTTACATTCACATTGAGTAATTACTAGAAAAAAAAGAATTTTTACCAAATTTTATAAAAAATCGTAGAAATGTGGCAGAATACGTGCCATTTTTCAAAATAATTTTTCAATAGTAGTAAATTTTTTACAACTAAAAAAAAGTTGTAAAAGGGATTTGGGACTTTTCGATAAAAATAGGGAAAAAGAAACCAGTAACAAAAAAAAAAGAAAGACTCCCTGAAACAGGACCTACATCAACTTGAGATGCCCGCATTTGTGAACGGTTAACCTAATTTTAATTTTAATTAGGTTAACTGAGTTAAGATAATCAACTTTACATTGATAAAATTCAAACCACTAGAATTTATTAACTCTATTTTTAATATTTAACAATTTACAACGATACGGACTATGTTAATGATGATACATCTTAACTGATATGGTACAAAATTATTAAAAATGATTATTGATTATGTTATAACGCAAAATAAAAGGATAAAAAAACAATGAAAATTCCAAACAAAACTAAAAAAAATACTTGATACTTATTTCGTATTGCTAAACATTTAAGGTCATGGAAGTACCGAACAATAAATTTCAAAAATAGATTTTTTTAGGTAACGTCAATATTATTCAAAAACTTTAAAATTTTTGCACAACATTTTAAAAAAAATTGATATTTTAAATCTTAACTAACGACATATTTTACATAAGATATGTATTAAGTAAATAAAATTTAATTTAAAATTTAACATAAAATGAAGAATATTTTCGGCCTAGTAAAGTTTAAATCACTAGATTCATATATGTACAATAAT
Source organism: Pseudococcus viburni (assembly GCA_033439095.1). Lineage (NCBI taxonomy): Eukaryota > Metazoa > Arthropoda > Insecta > Hemiptera > Pseudococcidae > Pseudococcus > Pseudococcus viburni. The sequence goes on from JAVBJF010000141.1 coordinate 759,629, forward strand.
AACTTCAACAACAGAAAAATCAAAAAAATCAGAGATTAATTAACTTGAATTTCACGTTAAAACAATGTTGATATAAATAGTTGAATTAACAGATTTTATATTGAAACGTTACACGAACCACACAGCCGTAAACTAAGAAATATATAAAAAGAGGCTTTTAACAAATTAAAATAACAATTCGATTGATCGATTTATAAAAAATAAGATAAAAAGTTAAGTATTAGACTCAAACTATAAAAATTCATTCCCTTCACTCTATACTTAATGAAATATACAGATAAAAAGTCTTTCAATTCAAGTATATACAGAGTCCACAACGTAAATAAAATCGTTAATGCATAAATGATATCCTTACACGTGAAATATTAACTGGGTATAATACGTCAAGACCATTCAAGCCTTACGAGAAAAAAAACATGTCTTTTACTGTAAAAATTTGTTCTATATGGCACTTTAAGGAACGTTGCTCAACAACAATATATTTCGTATCTTTCTACGAGTATGTACAAGAACACTTTAAGATGTGGGGTTGAAAGAAAAATGCGAGTGATTTTTGGACAGCGAATTACTCGATCAGACTTTTCGACACTTGGATCATTTAGACTCATTTACTCTCAATTCCGACAGAAGTTTCGAAATTCTTACAGCCGTAGGTCTTGATTTATTATTCTCATTCGCGCATTCCTTCACAATAGAAGTAACCTTACTGAGTAATTCCTGTAAAAAAGAGTAAAATTCAAATGTTAGTAAATTTATCGAGTGTTTTCTCGAAAGCTAAAAACAAATTATACCTTTACATCCTTAGGTCTTGATTTATCATTCTCATTCGCACATTCTTCCACAATTAATTTCTGTAAGAAAGATTAAAATTCAAATGTTAGTAAGTTTATCAAATGTATTTACTCGAAAAAGTTTTTAAAAAAAATTGTACATCTGTTTCACAAGGGACTGGCATGCCAAGCAATTCGTGGATGGTAGTTTTAATCTTGGTGAAAAGATTTTTCATATCTTCCATCGTGGGGTATTCTGGAAGGTTATCAGCGAAAGGCAGAGCATAATTTTGAAAAACTTTATCAGATCTCCTAAAATTCATAAAGATCATTTGTTTACATTCATTAAAACACTCGAAGCTCGTTAAAATGCATTCATATTAAATTAATGACCAAAAAAATGGAAAACAACAAGAACGAGGATATAAAGAACAAACCTGCATATTTCCCAAAGCACCAATCCCAACGAATAAATATCAGCCATTTTGAATTCTTCAAACGAATGTATCGTCTCGAACACTATTTCTGGAGCAGTGTATCTAGGCGTACCAACTTTTAAATCGGTCTTTGGATCGAATCTTTCATTTCTAAAATACAATACGAAGTATTACAAAACAATTCGAACTACATTCAATCGACAAAATACTCAACTTACTCCATAAGAGCGACTTCAAAATCACAAATTTCGCATTCCCCTCGATCATTAATGAGGAAATTTTTCGATGTAATATTCCGATGAACGATAGAAGGTCTCGTACAAGTACCGCGAATTTCTTTGTGTAAAATTTGCACTCCATTGGTGGCTGATCGAGCCAAAGTAAGAAATTCCGTCTCACTCAAACGTTGCTTTTTAAGATAATCGTGAAGCGATCCGAGTTTATGATAATAAACGAAAGTTGCTCTTAATCCATCTTTCATATAATCCGAACAAATAAATCCTGTACCCAAAATAAACACAATTAGAAATTCATCCTTCACATTATTATCAATCGATAACCTAAGAAATTTAAATTGAATACGAACCTAAAACATTCACATGATTGAGACCGGTAGCATAAATCGATTTTTCACGTCCCCACTGATCTTCTTCCCAAGTAGTAAAAGTCTTCATTACTATTCTCTCCCCCTTCCATTGAACAATCCACTTCTCGCTAAACCGACCTTTTCCAAGTAAACTCTCTTTTTTCACTTCTCGACCGATTGTTCGTCTCGCCTGTGTGAAAAAATGAATCAAATTTTCTAAAAATATCCAAATAATATGAAAAAATAAACCAATTAATTACCAATAACTGTTGACCATCGCCCGAACCAGAGGATTGCGTGTAATTATGAAAGTTATTGTTGCACTTTGACACCTTAATGCTATCCAATTTAGTAATACATTTACGAGATCCGTTATTATTTTTGTACCTAAAGAAAATCGTCGTAATTAATTTTTAAAAAAATTCACAGTTGGAAAACGGTAACACATACTTACAACCTTGAATCGGAAATTCGATACTTACTTACAGAACATATACATAATGCATATAATCGCAGCAATGATAAACAGACTGGAAAAAACTATCATTGGAGCGAAAAGAAAATTGTCCATAGTTAAATTTGGCGGTGTTACGTTGGCTCTGGGTTTATACGGTGGAAGTAGGTTTTTATTACAGAAGTCGGTGAAATTACAACATTTGATGGTTCTCTTGAAATGAGAAGGAACTCTGGATCCTTCGCATTGGAGTAGGGTTTGTTCGTTGGGTGGAAGACATCCGGCATAGTACACTGGTTCGAGTTCATTAGTCTCTGGATTATATTGCTCCTCCATAGCGGCGTAACACTGGGCTCCTTCTTTTAATACACATGTTGAGTTTTCTTTATCTTCATCGCCAGGGCAATTGATACAGAAGCAGATAACACCGCTGTTAGGCTGAGAATCTATGAATAAATTGAAGTGTGTAGTTCTCTGATTGAGAAATGGGTTCGAAAAGTAAAGTAAATGGTACTTACGATTAGATTTCATGGTGTTAAATGATTTTTTCAATTGAAATACATCACACACCACACAGCGCCATTTCCAGTTTTTGGTGAATGATTATAATTCAATCCAATGTTATTTACCAACATCGTAGGAACGGAGGCGTTCGGTACAGGCATTGTGAAAAAATTATTTTCAAGTGCGCATGCGCGAATACTTGTTTTTTTCATGATTGTATGTATTATTTTGTTGTTCACTAGTGACACCACACTCATCAGATTAGAACTAAGTAGAAGATTAGATTAGTGCCATCAGTTAATAATTATTAATTATTGAAACAATATGGCAAACGGGAATTCCGCAGCTTCACTTGATACTGAGAGTAAGTTATAACGTTCTCATTATATCTAGAAATCTTACAAACAAAAGGACGATTAATTATTTTTTTTCTTTTTACAAATTTATACGTAGTTAAATTTATCGATGAATCTGAATGGACCCGAATTACAAAAGTAAAACATCCGGAGTACAAAGAGCTGGAATCTAGGATGAATACGTATGACAAATTTCCGGTCTCCTGTACAATTCGCCGACAATCTTTGGCCAAAGCTGGTTTTTTTTATTCTGGTATGTAAACTGATGATTTAACCTGAATTATATCGATAAACGAGTTAACTTGTGGTATCTGTACACCATTACTTTGCTGTACACTCAGTCAATTGTTTGTTTCATCATGTTCATTGTAAACGTGTTGAGTTGAATTTGGCGTGTACGAAATTTATCATGTCTTCGGACGACGAAACATGCAAACTACAACTACCATAGTGCATTGGTAATTGAACCAAATACGGTTTGTTGGGTCTTGTATTGGCCTTGTTCAAAAATTACTTAGCGTTTAGGGACGAGGTGAAAGAAAATGTTCACCAAAGTTTGTAGTACGTTTAATTCGGTACGTGAGCCTGTGAGCACGATAATCCTTAAAACAGGCGGAGAAAAAGAAATGTGATTTTGTAGGACCTCATTAGGTGTATCAACTGCATAAAAATTCTAAACACGCTTTCCTTCTTCTTCCTCCTACCTATGAAATTTCATTTGTAGTACGGATGAGAAAAAGTTAAAATGTGGTTTTTATGAAAAATCGCAACAATCCATTATCTGTAATCTGTGTTATTCCAACATCCAACTGTATGCATTTTTTCTACATTTCAGGGAACGCTGACTGGGTATTTTGCTATTATTGTGGATTGGGCCTTAAAAGTTGGGGCGAAAACGAAAACCCTGCTCATATGCACTCATTGTTTTTCCCATGTTGTCCATTGGTGGAAAACATTGAAGAAGAAGAGCTAGTAAAATACAGTTTTAAGATAACGGCTACGCAGTTAATCACAAAACAGGTATGTCCAAAAATGTTCTATCCTTATTATGTTCAATATTGTAAAATATATAATGGCCTGTAATTACAGGAAAAAGAAGAAATGACCCTTGATAAAACTACCCCTGTGTTCCGAAGCAATCAGTTCAACATTTTGAAGGAACAGATTTTCTAAGAACCTCACTAGTTTAAAATCAAATTTATATTTAAGTGAATTGCGCATTTCTGTATCGAAAAAGAGAATAGTCCAATTGGAAAATGAAAACGAACTTCTCGTGAACGAATTAACGGACTCGAAAAAGAGAATAGTCCAATTGGAAAATGAAAACGAACTTCTCGTGAACGAATTAACGGACTCGAAAAAGAGAATAGTCCAATTGGAAAATGATTCCAAAAAATACGCCGTAAGTATAATATTGAATTTACAATATATATTTCAGGAGCGATATTCCAAACCATGCAAAAACGTTAATTTAATTTTTTTCTTCGCAGTGGGAGTTAAATATGCTGAAAGCCAGGCAAGTTTTGAAGAAACTACTGAAGGGTCACGATGTAAACAACTTAAATTTAGATAACGCAGCCTACGATGCCGTAAATTTTTTTTTGACCGAGGGTAATTATACCGCACATCCTTTTGTAACTAAAAAATTTAAAGATAATTTTTATAAGTATAAAAATTTATTTAGTTTGAGAATTATTGGTGATTAGGACTTAGAGGACTTATTGGCATTGGCCATTGAAAGCGTATTGCTGGCGATTGATGAGCCAATGCCGCCGTCCTCCGAGAACCTAAAGCAATAATGATCATAAGAAACTATTAATTTGAATTTCTGCAGAAAAAAACTCTATAATTTATGAAGCTTTTTTTGCAGTAATTCAACTTACTCGATTTTTTGTTGATCAATGACGATCTATATGAGTCATGTATGAAAACATCAACGATTTATGTTGTAATTTTATTTCAAATTATCTTGTTTCTCTTAACTTAATTATTTTTACACGACGTTTATTTGTAATTTTGGTATTTATACTCTTTTCAATTTACGCTGCCGACTAATATTTAAAAAAATGAATGTTAAGGAATTAAAAATCGGTTCTTATGATTTCAGTTACTCATTTGCATTACGTCACTTCGCTTTGTTTTACTCGCGTGCAGCTCGCGTGTGTTTACATTTGATTGTATCTTCTCTTCTTTATTCTATCTCAGGTCCACATAACGTGTGTAAGCTGAAGGCCTCCTGTAAGCAGGAAATCACAGTCGCGAGGGTTATTTCTCACCTTTCCCCCCTCAAAAAACGAAGTAGATACTGGCTCTGATTTACCCTCGTAAACACCACATTATCCGTGTTGATTGTGGTATCTGTGATACACATCTCACGACCATTGCTATGTTTCATAGCTGGGTACACGTTGAACTTATCAATTTGTGTCGCATATATTCGCTGCCTCTGTGGTGTAGTGGTTAGCATACTGGACCAGCAATCCGGAGACCCTAGGTTCGATTCCTGGGCAGGGTGGCGAATTTTTCGAATTCAAATTTGACTTTGCATTCAGGTGGATGCAGAATACAATATTCGAATACACGAGAGATTTTTTTACTCGTATTTGCCATTTTTACAAGACTTGGAAATTTTTAACCCCCTTTCAAATTCATTTTTAAGATGGAAATTTTTTAAAAATGGGTTCAATTTTTATTCTTTAATGCCCCCTATTCAAATTACCCTATCAGACCGATTTTCATCCAAATCTAAGAATTTTTTATTTTATTTTACCCTACCACATAGATGGATAGATGGTTATGCTCAAAGGCGTGTCAAGGGAGCTCGGAGGGGTCACCCCAAAAAAATCTGGCCCCCGTTGACCTCCCCCTCCACCCCAAAAAATGATGTTACACTTACCAAATACTTACCAAATAGAGGGTTTCAAAGCATTAAACATGAAAAAAAAATTTTTTAGGACATTGAAAATTCATTTTTTTCAAAGCTTCGCCCTCGCTACGCTCGATAATTGATAAAATTACAATTCTATGCTCCATCTGAGACGAAAGTGCGAAAAACGGCTCCCTTTGAAATCCTTCTGGTATTTCAAGTCTTCATATTACCCTCTACGTACCCTCTCAAAAAAAAGCTTCCGACGCCGCTGAATATGTGCATTACTGCATTTTCAGCAGGTGAAAAAAGTCAGTCTCCCTTTTCCACTTCGAGAAAGCAAAAAAAGTTGTCCTCCCCACGGGGGAGTTGCTATTTACCACTTCAGTCGTGAAGAATTATCATAAAAGTGAACGATCTTGTTCATCCTATAAATTTCTTATTTAAAAATTTACGTTTTCATCATTTCTTTCGCCTTTATTTTTTAATAAACGTAAAAAATTATTGAAATTAAAAATGTAGGTACTTATCCTAAATTTTCAAAACAAAAATCCCAAAACCCAAGAAATGTATGGTCTTTCACATGTCTCAAATGGCAAAATGAGCAATTATTGTCAAATATCAATGCAATAATTTGCATTCATTGAATATAAAATAAAATAAATTGAGTAAATAAATTTAATTCGTTCCTATATTGTATATTTTACGAACTTTTAATATTATTTTTTCCAAAAATGTGATTTTGACGATGCGAGTCCAAATTTATTCCAAGTTCCAAATTATGCACCTCAGTAAGTGGTACCTCTAAATTTTTTCAATGTTCTATCCAATTTTAATTTTTCCAGCTGTAAAATTTTTAAATTAAAATTTTCTTAAATATAAATTTTTTCCATTATCGAGTTGGAAAAAAGAAAACATTTTGAAAAACAAGGCTGAAATCAGGAAATCAGGATAGGGAAAAAATTGAGGGAAAAGAAAAAAGAAACATTTTTCAGTTAGAAGAGATTTTTAGAAATTGTACAATTGAAAAAAAAAATCACTAATTTTAGTATTACAATTTTTTTCAATCAATTGGAATAAAATTTTAAAATAATGAAAATTTTAAAAAAAAGTAGGTATAGTTAATTTGAAATTTGAATTGCTCATGAGTCATGGCATGACGTTATTTGAAAGTTTCAGTCTTTCAGTTAAACTTATCTGAGTACTGAAATTAGTCATGCATTAAGTGATCAATAAAATTTAAATAAATTAAGTAAATATATTGATGAATGAAAAATTGAAAATAAAGAGGACAATGGGCTTGGATAAATTAAATTATTTCGAATTGGCACGAAAGATATTCGTCTGAACTCTGAAGATTCACGTGAACGAATTTGGAATCACTTCACGACTGAAGTGGCAAGCAATTCCCAACGCAACGGCCCCTTTTGTGCCCCACCCAATTTTCGATTGTGACGACGCCACTGGTTATGCTCATTTTAGGATTTCATTTTCTCCAAGATCTAGATCCCTTATAAAAGAAATGTGATCGAAAATTCATTTCATTAATTTCAATTCTGCCTTCGTTCTAAAGAAAAAGAATAGGTACCTATGAATGTAAAAATTTTACATTTTTTTGAAATATAACTCGCATTACTTTTAATGAAAATCATATATCGTAAATGTGACGTTTGGGCATTACACTAACGACAAAGTGTTACGTGATAATGTGCAGGCTGCTAGATTCTTTAAGAAAATGCCCGTGGACAGCGAAAACGTTGAAATGAGGATAAAATTAATTTTAAAGGTTTTGCTATGACATTGATAAATTATGAACTAATTTTACCAAGTTGAAGAAAAAATATAATTCTTTCGAAGTTTATGTAGGTAGGTTTCTAGCTAGCTACATACGCTTTGAATTTTTATAATCGCGTTTAAATCAACTAGGTATCTGAATCAATTTTGGAGTTGAAAAGCCATTTTTTTTTAAAATTAAAATAAAAGGTATCAATTTTCAATAAATCAGACCACCCGGAAAAAACAATGCATTCGATGATGTTTCCTCATCTATAAACCCTTATAATGTACACTCACTGCTCACTCAAACGTTGAAGTGTTATTTTAAAAAACTGCCTAAAATAACATTTCAAAAGGTAAATGAAAAAAATGCTGTAATCCGATCAACGTCTCACCCTCTCGGAGACGTTGCCTGTTTCGCAAACGAATGACCTTTTTTAAACGGTCATTTGTATTTCAAGACAGATGCGTATTTTTCAACATCGTACCAACGTAAGTAACGTAAGAAAAACATAAATAATCCTTTATGACAGGAAGTAGACAATCGATGCGGTTGCATCACCGATGGTGTCATCTGTAGCGAAACCTACGACCAACATAAATAATCGAATCCTTATAGGCGTGTGCAAACCACCCTTATAATTTAAACGATACCTACGTACGTAGGCGTTTACGGAAACCACTATATCAGCAAAGTGAGAAAATTTTTCACATTCGAGAACCTAAAATAGGTATCGTACACTTGTCTCGTCGAAAGTAATTTTACGCCTACTAAAAAAAAAAAAAGTATCTCAAAATTTATTGAAATATATAGGTAGGTAAGTATAGGTACATCTGTATAATTATGGTGAATTTTGTGAAATATTTCGAATGTCAAACGATCTTTAGAGAGTTGGGTTTACAAAAATACTTGAGAGAATTTAAATAGGTAGCTATTTCGTATCATACATGATATAGGTATCGGTATATTTACCCAAAGTAAAGTATATTTATTCGATCAAAACCCACGTTTTAAAAAAGAGAGGGAAAAAATCAAAAGCGAAGTGTTCGAAAAAGAGAAAATCGAAAATAAATTAATCTATGGCATAAATTCACGTGTTTGACAGCAGGAAGCGAATACTTAAATACCGATTTAGGTGACATGAGCCACCCGGTGTTCATGATGTTTCCTTCTACACTTCGAAATAGTTACTTACTCGCATTATTTCTAGAATGCGACGAGTACACATTGAACAGCGAAGGCTCGTGAATAAACATTGAGTTTAGGATTATCTTGGGGGAGGGTGCTGCCTCTTGAGGCGTTGATTGGTCTTAATTAGAGAAATATGAGCAGGCTTGACAAATTGAGAGTGATTAGTCGTTCTTTTCTCCTTTTTTTTAAGTGGAATATTTTTTAGACGTTTAAGGTTATTTTCATTCAGCGAAGATATTATGATGATGTGTTGGGGTAGGTTCAATTCGTGAAGTTGGTTGGTTTTTCGGTGATTTTTTTCGTCCCTGTTCGATCCCTATCGTTAGGTAATAATTATTCACGATTTTGAAGTAGACGAACAAATGCCCATACAGTTTTTATTTTATTTAGGTATCTGAAAAAAAAGATCGTGGTAGTTGAGCACCATATTTATTTTAAGAAAAAAAATATCATAAAAATTTTTCAAAGTTCAAAACAACGATGATTTTTATTTTTTCAAAGTTTATTCAGGGAAGACCCATTTTTTGAAGTAAATATTTTGAATTCAAGCTTTCCCAGCATAAAAACTAAGGGCATTTGAGCCCGTACATCTACTTACATACGCATATACATTGATTTGAGTGTGTTTGCATCCGTCCGGATAAATTTTTTGATTTCTTTAATTATTGATGAACTGAGAGCAAATTACCTAAATTCAGTCTAACTCGGTATAACTCAGATTTTTTGCTTTATTCTGACTTTACGTTTACTTTTTTTGGAAAATCTATACTTACAGTGGCGTAAATGCGGGAGGGGGCAACCCTCCTCCTGAAGCCTTTAAAAGCTGAAATTTTTATTCGAAAGTATTTCTGATCTTAAAACCATATTTTTTCGACAGCAATAACGTAGGTAGGTACCTACATATATATTCTACAAAAAAATTCCCTCGCTTTGCTCTAGCTGAATTTGCTGTTTTCCTTATTTTTTTAAAATCGAAACTAATAGGTTTTTATCAAAAATCACAATCATATCAATTTACCTACTTTTAAAATATTTTCTTAGAATAATTTTTCTAATTCAACGTGAGTAATTTTCAGCTCTTTGGAATTTTTTTGACTTTGAGTTTTCTTGCTGGCTTCGCTCGGGCCGAATATTTTTACACTTCTTTGAATGTTGAGAATATTTCTCAAAGTCAAGGTCCCATTTTACCCAGATCTCTAAGCATTTTTTTCAATAATTCTTCTGCTTTTATAACTCAGTTTTTTTAATCGGTGATTTTTGGCGCTTGAGTATTTTTTTAATTTTTCGCTCTCACTTCGCTTGATTTCGTGCATCGGTATCTTGAAAATTTTTAATTCCGGATTTCGTCGAAAATTAGTAAGGTAGTACTTTATTTTGAGTAGAGGCCTTCTCAAAAAACTTTCGAGGTTCGCAGTTCAAAGAGGGTAACAGCTAATGAACTAGAAAATTAAAAAAAAGATCGAAGAACCTAAAAGCAGGTATCATAAAATTTAAGTTTTTCATTCAGTGGTTTGAAACGTATCTAACGTCAGCATAACAAATTCTTTTAGTACGTAATCAAAATGAATTTCAATCAAATTGTTTGAAATTTTTTGTAGCAGCACTTCAAACGGAAAATTTACGAAAATTCCGTAGATAGATCAAAATGCAGATGGCAGTAATGTTCTGAGTTTTCTTTTTCTTAATTCTATCGAGAATTGTTTCAATGACTTAATCAGAGGCCTTCCGACCGGGGGGGGGGGGGGGGGGTGTGGGGGGGTGTCTCACCCCCCCAAGCATTTTCCAGTTGGAAAAGTTGGGTGAAGTTGGCAAAAAGTTGGCAGAAAAGCCCGAGTGATAAAAATTGAGAAAGTTGTGAAATATTGAAATTTGTGAGTTGGGAAAATTGGACAGTTGGGATTAATTTTTTTGATGAAAAATAATAAATAAAATGGTTATTTTAAAAGTTGGAAATCAACAAAATTTTAATTTGTTCCAACTCAAAATTGGTAACTTTCACAACTCGAAAATGGTAAATTTCCAGACTCAAAATTGGTAATTTTCCCAATTCAAAATTGGTAATTTTCCCTACTCAAAATTGGTTATTTTTCCAACTCAAAATTGGTTGTTCTCCCAAGTGATGAGTAAAAATGTCAGTTGGGACGATTGGTATTTATTTTTTAAATGAAAAATGAATAAATAAAATGGTTACATATTTTAAAAGTCGGAAATCAATAAAATTTTCACTTATGAGTTGGGAAAATTAGTCATTTTCTGAACATTTTCCAACTGAAAATTGATCATTTTCCCAGCGAAGAATTGAACCGTTGTAATAAATGTTTTTTTTAACGAAAAAAATGATTAATTATCTTGCATTTTGAAAATTTTCACTCGTCAACCAAAAAAATTTTATATATGTTGTACTTGTAATTTAAAAGAGATTTTTTCGCATTTTTCTTCAAAGTTAGGTATTCCAAATAATTTCATTGTTCTTATTCTCCTTAAAACTTATTTTTGATATTTGAAAATCCAATTTTTCAAAAGCTTCGGCCTCGCTACGCTCGGCCATGATATATTTCTGCTTTAATCATTTTAAAGTAGAAGCAGTCGATTTTTCATTAAAGTTTATTCTTCCAAAACACTATTTTATTGCACATTTAATTTGAGAATTTATAAAATTTTCGCCCTCGCTTCGCTCGGGCTAAATCAATTTTTTTTTCATTTTAAAAAATCTAACTGGAAAGTTTTTAAAAATTATTTCATTTAAACAATTTTTCTAAAACTTGATTTTAGAACCTTTTTAATGAAGTAACTTCACGTTTTGATTTCTAAACATGATTTCAAGTTTTTAATTTTTCTCAAAGTTGATTTTTATTTTTAGAATAGGTATACTTTTAGGTTCAATGGTTCAAGTAAGATATATGTAGTTAAGCAGGATCTCACCTAAAGAGGCAGAGGGCAAATAAGTCCTCAGAACGATTTTTTTGAGGACCTCCTTTCAGAAATCATAATCCAAGACTGAAATTACTACCCAAAATCACGATCCAAATCATAATTCTTCAACCCATCCCTGAAATTACCTCCCAAATAAAAAATTTTCAAAAACTTCGGCCTCGCTGCGCTCGGCCTTACTATATTTTTTCTTTTCATGATTTTAAAATACTTAATTCAAATCCTACAAAAGTGATTTTTTTCGTATTTTTCCTCAAAATTATTTCAACATACTTTAATTACATTCTATCTTCTTGAAACTCATTTTCGACGTTTAAAAATCAAAATTTTCAAAAGCTTTGGCCTCGTTGTGCTCGGCCTTATCATATTTCTTTTGTTAAAGTTGAAGTAGCCAATTTTTCATTTAGGTTTATTAATACAAAATTTTGTTTTATTGCACCTTAAATTTGAGGTTTTCTAAAATTTTCGCCCTCGCTTCGCTCGGGCCAATTTCATTTCTCTCATCGACTATTCATATTAAAGCTACGTTAAGTACAAAATATTTCTTATTAAATTTTTAATTTTCTTGAAATTTTTCACCCTTGCTTCACTCGAGACAAATAAGACAATTTCAAAGGGGTTTTCATTTACAATGAAATTGGCCAGGGAAAAAATTTGAGATTGTAACATTTTTTTGTTATTATTATTTTTGAATCTGTTTTTATATGTACCAAAAAAGTGGTAATTTCTATTCCTAAATAAATTTTTTTAATGAATATTGCTTCCGCAATGTGTTGAGAAAAATTAGCACTGGTATAATTTTTTAAGAAATCAATTGGCAAATTTGGAAAAATTAGTTGGCAAATTTAAAAAAATGAGTTGGAAAATTTGAAGTTCTCACCCCCCCAGAGCATATCTCTTCGAACGGCCTCTGGACTTAATCAAAAAAGTTTGGTACGATTTTGAGATGTTTGAGTGTGTGATTTGAATTTGGTAAAAATTAGAAAACCTTCAAATTTGCAATCTGCAACTTTTCATTCCCTTGTAGAGGGTAACAGCTGTGGTCTAATTTTGAAGTTAATACATAGTTCATGGGATGTGTAGAAATTGAAATCGTTCCTTTTTAGGGATGCTCGAGCTTCTCAGCAGGTAGCATAACCCAAAAAATGATACCTACGAAAAACGAGGTTTTTTTTTAATGACCCCTCTTGCGATCTTTACAAGCTCCTCAATTCTTGAGACTAGGAGTGCTTGTAAAAATATTTTTTTGGATATAAAAAAATGTTAAGTTTGAATTTGTGCGACTTTCTAACTATCTTCGGCTCCTGTAATTTTGGGCTGAGTGCCCCCGAAAATTTCATTAATTAGGAAAAGGTCGAACTTCAAAAATTCGGTGTTATTTTCGCTCCTCATTTTGTACTGGGGAATCAAAATTTTTATGACAGATTTAACCCCTAAAATCACAATTTCAATCGGAAAAAATTAAGGTCGTTGGGAAATTTTTAAAAGTGGTGACCAATGGTCTTTTTACTGTCTAGATACCAAGGGTTGAAACCCAAATAAATTTTTTGATCTGTATTAGTTTTGTTATTGGTTTTCACATTAATTATTCAGTTTTGGTGTTGAATTGGTTTTCATACTTCAATTTTATTGGTAGGTATTGGCATGGGTTTCGGTGGTAGTTTCCAAGTTTTTGGGGTACCTATTGATTTTAGTATCAGTTTCGGGATTTCTGGATCATTTTACACATTTTTGTGTAATATTTGCAAATTTTGCGAGGGGATTTTACCAAGAATTTGGGAAAATTGATGCGATGATTCTGCGATGAAAATTCATTCCAAATTCATCGCAGCCAAAAATGATCGTCAAAATCGTGGGATGATTCTTTTTGAGATGAAAATTCATTCCAATATTCATCCCAGCATTTCTCCCAGCCACAAAAAATCGTAAAAAGCGTGTGATGATTCTACGATGAAAATTCATCTCGAATTCATCGCAGCCAAAAATGCTTATCAAAAAAGGATCCAAACCCTAAAAAAAATGGAAAAATTGATTTTAATTACCCCAAAATTTTCACATAGAATTTGAAAAAAATATTCAGAAAATTATACCTACCTGTACCTACTATGCGTCCCAAGTGTTTCAAAAAGGGCCGGCCTAAAAAAAATGCAGGTAGTAAAGTAGTTTCGAGATTTATTACTGTCAATTTTTTTTAAATAGAAAAAAGTGATTTTTTAAAGTCGATTATAAGTACCTAATAGGTACCCCTAAAAAATGTAGTAAAGGATAAAAATTATTACCTTTTTTTCACTTATCAAAATTTTTCGAACATAGGTAATCAGATTTTAAGGAAAATCAGGTCATTTTAAGGTCTAAACACAAATTTTGAGCAACCCTCCATTTACGTTTCAAAAAAAAGGGCAAAACGATCGCCCTTAATTGATAGGTACCCGATCTTATGCGTAGATTCAAAAATAAGCCGATACAGGGTGTCCACTATATTTCAGAAATGATTTTCCCTGACTTTTCGAGGTTTTCCAAACTAATTTTTCGAATTTTTCCAGACCTTTTAAATATGATATTCGTAAACCGATGGGAGGGGGGGGGGAATTCTTCTTCGAATTTTGCATAAAAATGATACAAATTGCATGGGATTGTAACGATTTTTTTTTCAAAATCACTAGATACTTTTTACGAGATCTTTAGATACTCCTCTTCGGGCCAAAAAAATAATATTCAAATTCAATTCTGAAAATTTTTGAACCCATCCAACTCTCCCTCGCCGCAAAAATTTGACAATTCGAATATATTACCTACAGAAAAAAATTCAAATAAAAAGGAAAAACAAAGTATTCCAACGCAAAATTAATTTTTGAAACATGAAATAAATAATGCCAGGGTGTCTATCAAATCAAGCAAATGAAAATTCGGATTTTCCGGACTGAAAATTCAAAAATTTCTTCACCCCCTCCACCCCCAAAAAAGTGAAACACATGCCTCAAATGTATAAATTCACATAATCCCTGCAATTTTTTAGTTTGCACCAATAAATAAAAAAGTCAATGAGAAGGTGAAATATAAATCATTTTATAAAAACATTTTTTGAAAAATTTATAATAAAATAAACAAAAAAAACACTTTTCTAAATGATTCATCTTGAGATTTTCGAAAAATTCTAGAGAAAATTCCAAAATTCCCTGACTTTTCCAGACCACCAAAATTCCCTGACTTTTGCCGGTTTTCCAGAGAATGGACACCCTGCTGATACCTAACAAATTCATGATTAAATTCTACATTTACCTCGAACTCTTTTCCTTCCTTCTTTCTTTCTTTTTTAAGATAATCACAATCAAACCCATTTTCCAACAAGGATCGATGTCCAAATTAACCAGGTAGGTATACTTGGGTACCTACCTAATCGGCACTATATTCTTTTAAGAGATAAAGTATACTCATCGTGTTAATGGCCATTAGTCAAAAAATGAATGCCTAACCTTCAATCTTCTCGGTTTGTAATCATCCGTAGAGAAGTATTTCTGAAGCGATGCCAAATTCTTCACCCAATCGTAAGAGTAAGAAAGGAGCACCCAGGCTCCATTCGTTAAATTATAGTAAGGGTTTACCACGCCTATTAACACCCATTTCTGTGGGAAAAAAGAACATCTCGTATGTTAAGTCGACAATTAATATTTTAATTAATAGTTTTCAACGCGGATTAGTGAAAAAAACAAATACTCGAGTGAAAAATCGAAAGTGCAGTGGTGCCTACCAAAGGTGCGATAATTAATTGAAAAAAATCGTGATTTACATAGTGACTTGAGAAGTTGGAAAATTCAGGTAAGTTAGGTACCTACTTGTTTTTATTTTTTCAACATTATTATATGACGATTATTTCATTTGAAATGTGGTTATCATACCTATCTTTATTCATAACGTGAAGTTTTCATGTAGGTATAGATACCTACTTATAATCTGAAAGTCTAAAATACAAGATTAAGATTGGTTAGGAAAAAATTGAATGAAAACGAATTTTTCCGAATAACCCATCATCCATTTGATAATTTGTAACAATATTTTGACTTCCGATGAATTCTTTTCAGGATAAATTTTCCTAGGTACTTGTGAAAAGTTACTCAAGTACGTACTCCTATTTGAGAACTTTATGGCGGACAAAATTAGAAAGGAAAAAATTCAGCATAACGTATTATTTTGTATCATCTTTTGTCCATCGAGTGGAAAATTTTAGAAAAAGATGTATTTTTCCTTTGAGTAAGGGTAAAGTGCCCTAACTTCGACCGCTTCCTAATTTCGACCACCAGCCGATTTCGGCCGCTATGGACGCAATCTACACGAAAATTTTTTTTTCATGTTCATTTTTCATAGTTGAACAATTTGAGACCAAAATCACAACTCTACAGGCAAAATTGGCGGAGAAAATTGAAAAAAACGAAATCGCATAGGTGAAAATTTTTTTTACGTATTCTTTGATCTCAAATTATGAATAATTTTTTAAAATAAATTCTACCAAATAATTGTGAATTGTGATGGGGCATGGTGTCAGATTTCGATAAAATCATCGTTTTTGAAAACAACTGGAGGTACGCAATAAAAATTTTCACCAAAGTTCAAATTGTTTGGGGTGCCCTAATCTCGACCAGCCATACTATCTTATGCAATTTGTTTTTTGAATGCGATTTTGTTTTTTCTGATTTTCTCTGCGAGTTTTGGTCTCATTTTGCTTATCTGTGAAAGAAGAATATGAAAAAAATTCTTTTCGGGTAAATTCCGCTCTATGCGGGCGAAATCAGCTGGTGGTCGAAATTAGGAACCCAAAATTTCAAAATCGATTTTTGAGTTCTCTCACAAAAAAAATCGCAAAAAATACAAAAAATGGTTGTATCGGGTCAAAATTTTAGGGAGTGGTAGAGGAAGGATCAAGGTATTTTTTAAGCCATTTTCGAGTTTCTACCTAAAAAAGTCTTCGATTGGTGGAAGTTTGAAAAAAAGTGGTCGAAATATGGCAACCTTACTCTTACCTACCTATTTATTTTGTAATTTTAGAAAATAGGTACCTACTTAGTCTTATTTCAAATTGAATAAAAAATTTTTCATATTCTGATTTGGCACCAAATCTAATAGTCCAGGCAAATAAGAGAAAAAATGTACCAAACCCCCCAAAAATTAAAGCCTGATTTTTTTTTCGCGTTTTACGTTCGTAATGGTCCACTATACAACATACTAAAATGGACACCCCACAACTCTCCGCTACCCTCAGGGGAGAGGTAAACGTCCGCTAAAAACCGGTTTTTCGTGAATATCTCCTCAAATAAGCCTCAAAATTGAAAAATAGTTATGAACAATCTTGTTCTACGCGTAATTTCCTATCGGAGGGGTTTTTTTCTTTTTCAAAAACACTCACTTCCTTGACCAAAAATTAAGGGTAAAAATCACCTATTTTTCAACAATTTACAGCATTTTTGGAAAAAATCGAAACTTTTGGAAATATCTCCTCAAAAAAGCCTCAAAATGGAAAAATGGTTATGAATAATCATGTTCTACGTGTAATTTCCTATCAGACAAGTTCGTTTTTTTTCTCAAACACCCTTTTCTTTGCCCAAAAATTAAGGGTGAAAACCCACCTATTTTTCCAATATTCACAGTATTTTTGGAAATTATGGAAATACGAAGCTAAAAGTACCCAAAATGAGTATTTTTTTTAAACATGCTGGTAGGGTATTTCAAAAAAAAAAGTCACCGCAAAAACTTCAACCCCGACCGTTAATTATAAAGGAGGTTATTGAAATTGAATACTGCATTTAAAAAATCGAAATTATGGAAAGAAAAAGTACTATAAACGCGATGTTATGCTGATTATTGGTGATACGATCATTTCTTTGTGTCGTAAGGATTCAAAAACTATATTTTCAGCTTCGTATTTCCATCATTTCCAAAAATACTGTGAATATTGGAAAAATAGGCGTTTTCCACCCTTAATTTTTGGGCAAAGAAGTGGATGTTTTCGAAAAAAAACGAACCTGTCTGATAGGAAATTACACGTAGAACATGATTGTTCATAACCATTTTTCCATTTTGAGGCTTTTTTGAGGAGATATTTCCAAAAGTTTGGATTTTTTCCAAAAATGCTGTAAATTGTTGAAAAATAGGTGGTTTTTACCCTTAATTTTTGGTCAAGGAAGTGAGTGTTTTTGAAAAATAAAAAAACCCTTCCGATAGAAAATTACGCGTAGAACAAGATTGTTCATAACTACTTTTCAATTTTGAGGCCTATTTGAGAAGATATTCACGAAAAACCGGGTTTCAGCGAACGTTTACCCCTCCCCTGGGGGTAGCGGAGGGTTGTGGGGTGTCCATTTTAGTATGTTGTGTAGTGGACCATTACGAATGTAAAATGCAAAAAAAATCAGGCTTTGATTTTTGGGGGTCAACTCCTAAAATGCCTGGACTATAAGTTCTCTCTAATTTTATGATACCTAAATAGACGTTTAAAAATCGAAAAGCTTCTGAAAAATTGATTATCGTAAGATAAATTTCTGAAATATCAAATCCCGAAACTTGAAAAATTTACCTCGGGTCGAAAGTGATTTTCCAATGGGTAATTTCATTCGATTCGGTTTGAATCCAGTTAGGTAATAATATCTTCAAGTACTTACTCAATTTGAAATTAATAATTTTATTGGTAAATTTTTTAGATATCGTTTTCGTATTTTAAACCTTTGAATCTATGAATTTTCATTTTTTTCCCCTATTCAGAATTTTCGGCCAGAATTTTGTGCGAACGATTGAATGTTTACAACTACCAATGAGATACATCTAGAGAAAAAAATGAATTGAAAAAATGTTTAAATTTGAAGTACCCACTCTTTGAAAAATTTACGAAAATTCCACCTCGATTTTTTTTTGTAGTTTGGTACTTATTTAAAAAAAAAAATCGTTTTTTGATCCACGAAAGAGGGATTGAAATTTGGTTCTGTGAATCAACGTGACTTTGGGAAATTGGAATGAAAAATAAAATGTGAATTTTAGTTGGAAAATTTATGTGCTACGAGAAAACAAAATTACTGACCTTTGAAGAATCATTAAACTGAAAAATTAAGAAAATGTCAAAATGTGGGAAAAGGGGGGATAAAATTCACCCATACTACCTACTCTTGGAAAATTTTCATTCAGTTTTCTCAAATAGGAAACTGATTTCTCTAATTTACCTAAATATTCATAATCGAAACACTGTTTAGAAATCATACCGACCCTTTTTTTAAAAATAAATGTATCCCAGCAGCGATGACCCATCACAATTCATGCCAAAATGGAAACGAATCCGATCGTATGATCGAGGACGACGACGATTTCGAAGACTCTAACGATCAATTTCATCATCCTCATCAAAGGAACGCCGCCAATGCCAGGGAAAGAGCTCGAATGAGAGTTCTGAGCAAAGCTTTTTGCCGCTTGAAAACAACTTTACCATGGGTCCCTCCTGACACGAAACTTTCCAAATTGGATACATTGCGATTGGCGACTAGTTACATTGCTCATTTGAGAGCCATTTTAAAATTATCAGAAAATGATACCAATAATCATAACAATATGCATCCAGTTAATATGGTAAGTTTTCGAATTTTTTTCTCATAAACACATATTTACCCACGTATCTTTACCTATTTTTATTTATTAAAAAAATTCTCACGATCGTAATTTTTCGATGTGATTATTCCAATTTTATTGTGCAAATATCATTTCGTACCGTTCGTACTTTAACAAAATATTTATTTTCGAAACCCAGACAAAAAATACGATTTTTTAAAATAATCCTCTACGTAAATCATTCTGGAACCGTGCCCATTGTGAAGAAAATTTACAGGTGGCTTTTGTCTCGCGATAACGTTTCAAAATGACTCGAGAATCGTCGAATCAAAACACATAAAAATTATTCCCATCTTTTCAACGCAGCCTCAGCTTTCATGAATTATCTCTGTACCAAATGTTCAAATTTATCAAAAAAGTACAGTTTCGTATTTCGTAAACCTATGCAATTTATATAATTCATCGTACGTAATTTCTGTTTTGCAGAATTGGCCATTCAATTTTAATGTAAACTGGGACTCGAATGTGAAATCCAATGAACACTACAATGCAAAAACAGATTGGAGTGATCAGAAAATTTATCCTAATTCTAGTTACGATTCCTCATCCTATGACTCGCAAAATAGTCGAAAATGTACAATTAATAGGCATCTAAAGTTAAGGCCAAAAAATACCCTATGTCAGTATGAAGTGGAATCTAATCACGCTCTCTATCCAAAATGTGACCAATCTGATTACAAATTGTACAATTATTATGGTTAGATTTAAGAAGTAGGTACCTACTTACTCTTTGAATATTTTTAAGAGCCCACTGACCAATCAGGATGGGAGGGGGGAGCATAAGCGCACCCAGAAATTGTGTAAGGGCTCAGATTTTGAGAAAAAATGGGGAGAGGGTCAAATTTTAATGAAAAAATGAAGTGACAGTTTATTATTTCAGTAGGGCTGGAGTAGTTAGGATACTTTCAGTGGGCAGATAATGGATACCTACAGATTTGAGCGAAGAAAAATAGAAAAATGACGAGATTTTATGATCTTTTTTGGTCAAAATTACTGATTTTTTTCTGATAAATGAGGCATTGGCTGAGAAATTAGTAATTTTTGACCAAAAAATTACTAATTTTCACTGAAAATTATTTCGCTGATTAAAAAAGACCGAATTTCTGCAAATTCAACTGATTTGAAATTTAAAAAAAATCATAGGTACTCTTCTTTGACATTTTTATGATAAAAAAATCTCCTTACTGAGCTTAAGGGAAGAGCTCGAGCTCCCTGAGCCCCCCCCCCCCCCCTTTGAGTGCGCCCCTGGGGGATATTCATCTTTCAGAATATTTCGAAAATTAAAATAATATATAGGTAATCAGGACCTACCTAGTAATCATGTTTTTTAAAAATTAAAACACTCATTAAGTAGGTATTTTAAAAATACCTCTTTGAAAAATGAAGGTATAAATCTAGAAAATTGTGTTTTGGTTGTAAAAAATTTTCAGCTCTTGTATTGTTGGTAGGTAAGTACTTAATTTAAAAGAAAAAAAATGTATCAAGTTGAAAATTCATCTCCCCTTTCCAAAAATGAAAAAGTGTTGAGTTGGTCCTAGTCTCTATTTGAGCTTACTTTCTTTTTGTGTAAGTATTTAATTTTTTTTTAATTTTAAGATTTGATTTTATTGAACTGATTAAATTAATTTTTATACCTAAGGATTTTTTTTTCAATTCAGTAGATATTGTAAAGTACCTACATTAGGGTGGAGCGCGAAAAAAAAAACATATCTCGAATTTTGACCAAACTCGGTAGGGTTGTTGGGTCAATATCGGAGATTATTCAAAAAAATTGAGCCCCCAGGTGGAAGTGGGGGGAGCTAGGGGTCCCCAAAGGACACCTACTTTTGAAAAAACACCGTTTTTTGTGATTCTAGGGAAGTAAAAATGGTGTGAGATTCATGAAATAGCACTTAAAAGGTGCGATTTGAATTTCTACATCTTCTTGAACCGTTCCCACCCTTCTCGGATTAAAGCTCTTTCTGCTACCATCAGAAGGTGGAAAAGTTGCAGATCGCGAAATTCAAATATTGTGAAATTTTCGCTGGCTCCGAGTTATTTATTTTTGCGCTGGGTAATTTTACCTTCGTTTTAAAAATAAATTTTTGAAGATAATTTTCAAAATTTTCTCGATCAGTGTAGCCAAATGCAAATTGTGAAAGTCAAATTATTGGAATTCGCGTTGATCTGATCATGTTGTATCTTACTACCTATATCTTATCCCTAGAAAAATTCACAATTTTTTTTTGTTTTTTCATTAATCAGAAACAAACCGAGGAGAAAATTTTTCATACCAGTGCAGTCACTTGTAAACCACAAAACCCCTGATTTTTAATTATGAAAAAATGAATTTCGAGACTTGAAGCAAAATTATCGCGAAAAGGTTGTTAATCGGGGTATTTTGACCTACTGAACACGAATATGAGATTGGTTTTTTCATTTAGCAATTTTCTCTTTGAAAATTAGTCATTTTCAAGTTGAAATTTCGAATTTTCAGGGAAGAAATGGCCAAATGAAAAAACCAATCTCATATTCGTGTTCAGCAGGTCAGAATACCCCGATAAATACCCTTTTCGCGATAATTTTGCTTTCAAGTTTCAAAATTCATTTTTTCAATGAAAAATCAGGGGGGAAAAGTGAATTTTATGACTTTACGAATTCCTTGTTAGTTTCTTGATTTAGTATTACCTATCCGCATAAAACACTCAAAAAATGTGCTAAAATAACGTCATTTCTGTATCGTTTTTCGAAATTTTCAGCACTTAGTTAATATGTGAAATTTTTGTCTGACCCTGAATTAATTTTTTATGCGCCGGGTAATTAATACTTTACCCTTTTTTCTTTTAGTTTTTGAAGAAAATTTTTGAGAATTTCAAAAAACCGTGTTTTTTTCAAAAGTAGGTGTCCTTTGGGGACCCCTAGCTCCCCCCCACTTCCACCTGGGGGCTCAAATTTTTTTTGAGTAGTCTCCGATAGTGACCCAACAACCCTACCGAGTTTGGTCAAAATCCGAGCTATGTTTTTTTTTTTCGCGCTCCACTCTAACCTACATATTGTGTACGTGAATCTAAAAAGGTCCCACTTTGTCGGGATTGAGTTATGACCGGAGCGTAATACTAGATAAAATTTCGGATCATTTAAGACCACTACGAGGCTCCATGGTGCAAATCTCTCAGAGATACGCGCATTTGAAGTTGAAAGTTCAAAAAACACGATTTCGAGAAAAACGTGTTTAAAGTTTTTGAAAAAAAAAAGTAATAAAGTTTCAACTTCAAATCCGAATATCTCTGAGAGATTTGCTCCATAGAGACTCGGAAAGGTCTCATTCGATTAGAAATTTGATAGATTTTCAATAAAAATGTATGCCGAAACAATTTTTACTCGATATAGATCATGAACAATTCGAAAACTTTGAAGTAAAAATAATACAAAATTGTAGGCTGACGTTTCTCTCCATAGAAGCGAAACGCAAGGTCGGATCGAGATGCGGTTTGCGGCATTCGAAAGAGCAGGGTTGCCACTATCAGAAACGTCAAAAATCCCAAAAACGTCATTTTCAACCCAACTTCAGAAAAATCGCTATAACTCCGTGAATAATCCCGACAAAGTGGGACCTTTTTAGATTCACGTACACATTTGTCTTCCCAGGGAAAAATCGTCAGGCCTGAGCAGGCCAGAAAAATGGCCGCGATTGAGCAGGTATGATCATATGTGATCAGGTACGATCAGGCATGAGCAGGTCAATAAAATAAAGGTTTTCGAATATATTTTCATGTGCCGTCATGAATGACCGGGTATGGCCAGGTATGATCAGGCTTGATCAGGTTTGATCAGGCATGATCATGAAAAAGCCAAATTTTAGGAAAAATTATGCGTGAATAAAATTTGGCTTTTTCATGATCATGCCTGATCAAGCCTGATCATACCTGGCCATACCTGGTCATTCATGATGGCACATGAAAATATATTCGAAAACCTTTATTTTATTGGCCTGATCATACCTGATCAGATATGATCATACCTGCTCAATCGCGGCCATTTTTCTGGCCTGCTCAGGCCTGACGATTTTTCCCTGGGTTTTTAAATGCAATTTTTTGTTTCCAATATAAAACTTACGTTTAAAAAGTTTTCAAGGGATATTTTTTTTTGATTATTGATTTATCTGTTAAAATATACCATTACCTTAAACTCTCATGATTTTTACTCTGTTTACAGCCTTTCTCGGGGCTTAGGTCAAGTACATAATAAACCGAACATTTTATATCCAAAATATTTTTTCATATTTATCCAAGGTAAGTATTTACTCGAGTCAGCAATACGACCAAAAAATTTCCAGGAAAACGTGAGCAGATCGTATATTTTCTCAAGGGATAAATTTTCCTCATTCAAGTACCCACAAAGAGCAGATAGCTCAAATGCATTTTTATAGCTTCACACGCCAAACTGCCGAAAAAGATTTACAACTCGTTTTACAACTTTGTTTACTTTCGTATGTAAGTAGCTTCTTTGGAAAACCATTAAATTTTGATAAACTATTTACCAGAGAGAGAGAGAGAAAGGGGGAAAAAAGGGTTGTTTATTGTTAGTACTGTTTCATCTGCTATTGAAACTATGGTTGAAGCCTCGTTAGAATCGTGTCATGTCTTATATGCGAATGCTCGATTTGATATACTCAGTGTTTAAATCGACTTAATTAAAATAGATTATACAGTCATTATTTCGGAGGTATTTTAAAATACACGAGTAAATAAAAATCTGAATCTAACAGCTGGATTTCTATGCAATGTATACGAAAATGAAACACATCTGTAGAGAAAAATATGACTTTACTGGTGAGCTCGTGAGAACTATTTAAGATTGACGGTTCTTTCTGAACGTTTACGTTTTAAATAAATTATCAAGTTTCAACGAGACCGACCGGAGACCTGACGGAAGCTGAGATGACCACGAGAGGACATCGGTGGATGAAGATGACGAATTTGTCTGCCAGCTATTTTAATTTAAATAGGTAATAAAATAATTTTTTTAATGGTAAAAAAAAAATTATAATTTTTTATGCCTATGAATATGGGAAAATTATTAGATGAACCGTTGAACATGCTGCCTAGTGCCTACTAAGGTAAGTAAAGTACCTATCACCTAACTACCTACGTAAATTGTTCTGCATTTTTTTTTCAAATGGTTAGCTGGGGAAATTGTGTCTAGACCTCAAAAAGACCTCGTAATCATTTTTATCTTCCAGATTCAAACTTTACTTCCGCCTACCTATTTTAAAACAGGTTGAAAAACTAAAACAAAAAATTGAAAAATTTTCTCAAGAGATTTGAAAAAAATTTTCTAGATATGTATTTGAATAATTTTTTCCAACAATTTAAAAAATATTCATAAAATTGGAAAAAAATCAAAAATTTGAAAAAATTAATGTCTGGTGTTTTTATTTAAAACTACCGTTGGATCCCCATTTTTCACCTTTATTTAATTTTTTAGGGGTGCGTATTCAGAAAAAATTAGTCAATTTTTTCGTGTTTTTTTTTTAAATTCCTGTGAGAAAATCAGAAATGGCGGTTTTCCTCCGGCGCGGCGACTCCAATTTACACATTTTTTTAAAATGAGAAAAAATTCATTATGTTTTATGTAAGTATAAGAACATAATTATCTAAATATTCAGTACTTACCTACATAAGCGCACCCAGAAATGGGCTCTGATTTTGAAAAAAATGGGGGGGGGGGTGTCAAAATTTGATGCAAAAATGAAGTAACCGGTTATTTCAGTGAGGCTGGAGTAATTAGGGTATTTTCAGTAGGCAGATGATACATACCTACAGATTTGAGCGAAGAAAAATTTAAAACTGACGAAATTTTCTGTTTTTTTTCATTCAAATTTAGGTACTGATTTTTTCTGATAAATGGAGCATTGACTGATAAATTAGTAATTTATGACTGAAAAATCAATGAAAATTATTTTACCGATTAAAAAATACAGAATTTCTGCAAATTCAACTGATTCAAATTTAAAGAGTGGTACATATTTTTATTTAAGGAATAGGTATTAAATAACTGTCCGAGCGAAGCGAGGGCGAAAATTTTTTTAAAAACCATACTCTGTTTTGACATTTTTATGATAAAAAAATCGCCTTGCCGAGCTTAAGGGGGAAGGCTCGAGCCCCCTGAGCCCTCTACCCCCTGGGTGCGCTTATGCTTACCTACCTATGTATTTTTTCCGAACTTAAGAAAATAATGAAAAATCGGCACCAATGACTTTTTTTTGGATAAAAGTGAAATGAATTAATTTATACCTAGGTACTTACCTACCTAAAACCATTTCAAGAAAAATTTCTCCAGGGAACATTTTTTCAGTTTTGTACTCGAAGTATTATTTCTCAATTTTCAAAATGAAATTTTTCTGTTTTTCAAAGAAAACTTCAATTTTTTGAAAATGTTTTCAAGAATTAAAAAAAAATTGAATGAAATTTTTTCCATTATTGAATAACTTTTTTCAATTCTTTAAAGAACACTTTTTCAATTTTTTAATGAAAATTTTGAAAAATCGTAAAAAATGGTAGGTATTTTTACAACGAGGGAGTCAAAAATCGTTTTTTTCTCCCAGTTGTGAACGATATTTTTCCTCATCTTGGGAGAAAAACGCGAATTTGAGTATTCGAGGGATTCACGAGAGGAAGTAAATTAGCATTTTACCTATTCCTGAAAAATCAAAATTATGATGAAAAGTGGAAATCAGTGGCAATTTTTTTTCAATGTTTAGGTTGTCTGGACGCAACTTCCTAGATATCGCTGTCTTTAACTGTGAAAAAAAGTTCAAAATAATTCGTACTATTGCATACCTTTGAAAATGAAGGGAAAATATTCTACACGTGTGGTGAATTGGTGCATTACTTTCACGTTTTTTCAAAGTTGAATGGGGGGGGGGGGGGGTCACACCAATATAAGTTTTGACCTCAAAATGGCATGATAAAAATTTCACTCTATTTCACTTTACCTCCGAATCAATCTTTCCCACTCCTCACTGTGCTTGAAATTTGGCAATCGCTTATTCAGAAAAAAATTTAATTTGAAAAAAATTATCGATGATTCTGTAAAAATTTTGTAGAAAACTGTACTTTATACTCAAATTTTTTGAAAATTTCATTGAACATTATTGAATACCAGTGAAAAAAATTTTGAACAAAAATTTTTGCCCTAAGATCCACTTTCTCACCTCACTTAAAAAAATATTTTTTTGGAAAAAAATTCAGTTTCGATACGTTCTTACACAAAAAAACGTTTTATTCTACCAAAATAGACATGAGTCAATCCTAAACGCTCATTCTATGTCAACTCGACCAGGTTTTGACCTTGGGTCTTCCGATTTCACTCAAAATTTTTTTACGAGTTCTCCTCGATGGTCTAATGAAGGAATCACCGTCATTCCGATCCTAATCCTTCAGGGGGCGGGGGGTGGCCCTTGTAATTTTCGTATAATTGGGATGTTTTGCGAAATTGCTTAACTTTGAAGGAGCATATCTCGAGATTGGTTAGGTCTAAGATAAATCTGTTCATGCTGTTTTGTAGAGAATTGAAAGGAGATTCAAAATTGATAATCACTTTTTGAAAAGTTCAAAGTTGAGCTTTTGTGATGGAAGCTCAACTTTCATGATAAGTACAAAAGATGAAGGGCCCCATTAAAAAATCTGAAAAAGTTACTATGAAGAGAACTTTTAATGTATTTTTCAACTAATTACTTTTCAAGATGGGATCTCAATACCCCTGGGGGGCACAGGGGTCCTAAATTTTGGTCAAAATACAAAAAAATGGAAAAAGTGAAGTAATATATCGATTTCTACTAATTCAAAGGCGCTGAGTTCGAATATGTGCTTAGTTTTTTCATTCGACCCCTCTGAAACCCCCTATCAGCCCCCTAATGAGGTCAAAATTCAAAAAAATGAAAAATAACGTATGACGTGTCGTTTGTTAGGTTTTGGAGGGCGCTGAGTTCGAATATTCGCTTATTTTTGGGATTCGACCCTTTAGTGCCCCCCTAGCCCCCAATTTTGAAAAAACACATTGATTTTTTAAATGATTTAGTAATTTTGGAGTCAGTGTGGAGAACGAAGGGGACGGATCGAGAAAGTAAGTTGATAATCGAGCTCAGCACCTTCGAATTAGTAGAAATCGATATGACACATGCTATTTCCGATTTTTTGCATGTGTTTTTTCAAAATTGGGGGCTAGGGGGGCACTAAAGGGTCGAATCCCAAAAATAAGCAAATATTCGAACTCAGCGCCCTCAAAAACCTAACAAACGACACGTCATACGTTATTTTTCATTTTTTTGAATTTTGACCTCATTAGGGGGCTGATAGGGGGTTTCAGAGGGGTCGAATGAAAAAACTAAGCACATATTCGAACTCAGCGCCTTCGAATTAGTAGAAATCGATATATTACTTCACTTTTTCCATTTTTTTGTATTTTGACCAAAATTTAGGACCCCTGTGCCCTCCAGGGGTATTGAGATCCCATCTTGAAAAGTAATTAGTTGAAAAATACATTAAAAGTTCTCTTCATAGTAACTTTTTCAGATTTTTTAATGGGGCCCTTCATCTTTTGTACTTATCATGAAAGTTGAGCTTCCATCACAAAAGCTCAACTTTGAACTTTTCAAAAAGTGATTATCAATTTTGAATCTCCTTTCAATTCTCTACAAAACAGCATGAACAGATTTATCTTAGACCTAACCAATCTCGAGATATGCTCCTTCAAAGTTAAGCAATTTCGCAAAACATCCCAATTATACGAAAATTACAAGGGCCACCCCCCGCCCCCTGAAGGATTAGGATCGGAATGACGGTGATTCCTTCATTAGACCATCGAGGAGAACTCGTAAAAATTTTTTGAGTGAAATCGGAAGACCCAAGGTCAAAACCTGGTCGAGTTGACATAGAATGAGCCTAAAGAATTTTTTCAAAATTTGAAAGATAACAGAACCTTGAAATCACGATAGGTACCTCAAGAAACCGCATAGAAAAATGTTTTAGTGAGTAAGCACTTTTTAAAAAATGTTCTCACATTTTTTTCCATATTATGGTCCGTTTTCAGAAATTCAAAAAATTCGAATATCTATCCGACTAGGCGTCTACACCAATGGAAATGGATTTGACAAACATATTTTTTTCTTCAGAACACCATCTAAGGAGTATTTTTTCTGTTCCACTTTAATTTCCTCATGAACATAAAAAATACAACTTTTTCATGTTTGGTGAAATTCTCAAAAAAGACAAAATCTAAATACCCCATTCAACCCCAAAGTTTACCTCTGGCTTCCATTCAGTTGTAAAATTCTACCATGTAATGCAAATTTTACACGCTCATTATAAAGGCTAAAACGACGCCTTCGCATTTGGTGCAATTATTCTGAATAATAAACATTTTTTATAGGGCAGAATGATTTTCTTATTTTAGGAAATCCTGCACCCATTTTCACAGCAGAAGCAATTTTATGTAAATATTAATTAAACCGAATCGCTGTAGAGGGTACAGTTACTCGACAACCCACTGTACATAGAATAAACTTTGAAAATGGCCATTTATACAAAACGTCATCATAAATCCTGAGCAAAACTTCCATTTAGTTATTTCGCAGCATTACCATTTACAACATACCAATCAACTGCTTGGATATACGAAACCACATTTACAGAAGGTTGTTTCGTATCGTCAGCGCCAAAACGAATACGTAATCTTGCAAAGCTACAGGTGAATTTAGAGCAGGGATATATTTTAACTCAGATTATCATTTTGAATATTTATATCAATGTTTTAACATAAATTTCATTATTTGGGGTTATCTTACGATCTCCGTGACGACCCCCTCGATCAGTCGAATAAATAGTAAAACGATAAATAAGCATTTATTAAAATAATACGATAAAATTTTCTTTTAAAACAATTTAAAAGTATTCGTTAGTAAATTACTTATAACATGACGACTCGTTAATTGTACATTTTTTTTTCTTCATTTTAATTAACCGTATAATTAGTTATAATAAAATTTTATTTTATACACATTGAATTATATTCAATTCAACAAACGTGTAACAACAATAAAAGCTGACATAAGAGATGCCATCGCATCCGGATATAAAAATTTGAAAAAATAACATTGGCATTCTAGTCGTATTGAATCTTATTGGTCGCGTAATAAAAAAATATATATTTACGAATATACGTTTACGTTCCTGCTGCATATGTATAACATTCAGCGACTCGTTCCATTACTACCACCGAAGAGAGAAAAAAAAATTCTGGAGAATTTACATAAATTTCTAATTCACGAATCTGTAACATAGAAAAAAAATATATTGAATGAAATATCTTTTCTATGCGATCGACTTCAAAATATGGTTTTTTATTCGTTCAAAAAATATATCCCAGGCGTTTGGTAATCTGTTGATAAATTTTATTCGTCTATGGAAAATTTTTTATGGATTGTATCCACCTAGAAATCGGATAAGTACCTGTTTTTCGTTTAGGATATGAATCAAATTCAAAACATTGTACTTTCCGAGGTAACGAAGACGAATTGTGTATCGTAAATTTATATCCGTTATATTTTCGATTCTAAAATTTATTTATGGTTGAACTTGAACTTGTACTAAAAATGAATGTGGTTTCATCAAATGATACCATTTGCTATTCTTATTTTGAAAAAGTACCCAAGGGGGAGGATATTCTAATAATTTTATGATACTTAAATTCTCAAATTTTCTGAACGAGGCGAAGTTTAAAATGAAAAAAAAAACGAAACAAGAATTCAGAAAAATTCATTGGTTTAGGTTACGTCAGAGTAAAAACTTTAGATTTCCATCAGAAAGGAATGTTGAAATTTTTCGAATATGCTGGTAAGTGTCCCTCAAGATTTCTATGGGGTTGTTGGATTTTGTAAGTTTGAGCTATTTCTTATTGAAATTTTGGACATCGGCAACACTGCAAAATAAGATTATTATTCTTTTTTTCGTTAAATTTATTTTCTGTAACTTGGCTCAAAATTCGATGACT
This sequence comes from Pseudococcus viburni, assembly GCA_033439095.1. NCBI lineage: Eukaryota > Metazoa > Arthropoda > Insecta > Hemiptera > Pseudococcidae > Pseudococcus > Pseudococcus viburni. The sequence continues at coordinate 790,173 of JAVBJF010000141.1, forward strand.
AGAGAGAGGATTTTCAAATAAAATAGGGTGTAAATATCTAAAAAAAAAATCCTGGATTTTGATAAAAATTGATGAGGTGGTATTTTTAAGCTTCTCAGTCTCAGCCAAAAGGGGAAAAGCTAGAAGACTTTACAGTAAGACCATTTTTATAAAAAACACAGCTTTCTGTCATTTTTGGGCACTGTCACCAACTGGAAACCTTGGACATCCTCTAAAAACGAGCTGAGCTTCGACACCTCCCTGAACCATTAACTTGAAATTGGAAACCCCCCTTCCTCTCTACAAGGGAGTTGAAAAGTTGCGAATCAAGAATTTGAAGATTTTTTGATTTTTACTCTATTCAAATTGTGCACTCAACTACACACCTCAAAATCGAACGAAAATTTCAACGAGGTAAGCCATTTTTTCATGTAATTTCTAGCTTTTCTAAATTCTTTAAAAATACTGTTTTCGATATTCATTTTTACTTTTTTTTTTTTTTTTTGATAATATTCGGACCCTAGTTCATAGAATTAACGACATTAAAAACAATTTTAGAGATATTTTGAAACTTTATGCTTTTTTAAAATGATTTTCATGGAGTTTAATCAATTTTTAAACATTTTCGATACCATTTCAACTCATTTTTCGGACAATTTATACAAGTAATTCTTAACAATTACAAAAAAATCAGTATTTTATACAATTTATTGATATTTTAGCACGAGTAAGTTTTAAAATTCTCATAAAAATTCAACTATTTTTTTCACATTAGAGTAATTTTTATGATATTTAAAAATGATAGGTATTTCAATAATTTGAACATTGCTTTTAATTCAATGATTTTTGATTCAACCAAACATTTTCTCTGGCTGTTTAAACAAATAAAAAGTATTTCATGGTAGGTACATAAAACTCGTGAAATGTTCTTATCCGTTTACACTTTTGAAATTTTACAATGAATATTGTTTAGTATCTGCAAAAAAATATTCACGAGAAGATTCTAGGCAACTTTATTCGCCAAAATGGTGAACGAAAAAAAAAATTAGGAGAAAAATTCTGTCAAGATTCACACATGAAGGAGGAGGGGAAGAGGGGTGGTACAAACATTTTATTCCCCAAATATGAGTTCGAGAAAGTTTCTCTTGGAAATTTTTTTCGAACGGCAAGTCTTCTTCAAAAACTCAAAAACCTATCAAAAAATTTATTTTTTCTCGAAAAAAGTTCAAATTTTAAGTAACAACTTTATTTCTGGCATAGGATTTTATATTTCGTGTATTGGGCTCCTTCTGAAGTAGAGTTCGATTTTTTAAACGGTTTTTTACTTTCTGAGGATGAACCTATCGACGTAAAAATTTAAAAAATTTCCTAAGAAAAATACTCGTCTAAACACATCATCGCGGTTTTGAGTTTTCGTTCGTCAACCTTCCTCTTCCTTCTCCATGCTGAGAAAAATTTTTGAAAAAATATTTCACCGGAATGCTTTTATCAACTTATTAGGACTTGATGGGAAGAATAAAAGATCATCGTGGAAGAGGCTGGGTAGAAGATGAACATTGAAATCGTGTTTAATGAGTCCCAAATAATCAAAAATCTAAGTATTCAATTTTTCATCAATTTCGAAATTTGAAAACCAAATTGAACAACTTTTTCAAAAAATTATGACGTGTATTAGCGAAATATTTACCTAATAATAATTATTAGGTAAATATTTTGAGCTGGGAAAAAAATGTTACCTTAAAATTTCATCTTTTTGCTACAAGAAAACATCTCGCCCATCACTTGATATCTTTTCTATTTTTTTCTATATTGAAAACAAAAGGTTGAGTTAAATGACCTTTTTGTTGTGACAAAATTTCATTTCGACCCTTCTACGCTTGATGACGTATAATTTTTCCGGAAGTGAAAATTGAAAAAAAATCTTCATACAAAAGTTGAAGAGAATGAAAAAAGGAACATTTTCGTGAAAAAAATTTCAAATTATCTCTTCAGGGAGCGGATATATCGCACTTTAAAAAATGACAATTTTTATTTTTCATTTTCTTGATTACAAAAAAAAAAAAAATGCTAAAAATACATTTTGGACGAATTTTATTATTTTTTCAAATTTATGACGAAAAATTAACTAAAAAAACACTTCATTAAAATTTTAAAATTTTACAATCATCTGCGCAGTGAAAAAATTAAACATTACGTAAATTCTCGATGTAGGTACCAAAATTACGAACTTCGCATTTTACACTCTTCGAGGAAAACATATTGGAAGGTGGGAGGGGGCTCATTGGATAGAAAAAACTTCAGAGAATACGAATCGCTTGTAGCATCAAAAAAAACATGCTGAGTTATGCCCTTTTTGTTGTACACATTCAATTACTTTTTAGTTTTTGTGGTACAAACTTCCACGTTAAAAAACTTCATTTTTATTCATTTTTGGCGCATTCGCCATTGTTTTGGGATGAAAATCCATTTTGGAGGGTTTTTTGGTGTTATAAAAACGACCCAACACTCAAAAAATAATGAAAAATTAGGGGAAAAAAGTAGGTATAGAAACTCATACGAACGTACATTAATAGAAAAAATTTCTACGAAAATTTTTTGGTGCCGGAAAAATGATTTAAAAAGTTTTCTTAATCAAATCCTCCCCCTCCCCTTAATCAAATCCTCCTCCCCCTCCCCATATGACGAGGAATTTTTTTGGCAAAATTCATTTAAATTCGAGTACTTATTCTTTCTCTACCGATTTTTGATAGAATCAAAATTTCCTCTTCAATTGACGTCAAAACAGATTCCCTCCACTCACCCCTCCGAAAAAATACATTTTTACCATCGAGACCGACACGAGAAGCGATGAGAGGAGGGCATTTAATGATGATATTTTTTCCAGAGGTACACATGCACATTAAGTTTCAATAAAAATTTAGAAAATCAAAAGTACAGAACTTTACCAATCTAGGAATGACAATTTTTATGACGCTTCAATGAAATTTATGAAATTTTAATCAAGCCTTGAGATCAGAAGTCGAAATTTAAAAAAAAATTAATTTGAGTCGAAAATAGATACACGCTTGAACTCAAATCCTGAAGCACTTCAGAAAAAAAAATTAATTTCATTTTGGTCTGCTGAATATGATCAAGTAATAAAAAAATTCCGAATTGTATTGTAACAAAAAGTTGAATTTTTTCAAAAAAACCCACTAAAGCCCAACAAAATATTACTTTATACACTTAAAATAGGAAATTTTTCACTTGAACTTTACACTTATTTAAATGCAAACCCGGAAATAATCGAAACTGCATCGAAGCAAGAAGAGAAGACGGTACAAAAAAGCAAAAACTTCCAATAGGGATAGATTTTTACGGATTCCTTGATTCAAAATACATACAAAAAATCACCAGTTTTGAAAATTTTCCAATTCGAATCTAATTTTCTTACCAAGGGAACATTCTGTCCCCCTTATTCAAGCCAACCCTCAAAATTTTAATCCACAACCTTCCAAAAATCACCACCCTGCTTCCTTATCAATACACAATTTAAACTCAACTCACGATACTTACTCGTTTAAACGGATAAAGATACAAAACTATTATACTGCGTAATATTTCTTTTTAATATATCTGCACAAGGACCCAGGACTCTTTCAAATCTGCAAACAGAACAACACGTAATGAAAAAAATACATTCTCGATAGGGTACAATTAAAATAAATAAACGGTAAAATAAACAACTCGGTAGAGATATTCACCGGGTATCGTTTCAATTTCAAACTTCAAGACATTTTCCCCATCTTACAATTTATTTTCTCCTCCATCGAAAACATAACAAAAAATGCCAGCCTAAGGCTCCTCGAAAGTAATTTGTTTAAAAATTCATTTAAAATAGGATTCAATTTACATTCTAAATGTCAAAGATATCATACCATAAATAGGTACTCGAATTCGTCAAAAATTTAAAACGAAACTAGGTATGGGTAGGTAAACTCAACGATGAAATTTCGAATCGAATTAATCTACTTTTCGAAATACAACATTATCTTACGATCAGGGATGAACTTTAGGTATATAAAACCCAGTAAACGAGCAATTTTCTTACGTAGGTAATTTTTTTCCACGAAACTCGCGTAATAAATTTTCACATCGAATTCGGTCGTTTAAAAGTATTAAACGATTCGTTTATACGTTTATGTAATAAAGATGATCAACGACGAGATTTTTTCGCTGCAAATAGGCCTCCTGAGATTGAAACTTTTATGGGGTATTTGACCGGGTACAACGTACGAATAGGTTAAAAATTAATAAAATTTATTTACGTACCTGGCTCTGTCTAATTTTACACATTTTAAAGGTCCTTTTGCGACTACTGTGGCGGCTCTTGGTCTATCTAATAATAATGCTATTTCACCTGCGAAATAATAAAGTCATTATCGTTTTGTAAATAATCAATTAAACTTCCCATATGGAAATGAGTCTAAAAAAAAACACAAAATATTTACACAAGAAAAAGGAAAAGGACAGACGACGGTGAAAAAAATCTAATCAACGCTTCTACATCGAAACACCAGCTATTTGAAATTAAACAGCCGAGCCAATGTAGGGGTGAGGGGGAACCCACACGAAAATAATTTCAAAACTCACGCGATCTTTAAAATAGGCATCAGAAAAACCGTGAAATAAAAATAAGTTACATAAGTATAATAAAGTTCCACCGGCGAAAACGTCATTTCTCCATTTCCTTCCCGAGAAAAATTTTTTTCCACCTGAAAGTACATTAAAAGTTGAACTTTTAGACTATTTTAAGCCAGAAAATTAACAAAAATAACGTTTGATCAATACGCAAAGAGGGAAAAAAATATAACGAGGTGGAAAACTTTATTCCTTGGCGAGAATTTAATTTCCATTCGCTTCGGTGCGATTCCAAAGGGAAAAAACCTGTGGAACTTCGACTTTTCGAGTTGTATTCTGTAAAAAAAACTAAAAACCGTCGGGCCGATGGTTACCCACGACAAAAATCCTTTTTAACGAGCACAAATTAAATAATCTTTTTGCAAGGACCAAGAAAAAAAATAATTTACAGAATAGGTACCTACATCTTTGGTTACAATAATTTAGAGCAGGAATTCGTCGTCGAGAAGAAATAATTTAATTTCCTCGTAAAAACAGTTTTTTTCACCATGGTTATCCTTCGAAGCTTATTTGAACGGGAAATCGTTCTAAAAGGTTTATTCAAATAAGACTACGATCTCTTACCGAAATAATCTGAAGGTTCTAATCTTCCGACTTCGACAGGTTTATCGCCTTCGGCTCGATATTGTAGAACTAACGCCGTACCTTCGACTATAATATAAAAATCATCGCCAGGTTCGCCTTGTCTTACTATTGTTTCGCCATCGTCGAATGAAACTGGTTCTAGTGCATCGGCCACTGTGAGTCTTTCCCATTTATCTAAACTTTCTGCGAATGGACGAGTAAAAATAAGTAAAAAAATATATAAATCTCTTTTGCATTATTCATACGCACGTATCTCGAGCCAATACCTATTTTTTCACAACGTATACGAAGTATACGGAATATGAAATGTTAATATATGTACGTACGAATGTTCGGGTTTTTATAGGCACCTTGGCAGGTATTTTATGGCGAACATTCGTAGGGTAGGATTTGGGTTGAGAAAATGAAAAAAATACGTACCTAAAATTGATACACGAGACAGAAATTCGTCGTACATTTTCCTTTTACGTATTGTAGATCCCATAAGAATTCTTCTATAGGAATCTCTATCGATACCCCATAATTTAACGTTAGTTTTGGCGCGTACTGTGGCTGCTCTGGGTGTACCGTAAATCAAAGCTAATTCGCCGAAACTGCCTCCTTCGCCGACCGTGGTAACCAGTTCGTTGTTTACGTAAAACTGGAAAAATTAAATCATAAAAAGTGAGTATTGGAGAGGGAAAAAAATGTAAGTATATAAAATGCATCCAAAAGCCAGCGTGAATGAGTAAGGACCCCAGTGCAACAATTTTCAAACGCTTATTTTCTTTGGAAAATTCAATAAAAATTTTCAACGCTTTCCTCCTCTTCCCCCCATCCTACTCAAAACATCAAAAATCGTAGGTACACACAGAATTTTGAAAAATTTTTATTTAAATTGAAAAAATTAAATTCAAATCCAAAAAAATTAAAATTAGATTCAAAAAATTTCAATTTAAATAAAAAAATTTCAATTTAAAACCAAAAAAATTAAATTTAAATTCAAAAAATTTCAATTTAAATCCAAAAAATATCAATCTAAATCCAAAAAAATCAAAATCAAAAAATTTCAATTTAAATCCAAAAAAATTGAATTTAAATCCAAAAAAATTGAATTTAAATCCAAAAAAATTAAATTTAAATTCAAAAAATTTCAATTTAAATCCAAAAAAATTCAATTTGAGTTTAAAAAATTTCATTTCAAATTCAAAAAATTCGGCCTTAGGTGAGTTGATTTCCAAAGAAATATTTGTGTAAAAACACAGGGGAATTGATTCCCATTTTTTTTTTGGAGATGTACGAATTGATTCCCCCTTTTCAAGAGTGAATGTGCGAATTGATTCCCATTTCTTTGCCAGGGTATGTATGAATTGATTCCCACTTTATTTTCCAAAAAAGGAATTTTTCAGGGGAGCAAATTAATATGCACAAAACATTTCTACGACTTAAAATTGGGTTCAGCAAATGTTGGTTTGTTTCAAAATATGGATTTGGGGCCTACAGAGCAGGTTTCACTCCAGTTCTCAAGAATTAAAATGAAAAATTTTCCCATCTGGGTGCGCTTATGCTTGGGAATTTTTTAATCGCAGTTTTGGAAATAAAATTTTACGAAAAAAACAATGGTGTTATTTATTTTGGATTTAAAAAATTATTTCAACACCTTTTTTGTGTTTTTTAAATAAAAAGCTCGAAAACTTCGAAGATCTGTGATTTAGAAACATGTGGGAAAATTTTTCATTTCAATTCTTGAGAACTGGAGTGAAACCTGCTCTGTAGGCCCCAAAGTCACAGTTTGAAACAAACCAACATTTGCTGAACCTAATTTTAAGTCGCAGAAACGTTTTGTGCATATTAATTCGCTCTCCTGAAAAATTCCTTAGTTGAAAGAGGTTGGGAATCAATTCGTATATACTCCTGAAAAAAAGGAGGGGTCAATTCGTATATACGCCTGAAAAAAAGGGGAATCAATTCGTACATACCATTGAAAAAAAGTGGGAATCAATTCGGACATTTCAAAAAAAAAAAAAATGGGAATCAATTAGAACCGTTTTCAAAGCTGGGAATCAACTCACCAACTCCCAAAAATTCCATTTCAAAAAATTAAATTTCAAAAAATTCCATTTCAAGTTCAAAATTTTTTATTTTAGGTAGAAATTTTTTCACGTTTTTACCATTATGGAAAATTTATCAACTTTTTCAATTTGTTTATTTTATTCCTAATTTTTTTTGAAAATTCATCAATTTTTCAGATTTTTTATTAAAGTGAAGACGTTTTGATCAAAGCACATTTAAATTATCCCAGTTTTCATGGCTTCAAAGGGTTCCAACAGACCTTCTCCAGGATTGTCGGAAAATTCGAGCATCCTTCTCTCGCCGGCCCTGAATGCACCAAAAATTAACTTAAAAAAGTTGAATGCGTTAAGAAAGGTCCATAACATACATTTATGTTAAACGTATGATAAACCATTCGTACGTCGGAAAAGGAAAACTATAACAAGGCGATCTTCTATAAGGCTATATTAGGGTATAGAATTGTGTTTCGCAAACTCGATCGTATTACAAGGGCGACGTCCATTTAAAACGAAAAATTTATCGAACAATTAAAACGCCACTGTAAACTATCCGGTTACGTTTTCAGTATACGTAAGGTATGCCATGCCACTGTCCGGAACATTTACGATGGTTGAAAGTTCACGCTAGCGTTTGTTCCCATCGTTTATTAAGATTACCATACAGGGTGTTCCATGAATCGCCATGTGAGGTATGGGTTACTTAATACCTAATCTTTGAATACGTTCAATAAAGCTGCTCAAATTACGTTTGTGTTTGATAGGTTGCCTAAAAAATTTATGAATGGAAGGCGGAGGGAGAAGAGAGTTATTTGTACCTCGTGGTTTGAATCGATTATTTTTCAAAGTAGTATTTTTTAAGTGAGGAAAATAGAAAAAAATTCATGTACAAATTTTACTCAGAGAAAGTTCCAAGTTGACATGGCGTTCGTCGACCCCCCCTCCCCCACCCCACCATTCGGTCACAGACAAAAAACTAAACCATAATTCACAATGAGAAATAAAATTCGGATTCAAACAGAAAATAAGATCAGTACATTTCAAGGCAAAATGAAAAATTGGTTTTGAGATTCTCACAGTCCGAACCCCTTCGAAGGAACAAAAAAAGAAATTCTCACCAGATATCACAAGTATTGGACTATTTACCTATTATCTTTGTTTTTTTTTTTTCGTTTAATTTTTTCAGAAACCCGAAAAACTCTTGTGAGAACTATTTGTATGTTTGTATTAATTTAAAAAAATATATGTATGTATGTAAATGCCTACCCAAAAACCAACATTTTGAGATAACTTACCTACCTTATGTTTTTTTTTTTTTAGGAAGGAGAGATATTTTCCTTTTTTTCTGGAACCTGGAGGGATAAGTTCAAAAAAACACCAGAAAAGCAACTTATTGTGAATCATTGGCTTTAGACTTTTTTGGAGGTTCAGATAATTTCGAAAAACTATTTTTCTAAAGTCATAATTCTCAAAACAACAGAAAAAATTCAACTCTTAAAGACCACTTACCATCGGGTTTCGTTTGTTTCTTCAAGAACCCCCCCCCCCCCTCAAAAAATGAGAGGAAAATAAAAAAATTAGAACATTTGCAAAAAAAAACCGTAAATCTCAAATCATTTTTAGAATAGGTACTTGGAACAAAAAAAAACAACTCGTTTTAAACATACCTAAAACTAAAAACCAAAAAAAATCAAATCATCTTCACTAAAAAAGAAGAAGAAGGATTTAATGAAAAAATAAATCATTTTAAGAAAAAGACATCCAGATAATTTGCAGGAAAAAAACAAATAGCTCAAATAATTTTGACACCCTCACAAAAAATTTTGTTTAAAACAAAACAAAAATAAATAAAAAACGAATAATTTTGAATAAACCCCAAAAAATCATACCATTTTTAGAAAAAAAAACCTAAATAATTTCCCAACCAGAAGAAAATTAAAAATCCATGTAAATAATAATCGTAATCAAATCAATGAAAAAAAAACGAAAAAACACATTATTTAAAAAAAAACCAAAGAAATCCATGATGTCAAACGGATTAAAGAATGAAAATTCTTGCTATTTTCTGGATTTTTCTTGCCATTTTCATCTAATTTTTCTTGTTTTAAATTTTCCAGAAAAAGAACCCTCTTTTTATCGTTTGGTTAAAAAATGCAAGGAAAAAGGAAAACAAAAATTCTTGTTTTCGCACTAAAATCGTTGAAATTCTTGCAATTTTTGATTTTGGATTTCCTTGCTATTAAAATGAAAGTCTTGCTACTTTCTTTTTTTTGTTTTTCTTGCCATTAGAAATGATATACCATAGAAAAAAAATTAACTCAGTTGAAAAAACTAAAAACAGACAATTCCCAGAAAAACCAGATTATTCAGAAAAAAATCAAAACGTTACATTAAATCATTTTCGGAAACAAAATGGAAATAAATTATGCTCAAAATAAAACCAAAAAAAGCAAACTGTTTTCAAAAATACAAACAAAAACAAAATCATTTCAAGAAAAAACATTTTAGGATGAAAAACTTTTAAAAATATTATGTACAAATAAAATTAAAAAAAACAACAATTTCAGGAACAAAAACCCCGAATTATTTGTAAAAAAAATCAAAACCATCCAAATTACCGAAAAAAAAAACAAAAAATCAAAATCAATCAGCATTAAAAAACAAAGAAAGAATTCAAATTCCAAATCGTTTTAAAAAAAATTATGTTGACATCAATTTTTTAAGAAAATAATTTTTAGGATAACGCCCCGACTTGAAGAAAACCTCAAAAGAACTAAGTAAATTATTTGCAGAATAAAATCAAAGAACCCAAACCATTATCAGAAAACCGCAAAAAAAAAACAATTTTCAGTAAAACCAAAAATAATTTTCAAAATAAAACCAAAAAAATTGAAGTATTCAAGAAAAAACAACCACTTTTTGAAAAAAAGCACAATAATATATCCTCATTTTTTCAGAATATAAGTAGGTATTTAAACGAGAAAAAAAACTGGAAATCATTTATTTTAAGTATAAAATAAAATCAAAAATCAACCTGTTTTCTGGGAAAAATCAAAACATAAGCAAAACTATTTTCAATTCAAATTATTGTCAGAATAAACCTAAAAAAAAAAGTTTCGAAGAAGAAATGGACAAAATGAAGCATTTGAAAAATTCTGAAAAATCAACATCTCAAGATCCATTTATTATTATTTTTTTTAATGGAAGGAGCAAACTTCAAAAAACAATTTTCAAGTCCAATTTACCTACAACCTGATTTTCCATTACATTTTTTTTTCTAAAAAAATCAACAAAGTACCTACTACATCAAACTTGTAAGCAGATTCCAACAGGAACAAAAATTGATGACAATCAAAAAACCAAACATAAAATAGCTATTATAGCTATTTTTTCTTAAATAAAAACAGCTCCGCCCTTCATCTCCTCTACATGCAAACTTCACGAAAAACTCATTCTCAAACCAACATCCATCAAAGTTATTCCACCACCTCAAACTCCTAGCTCGCTGGCTCCTATTACTCGCAAAATACGCAACCCTTTTAACGCAAAAGCAACCACAATCACGTTCACCAACCACCCAAAGGAACACGTTTTACATAACACCCTGTATGTAGATGTACCATATAATACGTTTATACACACGGGTATCGTATGTCATATGAAACGTACACGATAATGCCCATAAACTTGGGAAATTTTCAAGGTTCGCCTCACAGCTTCGAAACGTTGGTACGTTGCTAATTTCGCATTTAAAATAGAGCACCGCTTCTTCGAGCCTATTGAGAACATTGTAAATGTTGAAAGCTTTAATTCTTCGTTATCTGAATTCTGCTAGCGCCTCGTTTGTTGCAATTATTCGCAATTAATGTTTTCTCTATCCATACACTTCGTACGAGTATAACCTAAACGCTGATTTATTTCCATGGAAACATTGTTTTGATAAGAGTAATGGAAAAATAATTATCTCAGAATTGCCCCCACTTTCTAAACGATTCGACGCTCTTATAAATAAAATTAATGCCCGAAATTAAATTACCACGATGATGATAAACGTGTTAGATTAAGAACAGCCCGATGATAATGATAGAATATACACATTACACCAGATACACGTCGTTAAGCTTTTAGCTATGTACTTAGGTAGAGTTTCATTGGTAAACGAAAAATTTACAATTAATAATTTTCTCATAAGGTAAATATTTACATTATCCTTACAAGTATCTAATACTTGCATAATGTATTATTTTACGCCCAAAAATACGCTTTGATGTAATTAAATTTTTAATCAGATGTTCGTGTGGTTCTTTTTTTTCTTCGGTATTCACATCCAGTCCTAATTTATGGGTAAAATTTGCAGTTTGGCACGAAAATGACACGTGCCTAAAGTGTAAAATTAGGATAGGAAATTCTTGCTTTAAAAAATTTATTCCAAAAAAATTCCTTCTTTTGTGTACCTATACTCCTTTTAAAAAAGGAATTTTAAGCACTTTTTTGAAGAAATTTATTATGATCGAGAGATTGATATTACTTTAGGGAAAAAATATTCGAATTAACGAGCAGTATAGAAACATTCAAGGTGTCTAACAAATTTTCAAAATCAACAGGCAGCATTTTAGCAGGACTTTTCAAACGAATTTTGCAAAAAATTTCCTCTGAACTTTGAAAAAACAAATGAAAACACATTCTTCTCCTTACTCTCCAATATTTTTTTAACAGAGTGATTTAATTTTGTTTTCTAATTGCCTCAGCCTCCTCTTCTCCTCCACAAAAATTTGTACATATTCCAATTCTTCTATGAATTTGGCTTCAGCAAAACGAGAACAAAAATTTTAGAAAATGAAAATTTCAAATATTAAGAAAATATTCTTGGAACAAATTTCACGGATTTTTTACCAATAGGTACTTGGGGCAAAAAAATTACACAATTTTTTTCTTCGGGGTAAATACTCTAGATCAAAGATATGTTCAAATAACAACGAGTAAGTATAAGTACCAATAATGAAATAAATGAAGAGATGAAGCAATTCTTCTTTTTTACCTCGAAAGAGAAAAAACTTCATAACCTTTTATTAAAACTCAAGTATTTTTTCAAACTTTTTCTTACCTTTTCAACATTTTAAAATGTGTTTTACAGTTTTTTTCTTATTTTTTACGGTAAGTATTTTTATTCTATGACGAGTCGAAAAAATTTGCCCCCCCCCCCCAACAATAAAATATATCACAACATTTCTTCAGAGGGTGCTTCGATTAAAAATAATTTTTAACACACTTCGATTTTTCATTCACCAAGGTACTTATTGCAAATAAAACATTGAAAGCAAGGGAATGGATGAGTAAGATTTTCCTTCCGAAAAGTTGGCGCTGATTTTTATTCAAAGGAATTCGATAGGTCCTGGTTTTCTCGTTCAGGCGGTGCGGTGGGGGGAGATCCACTCTCTCATTACGAATCAGTGAAAAGTCACTGATAAACAGTCAGAATTGCAGCGCAGGAAAAATTGGTAAAATTCACTGATTTTCAGTGATTTTTCACTATTCAAAGAATTTCACAAGTTTTTCAGTAAATTTCATAAATATCACTGAGTTTTCAGTGAATTTTCACTGATTTCCACTGATTTTCTTTCACTGATTTATTACTGTGCTGCAATTCTGACTGTTTTTCAGTGTTTTTTGATAAATTTCACTGATTTGAAAATGATAGAGTACTTAATCGTATCTGCGGGGGAGGGGCATGTAATTTATGCAAGAATTTCTTGCTTTCAACAATTATAATTAAAAATAATAATTTTAACAAAAAAGAAAATAATAAATATGTGAGCCTAGATGCTAAAGCCATCCTTAGGGGTCAAAAATTAGTTTTTTAATAGACACTGACTTTGGTCCTTTCGGTAGAATTAAGGGGGAACATAAGCGCACCCAGAAATTGTGTAAGGGAGGGGCTCAAATTTCGAGAAAAAATGGCGAGGGGAGGGGGTCAAAATTCAATGAAAAAAAAAGAAAGTAAGCTGTTATTTCAGAGGGGCTGGAGTGGTTAGGGTATTTTCAGTAGGCAGATAATACATACCTACAGATTTGAGTAAAAAAAATTTGAAAAATGACGAGATTTTCTGAAGTTTTAAAATCAAAATTACTGACTTTTTCTGATGAATTGGACATTGACCGATAAATTAGTAGTTTTTGACCGAAAAATCAGTGAAAAATCCCAAATTTTCAATGAAAATTATTTCACTGTTTAAAAAGACAGAATTTGTGCAAATTCAACTGATCCAAATTGGAAAATGTTATGTCTATTTTAGAAATAGTTACTAAAATACTGCCCGAGCGAAGCGAGGACAATAATTTTTTTTTAAATCATACTCTGTTTTCACATTTTTATGGTAAAAAAATCTCCTCGCCGAGATTAGGGGGCTCGAGCCCCCTGAGCCTCCATGGGTGCGCTTACGAGGGGGAACCTTAACTCAAAAATCAATTTTTAACTCCGAAGGGTGGTTTTAACATCCAGGCTCACATATTACCGAGCTTAAGGGGGGCGAGCCCCCTGAACCCCCCTTTGGGTGCGCTTATGAGGGGGAACCTCAACTCAAAAACCAATTTTTGACTCCGAAGGGTGGTTTTAACATCCAGGCTCGCATATTTCGGAATTACCAGACATTTACGACTTATAGTCACGAAATTTTGGAATTGAAGTTGTTCAAAATCGCAAAATGGTTCAAAACCTGGCAAAAACTGTGATTTTTTTGTACATAATTTCTTCCAAAGTTTGGAAGATTTGATCATCTGAAGCTATTTTTTGAAAACGTATATGTCAAAAAAAGCGAAAGATGGAAAAATTTTCTTGGTGAAATTATGGGTAATAGTAGAACAAAATTATTGCTTGAGCGAAGCGAGGGGATAAATTTTTCAAAAGTTTAAATACATTTTTTTTTTTAAACTGCATGTAAATCGCATAAAATGGGAGCTCCTCCATGGATAATGCAGATGATTTCAATATTGAGCTTTTAGTTGCACTACTGGCAATTAGAGTGGAAATGCCAGACAGAAAAATCAAAATTTCGAGATTTTCATTGAAAAAATCGAATAATGATATTTTAACAGCGTAAAATAGTTTTTAATTTTTTGGGGTATTTTTAGGTAAGAACCTCTCAGAAATTAATTGGGTGTGGTTTCAGGTCCCTAAGTTATAAGTAACAGTTATTCCATTTTGAAGGTAGTTTTAGGATATGGAAGACTTGGAATCGAGAAGAGGTTCAATTTCCCTCAAAAATTTAAAATTTGCGACAACGTCCAATTAAGGGGACCCTGCGGCCAAAAAATCGTTTTCTTTTTCTGTTTTGGATATTTTTATGTAAAACCCTCAAAAATCGATTGAAAAAAGTTTTAGGTCTCAAAAGCCAAAAATTGACTTCGAAATTTAAACGCTTTTCCTTGAAAAAAATCACTTTTGATCGTTTAGTCTTTTTTATGCAAGGCCGGAAATTATTATGAAAAACTAACGTTTAAAAAGCATCTAAAGGCAATCCTTCGATTAAAAAATTCAGGAATGTTCTTCATCGTAAAATTATTAAAAATCTTGCTATTTTCTGGTTTTCCTATGTAGTTTTTCTCGCCAGTACCTAGACTTCACGTAAAAAAGAAAAAGTATTCGAGACCTTTCAACAAAAAAATTGAAGACCTCCATTAAACGAATTGCCCTCGCTGAAAAAAGTTCACCTGTGAAAATTTTCACCCATCGAAATGACAAATTGTCTCAATTTCTGCCCAGACAGCAAGATGGTCGAGTACCTAAAAAGCTATACGAGCTCTCATTGAAACATCACCGCAATATCGATAAAATTGGTAACCTCATTGAACATTTTCACGCTGCATCAATAACAAAAACTTCTGACAGCTAGGCGAGATACTATCTACGAAAACTTATTAACTCCATTACTGATACAGCAGAGTTTTCGTTGAAAAGGATATTAAAAATTCAACACTGTCGATTTTATCGGTTGCATTCGGCTCGGGCCAGAGAGCGCGAATCGTCATCGTTACGAAAATACGCGTAATTTAGTTTTACCCAACGCGCCCGCGTACTTATATTATTAATAATGTAAACCCGCGGAATTTTATTTTAGCCGGATTACCTGGCTGTAGGTATAAAGTAAATCGTGGTACGAACAAAAATGGAATTCTCGTCCAATTTAATAATCTATTTTCATTGCTGTGTGTGTACCCATGTTAACTCGAACGGGTCAAAATAACGCGTAGAATTTCACCCTGTTCTGGCTGCCTTTTGTTAAACACGTGTACGAATAGTTTTCCATACGTAAACATCATACGAGGTGGAAATTATTTTACATACGAGACTGATATTCATACTGTAAATATAGCTACGTGTACGTACTTCTACTTCGCCTTGATCAATAACGTAAAAATTATCTCCTTCGTCGCCTTGCTGAATGATGGTTTCACCGGCTAAAAATGTCACTGGGAACATGGCGTCGAATATGTCGGATCGTTCGTTTTCATCCAGATGTGAAAATAATACGTTTTTCGCGATAGCTTTTGACAAGGCAGCCATGGTTTTGTAATCTTTGGGTACAACCTGTAACATAATCGAATTCCATGTTACCTATATGTAAAAAATTTACCTCCGTATACATATTTTATCTCAAATCTGATCGATTTTTAACGTAAATAACATTTCTGGTTGTTTGAAGAAGTATAAGGTGTTTTGATTACATGTACACAGCCTTCAAATTGAAGTGCAGTGACTCAAATAACAGGAAGATTTGACTAAGCCGAGATTTGAAGGGGCAAACCACAGGGAATGGAAAATTTCTACATTTTTTTACCCAAATTAATGCATTACTGATCTTGAATTAAGGCTAATTGAATTGTACTTTTCGAAGTTTGTTTTTCAACATTTAAATGGAAGTTGGAAATTTCTTTTTTTTTTGGGGGTGAAAATCGCAATACAAAAGTTTGAACTTGACTGTTTTCAAGTTATTTCAGCCAGTGAAATCTTGAAAAACGAACTATATGAAAAATGCAAGTTAATTAGCCTCAGTGCAAAACAAACAAGAAAGCTACGTACCTTAATTGACTGAAGTGTTAAAATTTTCAAAAGGAAGTTTAAACTTTTAGTTTTGTCACTGAAAATCGAATTCTTGTAAAGAATAATTTGAGGTCAAAAAAGAAAATTTCGAAACAGGCTGTACTTTTAGTTTAATTCTTGAATCCAAAAAAAAAACAAGGAACCAACAAATCATTTTCAGAATAAACCAAAAAAGCATTTTCAAAATAACCCCCAAAACACCCAGTTTTTAATTGAAAATAAAATAAACTTATAATTTTAAGATAACGCCAAAAAATCAATCCATTTTCAATGAAATCTCAAAAATAATAACTTTGAGAGAAAAAAAAACAAAACATTTTTATAAAAAGAAGAAAAAATAACAGGCAATAAAATAAATCCTTTCAATAAAAACTCCAAATGATCAAACCATTGATAGAAAAACATCAAAAAACTTCAATTTTTTTTCTCAACATGATCTTGAAAAATCGAACCATTTTCAGTGAAATATTTGAATAAACAATTCATTTTTTAGAAAAGAAAACCAAATCATTTCCAGTAAAAAAAAATTGATCGTTCCAAGAAAAAAAAGAAACCCAAATCACTTCAACTGAAAGACAAAAAAATCAAACCATTTATACCTGCGAAAAAATAAATAAAATAATTTCCAAAATAAAAACAAAGTCGTTGTAAGTGGAAAATTGAAAAATCAAATGAATTTAAGAACGAGCCCCCAAAAAATAATTTATTTTCAGAATAAATAAAAAGAACAAGTCATTCCATGAGAACAAACCCTGAATTATGCTAAAAAAATTGACAAATCAGACCATTTGTAGAAAAAAATTCAAATCGCATTTACAAATTAAAACCGAAACTTTTCAAAAAAAAAAATCAGGCAATTTTCAAATAGAAACAAAAACCACCTGAATATTTTCAGAATTACCTTTCAAAAAAATGTCCCTTTCAACTCCTAAGACATCGTATTTAAAAAAAATCCAAAGAATCGATTAATTTTTAGAAAATAAACATAACAATTTGAATTGAAAAATACGAAAAGCTCAAATCATTTCAATAATAAAATAAAAACCAAATCGTTGTCGGAATAAGATCACAAAAATAAAAAATTTCTTTCAGAGGGGGAAAAACAAAAAGAAAAAATTATTTAGAAAAAAATCAAAAAACTCAAATTATTTTCAGAAAAAAAAGAAAAAATTTTTTTTAAAATGAAACCAAGAAAAAACTAAATCGTTTTCAGAACAAAACCACAAAAACCAAGTTGCTAAAAAAAACATTTTCAGAAGTTCAAAGAAGCCAAATAAATAGTTTCAGAATAAAACAAAAAATAGTCAAACCATTTTCAGTGACACCCCCCCCCCCCCCTTCCAAAAAACCAAATCATCTGAGAGAAGAAAACAATTCTGTAATTTAGAAAGATAATACCTAATTTCAAAATAAAAACAAAAATATATCATTGAAAAAAATGTTTCAGAAAAAAAACACAAATTATATCAAGAAATGAAAATAAAGCCATTATCAGAAAAAAAAAGTAAAAACAAAACTTTGAATTTTTAGACTAAAACATCTCAAAAAATTGCTAAAAAACAAACGTTGCAAAATCTGGTACAAAAAAAATGAAATATACTCGCCAAGATCAATATTTTATCAAATGAGGTGCCCCCCCCCCGCCTGCCTGACTTGAATGTAAAAATTTTAGTGCTTTCAAAATTTTTCTTGTCAAATTCACGCAATTTGTGTGTGTTCTGGAACTTTCCTGCCCTACTCTCTCACTCCGAATCAGTGAAAAGTCACTGATAAACAGCCAGGATTGCAGCACAAGAAAAATCAGTGAAATTAACAGATTTTCAGTAATTTTTCACTGATTATTTGAAAAATATCACAGATTTTTCAGTGAAAATTACTGATTTTCAGTGATTTTCTTTCACAAAAGTGAAAAAAATAGCTGGAAAATCAGTAAAATCTCTGAAATTTGCTGAAAAATCAGTGAAATTTTTTTAGAAATCAGCGAAAATCCGCTGAAAAACAAAGAAATTTTGCTAATTTTTCTTGTGCTGCGATTCTGACCATTTATCAGTGACTTTTCACTGACTCAGAATGAGAGAGTGTAGCTGTAAAAATGTACAAACTAAGACTAAGTTCTATATTCTATTGAAACTGTTTCAGAAAAACAAAAATCTCAGAGTTTTCTCTTCCTCCCTCAAACTAATTTTTGTTTCGAAGAATGAATCAAGAATTCATTACCTACCTATAATTTAAAATTATTAAAGAAAAAAAAGGATAAAGCCAAGCGCAGTGAGACCAGGGCTTTTAAAAAAATTAGATTTTTAAACATCAAAAATAAGTTTTAAGGAGAAAAAATATAACAGAATTAGTTGAATTAATTTTGAGGAAAAATACGATAAAAAATCACTTTTGTAAAATTTGGATTATATTAAAATAAAACTGTGGAAGGAGAAATAAAATATGGCCGAACGCAACGAGGCCAAAGTTTTTGTAATGAGTGATTGAGTTTTTATATTTAAAAAAAAAACAACATAAAATTGCAAAATAATTCAATTTTTTCAATTTGGGAAAATACGGATACGAATGATAAATTTTCCTCAAGAAAATGGTCATTTGATTTGACTTTCTCATAAAAAAAAACCATAGAAGTACAAAAATGTTCAACTTTCCCTATTGGAAAAGCATTTTTGTACAAATGGTAAATTTTTCAAACTTGGGAAAATACATATGAGCAGTGGCGTAGCCAAGGGGGGGGGGCGACTGGGGCGATCGCTCCCCATGGCCTTTTTTTTAAAAAAAATTTTGAGCAAAAAAACGCCTTTTTTTAAAAAAAATTTTGAGCAAAAAAACGCCTTTTTTGAACATTACAAACTTAATTTTTTCAAAGCTTCGCTCGGGCATGAACAAAATCATAATTATATCAACTAATTAAGGCAATATTGCAAAAAAATGCTCCCTTTTAACCCCTTCCCCTAAAACCTTCTAGTTATCCAAGTCTTCATAACCTTTTTGTACCCTTCTGAAATATAAGCTTCCAATGCCACTGTATAAATTTGTCATTATTTTTGGTTTTCAAGGTCAAAATAATTGGCATGGAAGTTGTTTGCTCCAAAATTTAAGTATTTTTCTGCAACTTTTACCTAAATATTTATGAAAATGATTCCAAATTTAAAGAAATTTTGTGGCGAGGGAGGGAGGGAGGGCTAAACTTGAAATTTTTTAAAAATTACTTAAAATTTCTCAAAAAGTTTTGAAAGCTTTGACCTCCCCCCCCCCCCTAATGAGACTGGCTACGCCACTGAAAATATGTAGTGAAAAAATACTTGCTATGTTTCAAAACAACCACAGAAAATTTGGCATAAAATCTCGTTCTTGCCCCCCCCCCCCCTTGACAAAATCCTGGCTACGCCACTGCATATGAGTATAAATAGTAAATCCTCCTAGGTACAAAAAATTATCATGATTTTCTACTTTTTCACAACAAAAATTAAAGTTCCACTGTTCACTGTTCAGTTTTCCTAACTTGGGAAAATATGAGTAAAAATGGTAAATTTTCCCAATCGAATACTGAAAAAACCCCTACGAGCTAACTTACCCCGCCCCCTTCACCATCGACATATCCCTGAGAATACAGCACAAAAAATTTTCTACGCATGCTCAATACTCATCAAACAAACCATTAAATTTACTTCAACCGAGACACCCAGCATTGAAAAAATGATAGAAAAAGATCATTAAAAATGCGACCATTAAAAAACTCGTAAATAAAACGAAAGAAAGAGTAAAAAGGCACATTACTTTTTTCACATAACTAGTGGCGTCTTCTTCGGTGACTGGCTCGGCCGAAATGGCTCCTCGACGCCTGGAAGACGGAGGTTGTTGACAGTGTGACGGCAAAGGTGAAAGATCATCCTGGTCATCAGGAGTGGCTGCTTGTTTCTTGGCATTTTGAGCTTTTTCCTGTGCAGAAAAACAAACCATTCGTTAAACACGTGCCTATTATTACCACCACTGCGTAAAAAATCTTCAACTCGACGATCGTTTTTTTTTTAAATATATTAATTACAACACTTTTTTTTTCACGCCGTGTAAAAAATTACGAAAAAACAATGAAAAAAGGTTCACGATAAGTAAAGGGTATCACTTGTCGGGGTGTTTTTTTGTCGTCGTCGCGACGCATCGTATACCCTTTGCTCGGAGACATGAACGTGTATTGACATTAAAAAAATTTCCTCTCTGCCTACGCAAAGGAGTACGCGACAACGAACGAAACGGGTGAAAATCAAACAAACGAAATCCCTTTAACTAAGGTTTTTTCCCCCCTTCCTTTTACCAACTTGAAACGTGAAATGCTTACTTGAACGGTATGTTATTAGTATTCATTGTCAGGTTTATCACTTTTCTTTGACTATAATACGCCTTAATCTACTTTTACAAAGTCTACTTTACGCCTGTAAACTTGCGACTGTTTTCGTTAATTAAATAAAATACGTCGAGAATTAAATGTCGCTCATTTTATAGGTAGCTGTGGGTACAGCTTACCCGGCACAAAGTCATTTTACCGAAAATTTTCTCCCGAGCTGCCAAAAAGTTTAATGAGTTGCCTATACTGCTCCGTAATGTGGTATAGTGCATACGACTGCGCAAAGTTACCAATTAAATTTCACTCTCTTCTAATAAATTCCACTATCTACGCCCAAAGTAATCTCAAATCCGTTTGGGAATGAATTTCAAAAGAAAATCACTCTTTACAGTCAATCTCCAAAAGCTATCGTCCGCTGGTTTAATGCATAATGAAAAGAACTATCGAAATCCAACGCGTCGTTGAACTTGTCACCGTTGTCATTGAAATTGGCCCGAAATAAATTGAATTTCGCCTCTCTCGGTATTCGTCATAATACTAGGCTGTATGTATTTCTATATAACAGCGAGCCAATCTCCTCTCTCGTGACCGTTCCCGAAGATACACGCTTAATCTGAACTCGTGCTGAGGGTTTTTATCGTCGCAAAAATGTTTTACATTTTATCGATTTTTCAACAAATCTATACAGGGTTGTACACGATTGTATCAAATTTTTAATAAATCGAGGTTCAATTTTAAATACAAATAAAAATTGTTCAAGTCATATTGCAAAATCTAACTCCAACCTTCAATATTTTAAATTTCATCAAAGCTCGTTCTTTTCCTCAAAAAATGAAAGAAATAGCAGTTTACAAGGGAGCTACCCGAGGTCTGACACGCCAAATGAATTTTTTTTTCATAGGCTTGTAGAGTATCACAAGAAACTTCCACAGCCAAAATTTCAGCCCCTAAAGTTGACATGGAGGAGGGTTATGGGGGGGGGGTTGAATTTCAAAAAATCGCCTAATACACCGAAAAATTACAAAAATTCAATTTTTTTACCACGAACTAACCTCGCCATAGGCCATCTGGAGTTTGCTTGTTACAGTCTTGATGTAATTTTGTAGAAATTGTTTCCCGACGTATCAAAAAGATCTATTTCTCACCTATAAAGTAAGTATATATTATGAGTGAAAATTCACCCCCCCCCCCGGCGACTACCCTCATCTCCAGATAGCCTATACCGAGGGTAGTTTGTGGTATAAAATTCATCTCCTAAATGCCATATGGGGGGGCGAGTTATTTAGATTTTTGTAATTTTTCGGTGTATTAGGCGATTTTTTGAAATTCAACCCCCCCCCCATAACCCTCCTCCATGTCAACTTTAGGGGCTGAAATTTTGGCTGTGGAAGTTTCTTGCGGTACTCTACAAGCCCGTGAAAAAATTTTCATTCAGCGAGTCAGATCTCGGGTAACCCCCTTGTTTGATATTTTGTGATTTTTTTTTTTGTATTCTTAAAAATTACTTTCAAATACAATGAAATATTTTCAAAAATTGAAAAAAAAATCAACACGAAATAATTTGCTTAATTTTAGTCGAAATTCGCTGCTTTTGTGCAAAAGTTTGAAATCATTTACATAAGAATCAGTATTGAAAATGTGGAGGGGGGGTATTATCAGCTATCCTCAACACTTTAATGAAGTTTGGATAAATAATCTAAAAACAAGGTAACCGAAATTCAAATTTACTTCCAGTTACATAATACATATATTGAAATTTTGTCAATTTTTTTGGTTTTTGAAGTACACTTTTCTGATAATTTGAACAAATGATTTTCAATTGATGATATCTTTTCAAATTCTTTTTACGTTTTTTCATCTTATGATTTTTAAAAATAAGGTATTGAAATTGTTTTTTCAAATTAATTTTGCTAAACGTTGAAAAAATGTTTTCAAGTTCTTAATTTTTTAAAACTCCAATTAAGAATTTAAAAACAAAAATTTTTCATGAAATTTTTTAAAAATTTTCGTTTTTTTATAAATCTTTTAATTTTAGGTACCTAAACAAGTACTAGAGAAATATTCAAAATTAATTTTTTCAAAAATTCTTAAGACTTTCTCAAATTTTCAAATTTCAGTTTTTTTAAAATTAACAATATTTATACTTGACAATTTTGAAAATTTTAGAACGTTTCCCCATGTAAAATGTATTCTTATTTTTTACCCCCCCCCCCCCACCCTTCCTCCATTATTTTTTTTCAACATCATGACAATGATATCATGCAGGGTATCAACCATAATTGTTGAATTTCTCAACTTTTCTCTATTTTATGAACATTTTTGTTTCTTAGTCTCCATTTTCCCAATCCTTCTTCCTTCTTGTCATACAATATTCTTGGAAATTTTTGCGTCTCGAACTTGATAGGTCTAGGTACATAGGAGAAAAATACGTACAAAAATTTTGATAAATTTTTTATCAGAAATTTTTCAAGTAAGTACCTATCTAACATTTATGAGACATCAATCTCATATTCCTGAGCGAGGTGACAGCTAAGAATCGTAAAATTGTGGTTTTCAAAAGCAAATAAATCAATTTTTCAGAAATTTGATTAGTTTTGTTAGGGTTACTATGATAGAAGCCGCAGGATCCGAAACGGGCAACATATCTATAGGTCCTAACGGTGATAGCGTGGATTATACGATTAACGAAATAAAGACGCGATCACCATCTACCCCGAGTCAATTATGTATTTTCTAGAATTACAATTTATGACAAAACGGTAGATATACGGATGTTTTACAGAACTGAATAATTTAGCGGATAATTAACAAAAACATATAATTTTGCCGAGCCCAGGCAACCTTACGGTTGCATCGCGTGGCAGAACCAGGCTCGCGAACCTACGAACGCAGCCACCTTTCCTAGTGCTGTACAGACGAAGACTGATTCAAGCTACCTGAGCACGGAGGCTCGTAGGGTAGCGAATCCTTTTACCTGGCCTTCATGGTGGTCTCGCTAGACTCGACCCACGCAACACCACGAAAGGGAGGGCCATAGTGACTATAACATATGCCCCTTCGTGCTTTGCTTCACAGCGCAGCACGAAGAAGAGCGCGAACAACAATCACTATGAACGTGGTGGACCCTGCCCCTTCGCGGTGTGCTTCGGGGGGAGCTAGGAGACAGTGCTGTTTGTAAATAGGTCGAAAATTTGAGAAGCTTCTGCTGGTCGCTTGGGGAAAAATTCCAGCGATATATTTTTTTTTTAATTTTGAAAACGAGAAATTTACTCATTGTATCGCTAGCCGGGTAATTACGACCCTGAGTTCCACAATGAGCAAATTATCTGGCCGAAAAGGTGCTTCTCGGAGCCATTAGGTTAGTATCCCATAAGGTGAAAAATAATTTTGTAGTTTGACAATTCAAAAGGGTGGGATTCTGGCTCAGAAAATTTTGACAGCAAATTTGAAAATGAAGATTTGAAGACCAGTATTGGTGAAAATTTTGATTTTAGAATTTGATCGAAAATGAAGAGAAAATTTTGTAATGGAAAAGGTTGACTGATTTTTGCGAGACTTAATTTGGTTCTAAGGTTCAAGTCGAAAATAGAAAATGAAATTTTGTTGGTTATTTAGAATAAACCATTTTGAATTCAAAAGAATAAATTTTGATGCTGGTTCTACTCACGCTTCGCTACCATAACATATATACATGACATGGAACTGAAAATCTTAATTATAAGCATAAGTAGAAAATATAAGTGATATCTTAACCTAGAATGACGAGTACTATTTTACATAGCTATTGGGTGAAAATTTGTTTGGCTATTTTTGGGAGGTTACAGGTTTTTATGGTTGCAAAATTACATTACTGTGCAATAATTGATAGCGGGTAGGCGTTTTTGGTTTTAAATTTTCCAAATTTATATTGTATGGGTCGTGAGAGTGATTACTTTCGTCATTGTTTATAGAAAATAAAGTATAAAGGAATAAAAAATAGTGAATTAATCTAGCTTTAAAAAGGTTGAGGCGTGTAGTTGCTCTGCCCCTTTTGAGTGAAATAAAATTAAAAAGGACCAAAAATGAATGTGTATCCATTCTTGTATTCTAAATTTATAGGGGATGCCTGGACTCATTATTACTAAATTAAAATATAGGAAAATCTGTGCTCTTTTTTTTTTTTTTTTTATCAATTTTTTGAAATTTTTTGTCACAGAAAGCTTAAGGATAATACATATAAACTATACAATGTTACGTGTCCGGTGGTCATAATCGGTGGTTAATAGTCGTATCTGTGATGTTATCGTATCGGTGGTAGGTGGTCGACGATGTTGCAATGTATGTAGATCACGAGGAGTGTTATGTAACATTCTGACTGTACGTCTCATGTATGCCTACTTCAGGTAGATAGCTTGAACTGTGGAATTTTAATCGAATTATAATTTTTGTAATTAAAAAAAATAGAGGAAAAAACGCATAAATTGAATGGGCTTTAGTAAAAATATGGTGTGAAAAGAGAGCCACGATAGTATTTGATAGAATTTTTCGATGTATAAAATTTTATTATCGTTTTGTATTTTTTTTGATGCGAAAATTGGGAAATTCAAAATTTTGTGGGTATTGTGGTCTGTTTTGGAAGGGAGGGTTTGAATGGTAGGTATCATGCGTGATATAGATACATGCAATAAACTTGATACGTGTTAATATAAACGATACGTGGTGTTTTTACGAATGCCTCTCCTATTTTTATGGAGGTTTTAGGTTGAAATGAGTACGTGGACTGAAAAGATCTCTCCTATCATAGATGGAGGCATTTCAGTTCCGCATTGCTCATTTTTTCATTTTGGCGGGGTGATGAGGTGCCACTGGTTCGTTGTATCGTCTAAATTCGTATTTGCCCGTTCAGCCTCCTCCATTTCCTCTCCTACGGCTTCGTGCTGCGGAGGCTAGGTGGAGGCGAACTCATAATGACGTGGCGTGCGGCGGGGTTAATGGTATGACCATCAAAGGTTGCCAGCGCATGTAGTTGCTCAAACGGGTGGTGGTCGAGCAAAATGGATGTGGACAGCTTAACCGTGGTTCTGCGTCTTTCTTTTGATCGTAGCACGGGTGTTGTTGTTTTAGCATCGAGTCCATGCACGATTTATGGAGAGGGTGCAGGCATTCTTTTGATAGAACGATGTAGTCCTTGGTCTTGACAGGGTCAAGCTGTGCTGCGTCCATTTTGGGGAGATCGGGTCCATCACTCGTGATGTTATTACCACAGCATGAGCATACGATCATCGGGGCGGTGGTATACGGGTTGGTCGACATTCTACTTCCGATCGAGCACACAATTTATTTTTGAATTCGTATCTGTGGGCAAAATTAGTTCAAAGAATTGTCGAAAATTAGTTTTGGGGTTTCTTACGTGGGTTGACAAGAAGTAAAATTTTGCTGCCGGTTTGAAAATGTGAGGGGGGGGGGTTTACTCAATTTGAAGGGGATCTGTAATTTTATATTTTGATGTATATTTTATCAATTGTGGGTGATTTGACCTGTTTTTAGCAGTGAAGGGCGTATGTCTAAGATGTGTTGCGCTTCAATTGAAATTTGGTAGAATATCGGGATTTTGGGCGAGTGTGATATAGATCATTCTAATTTTGGGAATTTTGATTTTTGTGATTTTATTTGCCCCATTTGAGGTTTTGGTGGTCAAAATGTAAAGTAGAGCGAAAAAGTAAAATAAACTATGATAATAAATCGAATTTGTTTGTTGATTTGGGAAATTTTGAATTCTGAGTCTTTCTTGCCCCTGTCAAAATTTACGTTGACACGTGTTACGTTAAATTAAAGAAGTGGGAATTTTAATTGATTTTCTAAATTTTGATATCTCTTTTGGGTCATTTTATTTTATGAGGCATATGTATTTAAATTTAAGAGAAAAGAAATATGGCCACGAATTTTATTTTAGTATTAATTTTACTTTGGGTTTTGTGAAAATTTTGGGGCACATGTCTTTAATTTTGAAGAAATCATTATGTGGTATTCGAGTGTGTTATTTCAAAAATAGATACAAAATGGGAATGATACGTTTAGGGCGTATGGATTTTTGTTGATCGGTATCACCTTCTCCTTTTTCCTATTGTTTGCTACGTGTAGATTTATTTGGAATGGTTGCTGCTACGTGTCGAGATATTGACACAGTTCTAAATATTTTTGATTCATCTACGTGCATGTACCACGATTAGTATTTTAAAATAAAGAATGAAGCCGTAGCGGGGAAAGAAATGACTAGCATCGTTTAGGAGAAAAGAAAAGAGAAAAGAAAAAATTTAGAGATTCTAATAGATGAGAAATTGAAATGATGCAATTTTGTTTTTATTGTGTTAAAGCTGGCCTGATGCGTGTATGGATATTTACGCTATCTACTCTGTAACTTCATTGATACGTGTCTGCGCGCGTATGCAGTTGTGATTCTGTATTTACGTTACGTTAATGGAAGATAGGGACCTATGTTAGAAAGGTGTGAAAAGATAAGTGTATTGATATGAGTTTACGCATAGCGAACATACACGGGTCAATTTTGTACAGGTTTTGTAGCATATGCATTCATGACGCCGGGTTGAAGCGTGTAAAAATTTTGTGTTTGGAAATTTTGTTGGATTATTTACGTTACTGCAGTTTTTTGGGTATAAGTTTAATTTTGAAGGCAAGTATGCAAATTTAATTTTGTGGATATCAAAAAAAAAAAAAATATATATTTTTATCTGAATCATGAAGCATGTAGCGTGTCTGAATCAATTTCCTGAACTTGTGACAATACTCGACTCGTTTATGTGTTGTATTACTATTGCTGAAATTAATTCTATCTAGTTTGTAAAAAATTAGGTTATTACTTACGGATGACGTTGAAACGAATAAACAGAAACGAGTTAAATAGCAGAAAATCGAGCGAAATTGCAGACAAACTTTGAATGATACGTGTTCTAGCTTACAAGGTTACTAGTGAACAAGGGTTTGTTAATCTGGTTGGTGGTTGGTTTCTAATCTATTTGCTATCGGGTGTACCGACGCAGCGACATCTATGTAGAGTAATTATTGTCAGGTATTTTTCTTATCTGCGGATTTTACGTTATGGAAGCGAGGTAGTTGGAGAAAAAATATAAATATGCTGAATGGCTGAGAATTTTTCTATCTTTGAAAGAATATTACGGTCTGAAATAGCTGCGTCGTGTGAAATTTAGAATGGCAAGAGTAATGATATTTTAATTAAAAATTCATTTGCAACTATAGCGAGATTTTTCTAGCCGGTTTATTCTTTTACTCATTTTCAGCGTCATTGTTGTCGGAGAAGTCGGTCTCGTCACCGGACTCTTGGTCAATTTTGATTTGCTTGTATGCTTTACACAGGTCGTATTTTGTGAAAAATGTTGGGGGTGATTTTGAACGACGTTTACGTGCGAGACGAGTTGGCACGTTTTCTTTTTGTTGCGGGGGTGTTATTACAGCATACGAATTCAAATTTGCTTCGCATTCGTCATAGGTAGGAGGGGAGGCTTCAAATTTCTCTCCGCTTCCATGCCCCTGTCGAGATACGGGTATGTCTAAGTCGGGCATTTCCTCGTCGGACGTGTCGCTTGCATTTAGGACACTCCATACGTCATTATCTGATGTTTCTCCGCTGGATTTGAGACCCATCAGATTTTTGGGTTTGTTGAGATCCGCATCTTCGATTTTATACGAATCATTGTTCATATCTGCCAAAATTCGTTGGTACGTGGCTTCCGCTTTATCGTTTCCTAGACCTTGGGTGTCGATGGGAGCCTGTTCTAGGCGTTCAGCCGTGATATTTAATTGGCGCATTGTTATTCTGCCAATTATGAGGGTTGGAATGATGCGTTCGATGATAGGGAACGGCACCTTAATTTTTTCGCCATCGATACAGCATGTTATTATTGCTGTTGACGTGGATAGGTAATTGAATTTGGAATACGATGTGTAGATCAGCGTAGGCCTTTGGCATTTCACAAGTGTAACAATTCCAGGGTGTGTCGTCTTGATACCACGTAATATGCGTTTAGAAATCATATTGAAGGGGGTACCAGAGTCCAGCATCACTGGTACAGGATTTCTATCAGCTAATATTACGGGTATCGTAATGGTGTATTGGTCGATATCATCTGGACGTGGATTTGTAGGTATTGAGTCAACGCTACTAGAACTGGAGGAAGACTCTCCTAGTTTTAGTTTTGCTGAGTCAGCAACACGTTTCTCTCCTAATGGTTGAACATTGGAGGCTGTGTGCTGAGGGTGCTCAGAATACCATTGCACCTCCGCGTCCAGTTTTTTCTGAGAATTTTCACTGTCATGTAGCTCGCACGCTACTTTGTTTAAATGTTCACAAAGTTCTTCAAAGGTCTGTTTATTTTCCTCACAGCCATACCCAGGGTACACTGTGGAGTTTTGGTAGTAAATTTTGATATTTAAAATTCTCATTGAGATACGACCCATGATGATTGTCGGTGTTTTGCGTTTAATAACCAGGAAGGGAATTTTGGCCTCCTTCCCGTTTATTATTCCGGTTATGATGGCGGTTGATGA
Source organism: Pseudococcus viburni (assembly GCA_033439095.1). Classification (NCBI taxonomy): domain Eukaryota; kingdom Metazoa; phylum Arthropoda; class Insecta; order Hemiptera; family Pseudococcidae; genus Pseudococcus; species Pseudococcus viburni. The sequence goes on from JAVBJF010000141.1 coordinate 819,466, forward strand.
TGATTGGATATAGTCCAACACGTTGGTGAGGAAAATCTCGTTTTTCCTACACCCTTGTACCCACTTTATTTTTTCACTACAATGTTTTAGGATTTGTTTCAATATCCCTTCGGAAATTACATTGTAGGGGGTGCCAGAGTCAAGATTGGCTTCAATCAAAACATCGTTTGAGAGCTTGATGGAAATTTTAGGTAAATTTTCACGTAGGTCAGCGCGTACTTCGTCGTCGCTTGGCGTATCTTCTGGTGCAGGTTCAAGTGGTGTTGGACTTTTATCGTATTCGCTAGGTGGTATTGCGATTATGACTGTGTCAGCCAGACTGTGCTCGTCTTCACTAGAAATTTTCGCCGTGTATGGTACGAGAGCGGTGCAAGGGGCGATTTCTGGCTCAACCTCGTCATTTTTGGAAATCGACGCGTGTTCTTCGATATTTAAAATTGTTATGGTGGTTTTTCCAAGGGAGAAAGTTGGGGTGTCGCTGTCGATGATATAAAAGGGTATTTGAATTTTGGTTCCATGCACACGTCCTGATATTATCGCTAGAGTGTCTGAAGTAAATACAGTTTTTTCTCCGTACCTGCCTATGGTGGTAATTTTGGGGCTAGGTGCGTAATGTATGCGATCTGGGTGCATGTTTTCAATATCGTCTGTTAAAGATTTTGTAGCCACATTTAATAAATTTGAAGGTTCTAGTGTAGCGAGTAGAGTTGTTTCGTCGATGACAAATTTGATGTAGTCAGTTTTGTCTGGTGACGCAGTCATAATTTTCTCGTCATATTGCGTTGCAACTTTCTTTACCAATTTCCTTCTTTCTTTTCCTCTCAAATTGGCACGTTCCTCTCCAGGTGCATGACCGGAGGCTGTGTAAGCTTGGGAGGTGGAGGGAACTGGTTCGTAAACTTGCAGTGCGTTGCCATTTATTTTTATTATTTCTACTGACGGGGACGGAGCAAGTCGTTTTTTACTGGATTTGGCGGTGTTTTCTCTTCCTCTGCGCCGTTTCAGAGTAATGGTTTCAATTTCAGCGATGTCGGCGGTTTCGTCTAGGTCCATGGCCTCCGTGTCTCCTTTCTTTTTAGGGATAGGGCTGGAGTGCCATGCCTGCTTCGAGCTGCTTTGGCGATGTTTATTCGCTGTGTTACGTGTATCAATTTCACTTTTTTCCAGTTGTGACTTTGGTCCGTTCGCGTCAAGTAGATTTTGTCTCAGCAGCGTTACTATGTCTGGGAGAGTATTTTGACTAATAAAGAAGGTACTCGATGTGTTTACAAAGAAAAATTTGCTCGCATCCGGAATAATCGCATCGTGTTCGTTTGTGGCGATTTTTGATGTCAATTCTTTGTAAAAATTCATCATCGACTCATATTTTGCGAAATATTGCACAAAATCGTACCAAATTGATACGCGAGTATCTTCAGACAATTCGTTATACACATCTCTAAATGCACTGAAGCGTGCTAAAGTTACCGGAGGTTTGTCAGAGAGACGTGGTAATATTATTGGGAAAATTATGAACAGGCGTTTTGCCCCTTTTAGAAATATCTGTTCAACAACATCCTTTAAATTTTTTCTAATCTCAGTTATGGTTTTATCGGAAGGTAGGGTGTTGAATTCCCATTGGCCAATTGATAATATGGCAGTCTCTTTTATTTTCTGAATTTTAGCGATGCGATGTTTTAAATTTTTGAATGAAAATTGCCAAAGTGAAAGAGGTTGTAAATTGTTTTCTCCATGAATTTTTCTATTCAGCGTGTGTATAACTCCATCGCCTATCAATTCAATATTGTCAAAATCCTTGAATTCATGTTTTTTATTTTCACATGAATCCGGTGTTTTATCTCTCCTAAACACGAATTTTGGTTTGGAGGCGCGTATATTTTTATCGAATGTTTTCATACGCTGCTCCATGGCTGCTACGGTGTTGGTCAGCTCTTTCAAGGTGTCTAGGAGTTTCCTCTCCAAGCTTTGGTTGCTGGAGGCATCTCTTTCGACTTTTTCCTGAAGCTCAGAAAACGTACTTTGGAGTGTGGTTATTTCCTGGCGATGTTCGTCGGAGCGTGTGAGAAGGTCTTGTATTTGCTCATAATCATCTTCGAGCGCCTTACCCATGTCTTCAACGTCAGTCGTCAGAGCCGTGATTTTTATTTGAGTTTTTGAAGTTCTTTTTATCGATTCTTGAAGGATGTTTGCATTTTTTAATGTTTCTTCTTGAATTTTGCGTAGCGTGTCACGCTGCCCTACTGTCATTTCTTTCATTGTTTTTACGGTTGACAGGGTTTCAATAAGGGCGTTCGTATTTTCATTTATAGTGTCCAAAGATTTCGCCATAAGATTACGAAGTTTTTTCGTTTTTTCGTTATTTTTGAATTCCAAAATTGTTGAAGATTTTTCGTTTTCCGTTTTCTCAGCTTCAGTTTCTAGAGCTGATTTTTCGTCCGGTGAGTATTCAGAATTCGAAGTTGAAGGGAGCGTGTTGGGAGGCGTATTTCTCTCCGCAGCAGGCTCTACCTTTTTCCAGAATTTTTCGAATTCGTCATAAATGTAGTCGATGTAACGAAATATTTTGCCTCGATTCCGCTCACACGTTTCTGAATCCGTGTTGGTGTTCAGGTACTCGTTGAGGAGATGGGATATGCAAGCCGCAGTGTCCCCGATTCTCTCCTGCAGTAGGTAGATCTCAAATTCCAAGGAATTCGGTTCACCATACCGCGGAGGTGCTGGGCGATTTACACTGTCTTGATTTGCAATCCACTTCTCTACCCATTGTACCATTATGTGCGCATCCGTGATGACATATGGGGTGCGTCTTAGCGGTAAATCGAAAGTAATAGGCATGATGATATACGCGGTACGAGGTAATTTCACGGCACGAATTGAAAAATTATATTTACCCAAGTCGCGTGTAAAACTAATACCCGTTGAGATAGTTGAAGGCGTTCGGTGTGGTATCTTACAGTGGCGAGGTATATGGCAATCAGGGAACTGAATGCTGGTACACCGTGGTAGCGAAAAGGTACTGCTGCGTGTTGAATGCGGCGTGGCTTTCAGCTAGAAGTCGGAACTGCGAGATAATAGTCACACGGTGCTCAAGTTGGAAGTGAGCAGCTTGATAAAATTGGAAGCGAAGTTGGTCGAAGCTTCCAGTCGATTCCAGGTAGAAGGGATGATCGCGATCATTAGTGGGCGGTGGTATTCACTAATGGATTTTTCGCGAAGTTTCTACAGATCGACTTTTCGCGGAAAAAGGATCGTTTATCTCCTCAGGATCTGAAGGATCCGAGGGCACGATTTTTAAAAAGGGTTTTATTGTGTACAAAAGAAGTGAAAGCGCGAGAAAAACGATCTCGATTGTTTGCTTAAAAGGTTTTTCTTTTGAATACACTCGCGGCACTTAAATTCACAGGTATAAAGGAGCACTTATTGTCTGTGTGTTTGACTAATCGTTTTCAAATCACACTGTGCTGGCCGCCGGATGTTGCTGCATTACAATGCCGTCTGCCCGTTTTCCGTTGCCTGGATTTTCTTTTGGGTGGCCTGGCGATTTTTCCATTGTCGTAATTTTCCAAGTCGCCTGGTGTCTGAGGTCCTGATTGACGTTTGGCAGGTAGCTCAATGCATTTTCTTTTGGAAAATAAATCGATTTTTTAGAATGCATTGTTTGCCGAAAATAACCGTTTTAAATTCCAGACTCGACTAATGGATTGCTGGCATTTTCTTTGTATTATTTTTATAACCGTTTTTCTAAGAAAATCAAGACAATGCATGGGAAATGCTACGTGGAGAAATACTTTGCACACGCTACAGACACATTCTTTTGCTTAAAAAATACGTTGGAATATTGAATTTTGATGTGCATACACGATGCTTTATGTACCTGGGTACTTTATAAGCCATGAATTCGAAAATTTTGCAACTAAAAGTTGCTTTAGGATAATTTTGAAGTCTGTAATTATTTATTTATTTTTCACGTTACGTGGGATGCCTATTTATGGTCGTTTTTATTTAGAAAAAATTACGTTAACGTATTTATTATTTATCTCCATTTGATTTGATTAGGCATTTTTGAGAATTTATATTTATTATTTATGGAATCAGAAGGGTGTAACGTGTTTTAATTATTCGAAAATGAGTTGAATTGGGAGATTATTGAAATTTATTTGGATACAGTGCCCCAGTTAGCATTGATTTTGAGTCAAGAATATGTGTAAATTTATATGAAATTATTATTGGACGCGTCCCCGCATCATTTTATATTTATTTTCAATTTTGGAGTCGAATTTTCAAAGTATTTATGCACGTTGGGGTCGTGTCGTTTTACGTTAATTTTATGTGAGAATTTTTATTCACTGTATCCTGGTTACGCCTCAGTTCTATATTTTAAAGAGAGAGTGATTTTATTTTCACTGTGGAAAATTCCTCAACACGAGCCACATACTCCTATTCATTCTTTTTGAGTTTAATTAAACAAATTTTCACCAAGAAAATACGACTTTACTGTTTATGCGATGCATATGGTCGTTTATTCGTGGGAGAATTAAATATTCAATTTATTTCTAGGAATTTACGCTGATATGTGTAGTGACATCCATCTGTCCACGCATCCGCGAATTCCAAGAATTTTTAAACTGTTTGAATTACTAGGAATATCTATGCAAAGGAAATTCACAGGAATGGTCGAAATTATCTAAGGCGTTTTATTCTAGGCTTTTTTGTTGAATAAATGTTCACCAGGAATATACAACTTTACGGGCCACGCATTATCGCTACAAGAGCTAGCATGATTATTTGTATATTCATGGGAGAATTGCTTCAATTTATTTCTAGGAATTTACACTGACACGTGTGCCACACTTGCTCCTTGGAGACAAGTCCACGCATCCGCGAATTCCAGGAAATATAAAGCTGCTAGAATTAATTTTGATTTTTGTTATTATTATTAAGCCGAAAATTGAGTTTCTAACCTTCATTCATGCAAGTATTTCCACATACCACCACATCCTATCTCTGAACTAAAATGCCCTGCTACGTGTATTTTACCAGTAATTTATGAAAGTCAGAATTATTAAGACGAATTTAAAATTCCAAAAAGTGAGATTTTTCTCTTTTCTCTCATTGTAATGAGGATTTTTGGGCTATTTCTCGCCAGATTTTTAAGCGGCTGGGTCGCATTGTTTTTATTTATTATTTATGCACCATTTTTTATGCTTATTTTAGGGATATGTAGCTGCGAATTTTTTATACCAGCGATTTTGAGGGTTTGGGAGGGTTCTTGAAAAATGCATAAAAATCTGAAATTATGCTGATTTTGAATTTTTTACTTGTTTGGGGCCGTCAAAATTTGGGAGTTTTAATTTACAGCTACGTGGAAATTAATTATTATTGAAGCATATGGCACATTTTATTTACGTTTAATTTTGATTTGAAAAATTTTTAGGTCCAAGATGTAGGAAAAATTTATTTTATTCATTTTTGGATGGTAATTTTTTCGAAACGTGTCCTACACTTGGTATTAGCTTATAGTTACGTTAATCTACTTAACCTATTTAATTTTGAAATGATTTTTAGAAAAAATTACGCATCAAAGCTTTACACTACGCGTCTCAAAACGTAATTTTACACCAAGATTGCAATTTTAGCAAAAATGCATTTTTTAATTTTTAAATCACAATAATTAACAAATTTAGGGGAAAAAATAAGCGTTTCATTTTCTACAGCATATATGCCTTATCTTATGCTGCCTGTTGACAAACACAGAGGCGATGCATGTAGAAATTCCGAGATACAGAATTTAGCCGAAAGAATTTAACTGGGAATTTTACGATTTTAGCTCAAAAAATTGTGATTTTTTACCAAAATTTTGAGATTTAAATCTCTTTCCTCCTACATAGTAGGGTTTTTTAATCAGCTCTTACTCACGTTACCAGGTGTAACCCAGGACAGGGAAGTAGTCCAATACTGCTTCCGCCAATCCATCTTCTGCCGTGGCTACATCCTGGATGTTCCACTCGTCCCCGGCTGTTTGGGACTGGGTCCACGGTGGTTCCGTTTGGGATTGGCTGGTTGGGTAGCTAGTCCTCCAGACGTCCAAAAAGAACACACATTATGGGCGCCAATGTTAGGGTTGCTATGGTAAAAGCCGCAGGATCCGAAACGGGCAACATATCTATAGGTCCTAACGGTGATAGCGTGGATTATACGATTAACGAAATAAAGACGCGATCACCATCTACCCCGAGTCAATTATGTATTTTCTAGAATTACAATTTATGACAAAACGGTAGATATACGGATGTTTTACAGAACTGAATAATTTAGCGGATAATTAACAAAAACATATAATTTTGCCGAGCCCAGGCAACCTTACGGTTGCATCGCGTGGCAGAACCAGGCTCGCGAACCTACGAACGCAGCCACCTTTCCTAGTGCTGTACAAACGAAGACTGATTCAAGCTACCTGAGCACCGAGGCTCGTAGGGTAGCAAATCTGTCTACCTGGCCTTCAGGGTGGTCTCGCTAGACTCGACCCACGCAACACAACGACAGGGAGGGCCATAGTGACTATAACAGTTTTTTCTTAGGAGACTTAGCTTTTGAGATATATTGGCTCAAAATTCAAAGTTTAACTTTTTTTAAAAATTGAAAATATCTCAAAAACTAAGCCTTCTAAGAAAAAACTAATCGAACTTCACAAGTAGAAAATTTGACGCTCGCTCTACAATTTATGTTCTATTCATTTTTTTCGTAGAACCCTTTCTTTTCTCAGAAAATCGACTTGAAATGTCAAAAGTTATCAAAAAAAGTAGAAAACCCATTGAACGAAAAATTCAAATTGTGAAAAATCCTTAGATGATGGAATTTTTTCACTATTTTTCTCTTGATCAGCGCAAAATATTGAAAATCATCCATCAAACCTCAAACAGAATTTTCCATGTCGACTTGTGCAATTTACTTGAAAATAAACAGAACTGATCAATCAGAATTTAGAATAAAAAAAATTGACCTAATAACTTTTTGAATAAAAAAATTACCTACCAAAAGTCTCTTTTAAAAATACCTAGAACAAACCACTTCATTATTCAATAAGTAAAATTATTTTTTTAAAGCAAATAAAAAGAAGCACCTTTTTTTTCAAATTTTCGAATTATTTAAAAAAAAATTGTAAAAAAGTTGCATCCAGCTACTATGGCAATTTTTTTTTTGAAAAGTGAAAGTAGGTATGTACAAAAAACATTAGGCATTTTTTTACAGAAAAAAACAGCTAAAGATTTTGACAATGCTTGGACAATTTTTTCAGAAAATAAAGTAGATAAGGATGTTTTTTGTCTGATTTGAAGTCGCTGGAACAAAGATAAACCTCATTTGACATTAATTTTTGACGTCAACACCTCATTCTCTAGATTTTTCCAGTTTTCATGTCGAAATACGATCTCAAAAAGACTTGAAAATAATGCAGATGAAATCACTTTGATAAATACACTGAATTTTTTCCAAATTTAGAAAAAAAACCGTCAAATCTACACCTACAAAAAATCTCAGGTATTCGCGTTACAAAAAGTATTAAAATCGACCAAAAGTTAAAAAAACCCAACTTAAAATGTTGAAATTTGACTACGACTTCACACAAAAGAATTTTATTTGGCAAAAACTGCTGGTCAAGAATTTTTTCTAGCTTAAATTTAATTTAAATTCCACAAAAGAATCTCTTAAAGAACATTCCTCGTAAGGTTTGTAAATTTTAAAACACGAGTATTTTATAAAATGAGCTTTATTTTGAAAAATAGAAACGAGAAAAAAGATCGAGTCTATTCCTTTCTCGAGAGAAAAAAAATTAAAAGTGAATTAAAACTTTTTGCAATTACTGAAAAATTACGTCATTAAAAAGAATCCGAAAAAGGTGAAAAAAATCATTATAAACAAACACGTTTTTAACATAGCGAATTCAATATACAACAGCACAACTTCATTTCAGTTCATTGTTTAATGAAGAAGAGGGAAGAGAGGAGTTAGCCGAATTAAAAAAAAAAACAGAGAAAAAACGTTTAAAAAGAGAAAATCCTATTTCAGAAAATTATTTCTTTTCATCGCCATTGTGGTTCAAAAAAAATTGTTTCATTCATTCCTAAAGATTCGCCATGTTTCCATACGAAAAGACGTAAAACTCGTTTTTCAAGAAGAAAAATAAAAAAATCAAAACTCGAAGACATCTCAATTCAAACACGTATTTGTAGATCCCATTACAATTGTTTTCATCAAAATTTCATTCACCTACCTACGTAAAATCTCACATTTCTACCGATGACGTAATAAAATTATTAGTAAAATTCCAGACGAATCTATCGATAAAAACGCTTTCGAAACTTTATTGGTTTCGCAAAGGTATAACTTCGAAACGATAACCTGCCAAAATTCCATTTTGATCGTTCTAATGTCAATTATAACACGAAAAATACGCTTTTAACAGCGAAGTAATACACCAAAACGAAGATATTGGAATTTTTCTCAAACTTTGACAAACACGTATTTGGTTTTATTAAGATGCAATACATTTTCCTGTAAATACGTTCCAAAGTCACCATTCGTAGATCATCGAACATTGTACATGGTGATAAAACGTAACATATTTCGTCACGACGTGAGATTTTCATTTTCTAGAATTTGTAAATGGCACTCGAGCTTGAAAGTTGAGGAGAGAAAAAACTGTAAAAAACGAATACCTGAGATATTCTCAAGATCGTTATTCCATTCTGAGATACTTCGACGAAAATTTATATTTACTCGAATCATAATATCCGGGTACCGGAAATACGCGAATTTTCCTCGAAATTCCCATTCAGCTAGGTCACAGGACAATAAAGTCTTGAAAATATTTTTCGTACAGTCAAATTTTCTCACACGAAGATTTCAGCGAAAAATTTCAACCCAGAATCAAATAACATCTTGTAACCAAACAAGCGCACAAAATTTCAATATAAAAAATACTTAGAGGAAAACTGAACATCAAGTTATTGGAAAAATTTCACCTTCGAAAAACACCTACATACAACCGATTCCATAAATATGTACATTTTTTTCTTTCGTATTGTACAGGCCTATAGAGAGGGAGACCTATAATTTAAAGAAAATTATCAGCACGTGTGGTCGCGCAAAAATATTGCGAAACTTGAACGTACGATGAGGAAAAAATTGGTTGAAACATCAATTACGTACTTAAGTATCGTTTGAGTTTCATTTCCCCCCTTTTTTTTAGAAAAAATATCTCGTTTAGTTTAAATTTATTTCGAGTGGAAATAATCGTATTGATTTTTGTCGACTTTACTCAAACACGTTCGTTGGAGGAACTTGAAATCGTACGCTTCCTTTAACCAACTTTTTGACGAACTTAGATCAAAGCTGAGCCTTTTTTTCAGCGTAAAACCCCAATTTGGGAAATTTCAATTATCGAGTTATTAACAGGGCTTAAAAAATCATGAAAAAAGCTTCAATTTTTACCATTCGTATAATTACGATGACACGAACCGAGAGGATTTTCCAATTAAACACGTCAACCTCGATGAAAGAAATAATCACCAAAATTCGTCCCAAATTGCATCACATCAATCGAGAAAAATTTTTCCATAGACTCGCTCGGTACATAAATCGTTGATGAATTAAAAGATAAATTAAAATTGAAGTGCTCGGGATCAATTTAATCTGATTTTCCTCCCCTATTTTTTTTTCGCTTTGAATGGGAAAAAACAAGACTATATGATCATGACAAACGAGCTGAAAAAGTTACCTCGCATCGTCGCTGAATAAGCATTGACGAGAAGTGATGAAGGAAGGGAGTCGCGTAGCGAGCACTTTCTGCTTATTTAAAAAGGCCTCTTGCGTATCTATCGCTACCTATTTTATTCTCCTTATCAAGCAGATAACACCTTACGTTAGTTTCCGTCAGTGTCGTAATAAATTCACGCTGTTTAACCGAAGCGATTTTTATTTAGGTGACAGAACACGAAGAAAAATCTTTCCAGTAGACACGTTTATTGAAAAATTATCGTCGGATCTGGCAGCTCCGAGCTTTCTATACGTTTCCAAGACGAGTGTTTTTAGGCTGTAGATCAACTTGAAAGGTAATCGAATAATGAATAAGTTCGAATAATTGATTAGCAAATGAAATATTCAATTTCAGCGATGAAAAGTATGTAAAATTACTTCAATTTGTCGTTTATTTCAATGAAAAAGCTCCATCAATTACACGAATGATTCCCCTGGAAAGACCAGGTACTTTGTCACCAATTTTGGAAAATCGGCCATTTTTCAAACGTCATATTTACAGCCGAAAATATAAATCAAACGAGCTTAATTCTGAAATTGCACGTACGCAGAGAAAATGTTACGACGAAACGAAGAAAAATTAATTAAAATTTCTCGACGAACGTGCCGCGATTAAAAATTATTCCAACAGATAATTTTGAAATTCGTCGAAGACGTTTTTGGGGCAAACTTCGGTGTAGCAGGTCGCTTTTATTATGGGTTATGAAAATCGTAAGACCGTTTCGGGAGTTTTAACGCTGCCCAGTCGTTTTATCTGTTTTTTCCACGAGCCCGACGGTAATTTAATAATACGAAGTGGTAATAAAACAACTGGAATTATTCGTTCAACTTTGGAAATGATCTGCGTAGTATAAATATAACTACTTTTTACAAAGGGGCAAGAAGGAATCAAATGCTGTACCTATTATTGGAGAGAAAAATTGAAAATTTTCACCTAAGATTGAATTTTTTCGGATTTTTTCCCATTCAAAATGCAATTTTTTTCATTTTTGGAGTTTTAAACGAAAATTTTTCCAAAAAAATTATCGTCGCAATGAAATCTTGCACGACCTATCGTTTATCATGTTCTTTAAGATCCTGAGTTCTAAAGCTATACCTACTCCCTAAATTTGAATAAGTCAAAACTGACTGATTTAAATAGACAGAATTGAGACACTGATTGAATCAGTAAATTCTGGCTGATTGCAATCAGTCAATTAATTTTTACTGGTTCAATAATGAAAATTCACTAATTTGGAAATACATCCCTCAATTTGATGAAATCAGATGCAATTAAATGCAATTTTATTAGGATATTTTTCGAATGCAATTATAAATCAAATAAAATTAGATATGATTTGATGCAAAATAAATTCATCGGGGAATTGCTTTGAGTACAAAAAAATTAAAAATTAATTTAAAAAATGGATTTTTACGACTTTTTTTTACCTCGCGAGTGCTTTGAATCGACAGGTATCCTGAAAATTTTCGGTTTTTGTCTTTAAATCAACCATGAATGAGAAGTTTTCAACGAAAAAAAAAATCATATAAAGTTCAAAAGTTTCAAAAAACATCTGTCACTTTACTCAGAAATGTAAATTTATGGAGCTCGAGCGAAATGAGAGGGAAATTTTTTGGGAAAAAAGGCAATCCAAAACTAATATTTCTTTTTTCAATAACATCACTGGTTAAATAGAGTAATTTGCAGTTTTTTATGATTTTTTAATTAGATTTCATGTCTACTTTAAAAGTGTGACTCGTGCAGGGAAAAGGTATGTACCTATTAAAGTCGGAATTTTCAAAAATGAGTTTTTGAGCTAAAATGATGAGACCAAGAGGAACATTTTGAGACCTTGATGAGCATCCAAGGTCCATTTTTCGACGAGATAGAGACATTTTAAGTTAAGAAAATAAGAATTCAATAAAAACAAAATTCTGATGAGAAAAACGCGTTTCAAGTTTTTACTCTTGGTTCTCATGTGTCAATCATCAAAAAAGCTGCCAAAACTACTTTCCGATACTGAAATTTCGCGAGGAATTCGTTTCTGACGTCAAAAATTACTTTAAGAGGAGAAAAAAAATGAAAAATTCACTTTTATGATGAGTTTAATTTTGAAAAAAGCTGCATTACAAAGAGAAATCCTTTTTTTCATACTGTATAAATTATCAAAAAAGCTCTCAGAACTTCTTTTCTGTGCTGAAATTTCACGAAAAATTCGTTTTTAACGTCGAAAATCACCTTCGGTGAATAGGAAATCGTTCACATCCATTTTTGATCATTTATATCTCAATATTCTCCAACAAAACAATATTTCAGAAATTATGTATTTCTCAGTAGGTACAGTTGAATTTGCACACACAAACCTGTGGGTATTTTACTTTATTTTTCTAGTCTGGAAAAATCCCGAGGCTCCACTTACCTTCAACAGACCGCATTTTGCAGCACATGCACATTTTTTTAACGTTCCGACTTTAAGTACCTTTACCTCAGTCGGTTTGAACGTCATTTAGACGTGTTGTAGTAGGTTTTCCGAAGTGAAATTTTGGTAACAGCTGCGTAAAGATCTGAACCTCTTAAAAACGCAAAAAAAAAAAATTTTGAAAAAAATTGCCCATTTTTCGTTTTTTGGCTCTTGTGCAAAATTCCGTTTTCCGACTTTAGGTACCCTGTCCCTGTAACGGGTCACAATTGCTAATATTTCTGAATTCTGATACTTAGTCCAGTCATTTTAGGTCCGAACATCCAAAAAATTTTTGAACAGCTGAATTTTACATCATTTGTGTAGAATATGACCTCCCAAATAACATACTAAAACTTGCACCCCGCACGTGTCCGGCTACCCCCGCAAAAGGGTAAAAACCACCCTCAAAACCAGTTTTTCGCGTTTTACGCTGAAATAATAGCCTAAATCAAAAAATGCCAAAAGTAAAAGTTTTTTCTACGTTAAATTTCCTATAGAAACAATATAGAACTTTTTCGAAAATTTTCATTTTTAGGCCATTTTTGAAGGGGTGAAAATAATGATTTTTCAAAATTCACCATTTCTTTCATTTTACGAGGTTATACGGTATTTTTGGAGAAAAATCATAAGAAGCAAAATTATTTTACATTGAATTTTCAATAGAAGACATCCCTCAGTTTTTACAAGCGGTCAAGGGTGGTGCGAGGAACATGGTAAGGGGTGAAAGATGTTTTTCATGGAAATAACGATGGTGGTAGGACTAATTGGAACAAAAAAAAATACCCTGAATTTTATATGGGAACTCGCCATAAAAAATTTCAACGCCTTAGCTCAAGGTGGGGTAAAACCAGGGATTCATAGAATATAGGGTCGTTTTTGAGAAAATCGTAGTTTTTCTAGCGTAAACTCCAACTAGAATGACGTAGGAAAGAGGGAAGAGCGCTAAAAAAGTACAATTTGACGTACTAAAATTATTTTGATATAAAAAATAGAAAATATTGTATTTCAGTGCTGCCATTACGATAGTAAAAATACATTTTTGTAATAAAAAATTGGAAAATGTGAGAATAAAAATATTTTTTACAAAAATTGGAAGTTGGAACCACAAAAATGAAGAATTATCAAATTTTCGTTTCAAAAATAGTTTTTTAGTCAATTTTTGAATGTTGGTTGAATTTTGGTGACCAGAGGAACGTCATTTCATTTTTCAGATAACTTAAAACCACAATAATTTCCTCTTACCATGTTCCTCACACCACCCTTGACTTGACCGCTTGTAAAAACTGAGGGATGTCTTCTATTGAAAATTCAATGTAAAATAATTTTGTTTCTTATGATTTTTCTCCAAAAATACCGTATAACCTCGTAAAATGAAAGAAATGGTGAATTTTGAAAAATCATTATTTTCAACCCTTCAAAAATGGCCTAAAAATGAAAATTTTCGAAAAGTTCTATATTGTTTCTATAGGAAATTTAACGTAGAAAAAACTTTTTCTCTTGACATTTTTTGATTTAGGCTATTATTTCAGCGTAAAACGCGAAAAACTGGTTTTGAGGGTGGTTTTTACCCTTTTGCGGGGGTAGCCGGACACTTGCGGGGTGCAAGTTTTAGTATGTTATTTGGGAGGTCATTCTACACAAATGATGTGAAATTCAGCTGCGCAAGAATTTTTTGGAGGTTCGGACCTAAAATAACTGACTGTGAGCTATACTATCAAACAAAAAAAGTTGATACTGATACAGATTACGAAATGAATTTTTTCGGAAACGCGAATTGATGGGTGTCATATTTTGACCTTTTTTTAAACTAAACAAAATATAAAAATATTTATTGGTAACATTACAGCCTGAGTAAACCGAAAACGAGAATTTCTTGAAAAACCATGTCTGAAATATAAAAAAATTGTAACTTTTCCCAATAATATCTAGATAAGCGAAACTGGATGATTTTTTAATTTTTTTCACTAAATACTTAGATCTTCAAAAAACTTGAAATTTCTAGCCTAAAAATTATAAAAATTCCGCTCATAAGCTATTTCTCTGTTTAAATTTTCTTTCCAGTATAAAAATTCCAAAAATCCCAACTTTCCCGCGACAATATATTCTGCAACACACACCCACACCTTTTCCTTCCTCGAGAAAGGTTTTTGTTTCACAAAGCAGACCCCCCTTTTTCAAAAAATCGCAACGAAACTCTCAGGTAAAAGTGAAATTCTTGACAACACACATGACAACGCACCATACCTACAAAGAATAATAAGCCCAACTTTCAATAAACACATCTCCGCCGACTTTTCAATCTTATACCATATTCAAAGGACGTGCCAACGCTTTGGAAACTTTCAAAAAGAGAATTCGACTCGTACGTAAAAAAAGCCAACGCAATTTTCCAACGCTACACGACTGAGAGAACGAATCGCACAAGCACTACATGTGCAAAGGCACACTCCGCATCACTCGAACGTCGAAAAAGTGAAAGATGATGGGTTTTTCGCTATAATTATATCTACGCACCCGTAATGACGCTCGGAAAACGTGTAAATTTCTCAACTTTACAAGTACATACCTACAACCTACGTATCGTTGGTAGGTATTCGAATGTATAGAAAACTTTCACTTCGAGATACTTACCTACGTCGAAAAGATGAATTTAGCTACATTTAACAACTATATGCTATGTACCTAACCTATTACTTTGGTACGTATATGTCTACGCGATAAATTAATGAATACCCTTTTACCGGAAACTTTTTTCACACTAACGAGTTGACCTGAGTGTTTTTTTCAAACTTTCAATTATTGTTTTCAATTTATCAATCGTTTAGACGAATAAGTATACACGATTTCGAACTTAAGCTATCAAATCCCAAGAGTTTTTATTTTCCAATTTGAAAAATAATTTCTACCATTTTAGTGATTTTGGAGGAACCACGAGCCAGTTCGTACCCCTTGCTTTACTCGTGACTGTGTATAATTCCCCGAATAATTCTTATCAATTCGTCAACTCCACCCTCAAATTAAAATTAATTCCGTTAATTCGATCGAACTCTACCCTTCTATTACACGATATCGCACCTACTCCCAACTCATCGACGAATTTCCTTCCTTTTCTCGTATTTTAATACATAGTTCAACTTGATCGTTTTTCACATGATAACTAGAAGATTTTCAATCGTATTGCAAAAAGGAAAAAATTTTACACGCGAATCCATTTCCATTCGACGAATGAAAAAATTTTGACAGCGAAATCCCAAGTAGAGAAATTGGTATGTAAATAAATCACGTAAAATGTGCAACTAACACGAGTTTACAGCGAATTTTTTCCGACCGTTATTTGCATGTTGAAAGGAAATTTTTGATGAATTACTTGGATATAGTGTTGTTTAACATTCGCGTTTAATGTTTGTTTATTCCGGCAAGTTTTGCGCGTGCTTTAGTGTGTTCCATCAAAAACAGAAAGAAAATTCAGCGATGTTTTTTTTTTATTCGAGTGTACACGAGTACCGCGAGTGTGTTTCTGAAACACGAGGATTTCGATTTTTATTTGTACACGTTGGGTTTGATGATTGGGAATTTTCAAATTAGCTAGTTGAAAATGACTGTAAGACCCCTTAAGCTTTGAAAGCAATCTGAGATGTTGGTTTTGGAAATCATTCGCAGGAGAAGATTAATTAATTACCACATCATACATTTATAACGAACTGTTGAAGAAAATGAAGAGTAATCCAGAGGGTGGATCACTTGCCATTCTGCTTATTTTTTTACAATTATTTTAACGTATCTGAAATTGAAACCCATCCATTCAAAATTTTAGATTTGTTTGATCCCTGTAACAAGGTGTCAACTGGATTTAGAAAAATAAAATTTTGTGTTTTTCAAGATTTTTTTAGTTTTTTCATACCATTCTTCTGGCTTCAAATATTCCCCAAAAAGAATCCATTTTTTCACCCTTCGATTGAAAATTTCAAGAAGAACAAAGTATTGAAAATTATTGTTTTTCGCAATAAAATTAGAAAATTGACACTTGGAAAAATTTTGAGCACCGAGAGTTTGAATTCAATCCATCAAAAGAGTGAAAAAAAATACGCCAAGTACCAATCACTGATCTTTTTTTCAATCAAAAAATCTATTTTTTCAATAAAATTTTAATTTTTCAGTATCAGGGAGATACTTTTTACCCCAAAAAATGGCACGAGTAAAGTCTAAAAAAGTATGAATTTTTATTTTTAAAGATTTTACTATCTTCTCTGAATTCATTCAAACGTCCTGTTTATCGATTTTTAAAAATTGATTAGACCACTTGACAAGTTTTCTGGGAGTAAGAGGTCAATTTTTCTCTTAAAACGTTAATTCTTGTTAATTTCTGGGGTCTCTTGATTTTCTTGCTAGTCGACATCTTGGCAAAAAATAGGTATTTAAAATTTTGCGTCCTTTACCACAACTGGCTTTTTGGCTTTTAATTTGAGATATGTTGTACAGGCATCATAGTGAAATTTGGTGGGAAAAAAGTAACTTTAGTAACCCAATTTGGGGAAAAAAGTAACCAATGTATTACCAAAAAGTAACCAAAAACTCAATTTTTAATGGTAAAATTTGTAAAAAAAAAAAAAACATGTATGTATTTAATGCAATTATTATAACTTATAAGCGCTCCCAGAAATTATGTAAGGGAGGGGCTGAGAATTGGAGAAAATTGGGGTGGGGGGGGTGAAAATTCGTAACAAACTTCAAAATCTATTTTTACAGTAGTGCTCGTAAAGTCAGGTTAATTTCAGTGGACAGATGAAAAAATGTAATACAGATAAAAGCGAAGAAAAACTGAAAAATTGCAAGAATTCTCTAAATCTGAATCAGTGAGATGAATATAAATGAAAATCAGTGATTCGCATTGATCGTTTAGTCAAAATTACTGATTTTTTTCTGGTTAATTGAAAATCGACCAAGAAATCAACGACTTTTGACTGCAATATCAATGAAAATTAATTGGTTCAAAAAGGCAGAGTTTTTATAAAACTTGATTGATGTAGATTTAGAAAGTTATATTCTAATGTAAGAAATAAGAAAAATTATTTTTGAAGAGTAATAAAATGCACGTCTCTGAACACTTTTGAGGTAAAATTTCCATTTTTTATTGAGCTTGGATTGAATCTGCTCGACTCCGGGACTTAATCAGACATTATGCAAGGCGGGGAAGAATTTGAAAAAAATGAGGGTGTGTCAAAATTCAGTAAAAAAAAGTGAGTATCTAGCCTACCTACCCTGAAAATTTATATGAAAATCAGTGATTTTTCATTGAAATATTAATCAAAATTACTGATTTTTATTTGACAAATTGGAAATTGATTGGAGTTTTGACTGAAATATGGGTGAAAATCTCTAGTTTTTGATGAAAATTATTTCACTACATACTTAACCAAGAGAATAAAAATACACAAATTTTGACTGATTCAAATTAGGGAATGATAGTGTATTCAAGAAACAGAGGTATCAATGTACTGCCCGAGCGGAGCGAGGGCGAAATTTTTTGAAACAAAAAGGTCTCCAAAACTCGACTAAACCGAAACTAATCAGACACTTTACGCTTGAAAAAATCAATTTTTAGAGAAAAATTGTGAAAAAAAGGTAAATTTTTTGAGAAATTTAGGAAAAAAGTAACTTTTAGAGGTAAAAAGTAACCAAAGTAACTTTTGAAGTGGAAATAGTAACCAAAAGTAACTTGTCTCGAAAAAAGTAACCAAGTTACTAAAAAGTAACCACGCTATGATGCCTGAGTTGTAGCCTTATAATAATTCATTTTTTTAAAAATTCCAATTTAACGTGAAAACCCCAATTATTCAGCTTTAAGGAGGTGAGTCACATTGAATAATTGCAAACCGTCACCAAAAAATAATAATTCAAAAAATGTGAAAAACGTGAAAAATGACTGTATAGAGAAGTTTATGGAGCCTCTGAATCCTATTTTCTGGTCTTATTTTGATCCTAACCCCGAGTGAGAGGGGGTCATCACTTGATTTAAAAATTTTTTGACGTAATCGAGTGAAGTATCTGAATCTGTTTTTTACCCCCTGAATTTGTTTTTGGCGTCATTTCATGAGAAAAATTGAAAAAGCCAACAGCACGGGGAAAGGAGGACTTGATTCAAATTTTTTTAAAAATCCAATTTGGTCATCGAAGTGTTTATTTTCAGGCCTCTAGGATCCATTTCTTGGAGACACAAAATTTCAAATTATTTTTTTACTGTCCAACTGAATGCGATTAGGAGGGTTTTGGAGGCAAAAACACAGATGAACTATTTTTCTTGGAAATAACCCTAATTTGAAGATCCAAAGCACCACTCAAGAAGTCAAAGAAGACCGAAATTTTGTATACAGCACTTCAATTACTAAACTATCATGCAAAAAAATTGAAAACTTTCAGTTTTTTGTGACTCCTTTTTGCAATCAATGATCAATGCTTATTTTCAAATCTCAACTTAAAAAATAATGCTCATTTTGAACATCAACAAACGTCTGCTACTAATTTCTGAACATTATTCAACTATTTCGTTGATTTTTATGAAGAAATATTTGAATGAATTTGTGATACCAAGGAAAGAGAGGTTCCTAGAAAACGAACCTCATGCTCAATACACTTCGAAATATATATAAAAAAATTCAAGTAGCCGAACACAATTTTTACTTCGAAAATAAAGAAATTTTCACTTCGGAATTTTTCCTACTCTACGGTACATGGCTGAATAAAGTACACAGAAAAACTTTTCAACAGTTTTAAAATTTTTTACAATACACATTTTTAGGAAGTTAATTTTCTCATATTGTAAAAGTTCAAAATTTTCTTCCTTACGTAGATTTAAAATGTAGCGAGACATTGGAACTTTAATTTCAACATGAACTTTTCTCGAAAACTAATGAAAAATCCTACAATTATTCTGGTAAAATAAATTTCGCGTAAGTTGGGTTTCAAATTTTATCAAATTTCGATTTTTTTTCATCAAAGTTTAGCGTTCATGATTGAAAAATTTTCCAAATTAAATAAATAACTACAAAATGTGAGCCTGCTTAGGAACCAATAATTGGTTTTTGAGTTGAGATTCCCCCTTGATTCTACTTCTTCTGATAGACCTAAAATCAGTATCGACTTAAAAAGCAATTTTTGACCCTTAAGGGTGGTTTCTATATCCAAGTTTACAAATATTTTTTGACCTCTTTCCAAAATGATATTTTCAGATCTGAAAGAATGAATCAACTAATCTTAAAATGTTTGTTTAAAATTCTAAATCTTTCAAAAATTTTCTCTGCATTCCCAAATACGGCAATTCGTCCATTATCCCAAAAAAATTCAAAATTCAACGTATTTTTTTCAAATTGTTGTGAAATGATCTCAAAAAGACGTGCTGAAAATTTTAAATTTTTTGGTAGATATTCAACTTTTTCCCCTTCTCAGCAAGAGCTCAAAGTTCGTGATTCAAAAAAACTGATTTATTTCTGCATTTTTATTTATGAATTTTTGTGTCATCAAAAAAGAGCATTTTTCCATTTTTTAAGGGGTTTTAAATTTTTCCGAATCAACGTTATTTTATCAAAATTTGAAAACTCTTAAAAAAGGAAATTGCATCAGGCGTTACCCTATGTCTAATATCTAGAGTGATTATCAACCCTCTAATGCAGATCAGAACACATGACATTTTATATTTAAATCTGAAATACCTTGATATTGACTGAATAAAAAAATCATAAAACACTCCAAAAAATCGTGAAAATTTTGAAAAAAATTTCTCTTGAATAGTAGGTAATAAAATGACTAACAAACAAAATTTTGAAAACATTTTTCAATTTTTGTCAAGAGAGTTAAACATTGACCAAAAAATCGCAAATCTTTATTACGTCTTCTCCAAATCATTTCATACCAATTTTTTGCCAAAGCCCACCGAAATTAAAAAAAAATCTGTGAAACACAGCACGAAAATTAGCGTTGAATGAAGCAACACTAATTGAGTTACTTTCAACGAAATCCCGCTCAAAAAATAGTAAACAGAAAAAAGTTATAAAACCATACAATTCTCTTTTAAAAAACATGCTTCACAAATTAACAGAAAACGAACCCCAAGCAACCGCCACCAGCACGGAAAATTCCACGTAAATTTTATCAAACAAACGCCTTTATACCCCATCTCACTTTTTATTTCTCGATAAACACCTTTGTCAAAAACAATACCAACAGCTTTCTTAACATCTCAGAGTAAAAGTCAAAAAACATAATTAGCTCGTCTTCCTTTACACTCGAACGCAGAAATAAAAAAGCTTTAAAATGCTGAAATTCTAAACGCGTCTTTACAAATCGGTCAAGTGTTGGAAAAATTGCCAACCTTAATGTCAGTTCCAGCTCGGCTGTCGTTTATAAAATTCACGTTAAAAAGACCCCAAAGGAAAAAAACTCGCTTTGAATTTATATTTTAATGATATCGTCGATGAGTTGAATGCAAACCCGATTTTCAAATCTAGACAGCCTATTCTTTAATATTTTCGCTGCGAAAGAGGACGCGAAAACAAAGCTTCAAAGTGACAGAAAGATGAGGCACGAAAGTTTTCCTCGTATACGCCCGCTTCAACTTGTAATGTTTTCATTTGAAATGGAAAAAAATGAGGTAAAAAAATAACACGGTATGAAGAGTCGAAGAAGGCAGTAAACTTTCAAAAACACACAGCGAGATAAATCTCGTGTACTTCATATCTGCGTTCGTTTCACTATTATATTTTATACCAGGCATAAAGCTTAATACCTTGACGAAAAATTTCCATCGTGGAATTTTCGTAGCTCCGATTTTCATTCGGATACATATCGTTTGTGTTCGCACATCTCATCTGCCTCGCCAACGTATCACGAATTGATTTCATTAACTAAGACAAAGCAGCTCTTAACAATTAATAAATCACGTTTCTGGGTATTTGACCATAGTACAATAATGTGCCAAATATACCTAATTGGGAATTCGATTCATTTTCGGTAAACAATAAATCCAAAATCAAACGTTGATTAATAACAAAATAAATACTCCAGAGGATGGAAAGAAAAAGAAAAATTTCTTCATGCGGAATTCGAAAGCACATCCCTTGGTTAAGGTAACTTGATCTCAAATCACATTAAACTTTTCTTCCTTTTGTGGATGTGTGTGCTCGTATGAAGTTAATGACCGAAAAACAGTAATTTTAGACGAAAAGCAAGAGAAATACGAAGACAAAACATAATAACCTCGGTTAATCCTGAAACATGGCAAATTTAATGAAAAGATTTACCATTAAGACGCAACGAAATTGCAACAGTGGGTTAAAATAAGCCATCACGTATAAAAGAGGAATGAGAAGGTGAAACTTATTATTTTCTTCTAAACATAAACTTATTCGAGATGCATCACTTCATTTATAGAAGATAAGAAGCCTACAAAACTTTCAAACAACTTTTATATAAGATACAAAGCGCTCAAAGAATCCGAAAGAGTGTTAGCCTAGCTACCACTCCTGCCCCACTCATTTAAAAATTGACTTTTCTAAATAAATATCTAGGTTTCCAAAAACATCCAAATACAATAAAAATCAAAAAAAATTCGGAGAGTTGGTGAGTTGATTTCCTAAATTCAGAAATGTTTGAATTGACTCCCATTTTTTTCAGGGTATGTACGAATTGATTCCGAACCTCTTTTCAGCTTATTATAGCATTGCCCCTCCCTCCACCCAAAGGAGATATCACGAAGAGATTTTTTCATTTTTTTTTCAAGTTCAAATTTTTTCAATTCAAAGATTTTTTATCAATTTTTTTTTAACTCTGAATCTTTCACTCAAAAGTGAACTTCAAATTTTTAAAAACTTTTGCAATCCCTTGTAATTTCTTCAAAATTTTTTTCAATCAGAAATTTTCTCAGAATTGTTTACCCCCTTCCTACATTTTTTTCAAAATTATTTGTTTCGACTTCAAAATTGTTTCTCAAAAATTTTTAATTTGTTTCAACGCCAAAATTTTTTCCAACTAAAACATTCTTAAATATTTTTCAATTTCATACATATTTCTCCTTTTGTTTCAATTCAATAGTTTTATCCAATTTAAAACTTTTTCAAAATCTTTAAGTATCAACTGGGCTATTCCCTACTAAAACAGACCAAAAGTGAAGTCGGGTCTTCCGATTTCGCTCAAATTTTTTTTACAAGTTTTCCTCGGTGGTCTAATTACAAAACGATGATAATTTTTTTCTTAATCCTCAAGGAGGCGGGGGGGCTCGAAATTTTTATGCAATTGCGATTTTTACCCAAATTATCCAACTTTGAAGGCTCATATCTCGAGATAGGTTGTTCTTGGGGGAAAACTGCTTACGGGGTTTGAAAAAGCATTGATAGGAGATTCAAACCCGGTAATCACATTTTGAAAAGCTCAAAGTTGAACTTTGGTGGCGAAATCTCAACTTTCATGATAAAAACAAAAGATGAAAGCTACCATTTAAAAATCTGAAAAAATTACAGTGAAGAGCCCTTTTTTCACCCTTTTTTCAACCAACAAATTTTCAAGATGCGATCTCAAGCCGGGGGAGGGGGGAGGGTAAAAGGGTCTACAATTTTGACCGAAATTTTTAAAAAAACGAAAAAGTAAAGTAACAAATCGATTACTACTAATTCGAAGGCGCTAATTTCGAATATGTACTCAGTTTTTTCATTTAACCCCGCTGAACCCCCATATTAGCCCTCTTGATAGGGTCAAAATTCAAAAAAATGAAAAATAACGTGTCACCTGTCGTTTTTTGGTTTTTGAGGGTGCTGAGTTCGAAAATTTGGTTATTTTTTAGATTTGGCCCTTTGATGCCCCTTTAGTCCACCAATTTTGGGAAAAACTATGTTGAGAATCGAAAATATCGTGTGGGATATCGATTGTAACTAATTTGATGGCGCAGAATTCGAATATCGACTTACTTTTTGCTTCGACCCACTCCCTGAAATTTTTTGAAATATTCAATTCCGTATTGATCACCGATGACTGGTGGAAGGGGTCAGTTGAAGTACGGGGAGGGAATCAGATCAAAAAGTAAGTCGATATTCGAATTCTACGCCCTCAAATTAGTTAAAATCGATATCCCACACGATATTTTCGACTCTCAACATCGTTTTTCCCAAGATCGGAGGGCTAAAGGGCCATTAAAGGGTCAAATCCAAAAAATAACCAAATTTTCGAACTCAGCGCTCTCAAAAACCTAACAAACGACAGGTCACACGTTATTTTTCATTTTTTTGAATTTTGACCCTATCAACCTTATCGAGGGGGCTAATATAGGGGTTCAGGAAAGTTAAACGAAAAAACTGAGTACATATTTGAAATCAGCGCCTTCGAATTAGTGGTAATCGATGTGTTACTTTACTTTTTCGTTTTTTTTTAAAATTTCGGTCGAAATTGTAGACCCCTTTACCCCCCAGGGGTTTAGAGATCCCATCTTGAAAATTTGTTGGTTGAAAAAAGGGTGAAAAGGGCTCTTCACTGTAATTTTTTCAGATTTTTAAATGGTATAGCTTTCATCTTTTGTTTTCATCATGAAAGTTGAGCTTTCACCACCAAAGTTCAACTTCGAGCTTTTCAAAATGTGATTACCGGTTTTGAATCTCCTATCAATTCTCTTTCAGATTCCGCAAACAGTTTTCCCCCAAGTACAAACTACAGGGTGACCGAAAAGTAGTTCCCAAAAAAAAATGCTTGGCAAAAATTTCCGAATTAACTTATCCAAAAAATTTCAACTCTGGCAGCATCCTTGGTCCATTACTATTCGAACACAGGCCTCTTCAAAAATTCTCAATCATTTTTGAATTTTTTGTGAAGAATAATTTGATTTTCGCTTACAATGCTATAGCTAAACCTAGTCGAACGAAATTTAAAAATTGCGTGGAATAAAATCTAGGAATTTCTGTGGATAGGTGACGAGTTCCTTAAAATCTTGAATTGAACCCTGTTAATCTGAAAACAGTGCGTTCAATTTTGAAATAAGGAGGATTGCATTTCAGCGCTTCACAAATTGGAGTCAGGTGATTTAATTCAGCATTATTGAATTAATGCTCTGGTTTAAGGGAAAAATTGTGCAATATTGAATTTTTTCGGGTTATAAATTATACATAGATTAGAAGACGATCTATATTAGTAGAATATGACCAAAAAAAATTTACCCTATCAATAATAATTTTTTACCGAAATTTTAAATTTTTTTGGGGAAGCAATTTTCAGTCACCCTGTATCTCGAGATATGAGCCTTCTAAGTTGGGTAATTTGGGTAAAAATCGCAATTGCATAAAAATTTCGACCCCCCTCCCCCCGCCTCATTGAAGGTTAGGAAAAAAATGATCGTGGTTTTGTGATTAGACCACCGAGGGGAACTTGTAAAAAAAATTTGAGCGAAATCGGAAGACCCGACTTCACTTTTGGTCTGTTTTAGTATATAATAGCCCAACTTTAAAATCTAAAAAGCTGTTTTTAAATTCCACGGAAATAATTTTAGAATTGAAAAAAATTTGGAAAAAACGTTGGCAGTTTGAAAAAAAATACAAAGAAATTAAAAGTAGAAAAAAATAGGAAAAAAAATTTAGATTTGGAAAAAAATTCAAAAAAAATTTCAAGATTGAAAAAATTTTGCGAAAAAGTTCAAAAAAAGTATAAATATGTTAAAATCTGAGAAAATTCTAGGTTCAAAACAAATATGATGTTGGAAATACTTGAGAAAAAAATCAAGGGTTGAAAATAATTTTTAAAAAATTAGAGTCGAAATTTGAAAAAAAATCATGGAAAAAATGTTGAGTAAAAAATTCAGACCTGAAAGAAGTTTTTGAGATGAAGTGGTAATCAACTTCTACATACCCCCCCCCCCCCCATGGGAATTCACTTGTGCACATCACGAAAAAAATGGGATCAATTCGCCTATCTTTTCGCATGAATACTTCGTTAGGAATCAATTCACCTACATCCAATTTCCGAATCAACTCGCCCCTGCCAAAAATTTGGAACCCCTTCTTCCGAAACACATTATTTTGTAAATATTCCAAACACATAACCCATCCAAGATAAATATCATTTTCAACTCGAGAAAAAACCTTTCACACACACACCTACACTTCAACTGATTCAAATTCAAGTCGACTCCATTAAAACTCGCAACAATGGCTAAGGCAAGAAGAAATTCAACCCCAGAATTACCTATATTTTGATATCGCTATTCGCTACTGCACAAAGAACCTATTCGGACCAGGCGAAAGGTAAAATATCACGCGCAATTTCCACTATAAACGAATTCCCCCAAGCAATCAACTCCTTACCATTTTTTGCGGCACTTTTACGGCCTGGATCTTATTTGTTCACACAGGCAAACAAAATAAACCCTCGGCAGGTGGCAGAAGCAAAAAAAAACTTCCCCCTGTAAAGTCATTTCAAAATTTATACCCCATAAATAACATTTTCGTTCAATTTCGCCAACTTTTAGCACAATTATCGTTACAAGTCGAGTTTAAAATTTAACTCGGCTTTTTGAAAATTAAATTTCATTCTCCAAACAATACGAGTACGACTAATGCACACGCTGCTTTGTACGTTTTTCAAACTTTTCCCCTTACCTCTTGTTTCCTAATGGACCAACTGTGCGATTTAGGGAGGTTACGAGAGTGCATATGTGTAATGTACGACGAAACAAGATCACGTTTGCCACCTTTTACAACAACGTAGGAAATGTTAACAACACTTTAGTTGGTTTTTGAAAAATTGCTGACGTCGTGAAACCAACGTACCAACGTGTATATTACCGAGTACTAATAATATGACTTTGAAAAAGTGTACGTAAAATCCAGCCCGAAGCTAGGAAGGAAAAAGGGTGCTTCGTTGTACGAGCCAAAGTAACACGTCAACTAGACAGATTTTTCGCGGTAAAATGGCGGTAAACTTGCTTTGTTTAAAAGATACCATCGAAAAAAGGGTGTTTTTGGTGAGATACTAAGTATGACGAGAACATACCAACAAGTCTGGAAATAAAATACCGCCAATATTTTAAATACTTACACACGTAAGTGCCTAATAAAATATTTTTCATGGTTGGAAAATTTTCGTAAATTTTTTCCCAAGGTGACCGGTAATGTTGAAGCCTTTCTTAGAATATTATCAGTTTATCACTGCCAAAAAAAAGTATCATTATCGATCATGTTTCCACACCTAAAAATGTAAACTTTCACCGAAAGATGTTGAAAATGTTCATTCGTCGTATGTATACTTCAATACATCATCTTACAGCGATGAAAAAATTATCTCGCTTCGTGTTCGAGCACATGGGATTTTTTTGGCTTTGGAGAAATAAACAACTCGAGAGTTGGAACTGATAGGAAGAAAAGTAGCAATTGACCGATAAATCAACTTAATCAAAAAGTACAAATACAGGTAATAAATGAGTATTTTTCATTAGGAAAAATTAATTTTAAAATGAGTTTTTAGGTGAGAAAGGGAATTTGATTGACAATTTCTTCAATTCTGAAGTACCCTAAAAAATTATTTGGCATAGTTTTATTTTGATTCAACACAAAAAAAAGATATTTCACTCATAAAATTTTCAATTTTTTCAATCTTTGAAGACAATTTTTACTGTAAGAGCTGTCCTCATAAAATTTCAAGTCTAAGTAATTAAAATTTGTCACGAAACCACTCCACAAAAAATTTCATACTTGCACTGCTCAGGTATTACTTAATAAGTATGCCTCCATATTTTGTGATTTAAAAATTTTTACCAAAATTTGGGCCATTTTCGATTTTTTCTCGTCTAAATCTCGATTGTTTAAGCTTCTAAGAAACAAATTATTATAAAACATAGAAGAATTAAACAAGATCAGTGAAATTATTAGTTCAGCGAAGTAAAAATATCTAAAAATATTTTCTCTTTCGTACTCATTTATCGAGGGGGGGGGGATTTTTGTAATCACTTCGCTCAGCCTCAATAATTTTTACGTTTCTTTTTTTTTAATTCACTTTCAGGGAGTTCCTTGGTTTGGTTTTTCAAATTTTCATGAAATTTCATCCTTCTTATCCTGATCACTGTTTTTCATAAAATGAACAATCATGCCTAAAAATGATTGAAAAAAATGTTGAAAAATTTTTAAGAGGTTATCCAATGATTTTTTTTTAAAATCACTATTTCTTCACCAGGTATCTTTACCAAATTTTCAGAAATCTCTCAACTCGACCCCTCCCCCCCTAAAAAATCAACGAGATCAAATTTACTACAAAAAAATTCATTGCCAGTCTTTTATCAAAAATAAATAATTTTTTTATCTTTTTACTACTTTTTCTCGAAATTTTGATTGAATTCATTACTTTTTTATTACTTTTACTATCACTACCCATTTTTAAAATAACTACTTTTTTACTACCTACTTTCAATACCTGTTAGAAACCTTGAGAAGAAAAATAAGTAGTGCACAATTTTCTGCAGCCTTCAAATAAAATACAAAATTCTTTGATTTTTTTCATTCAAATTCATGAGTTTTTCTCGACTTTCATGATTTTCATGAGCGGTAGACAACAAAAATCTCAACCTTTTTTTTCAAATACTACAAAATTACTTTATTTGAAGATTCCTCTTCGACCTTTTATACGCCTCTTCGGATGGATAATAATTGAAACCTCTTGACACCACCATCGAAACTGAGAACCAATTATTGAAGCTGTTTAACAATGTTATCAGAAAAAATTTATAGGTAGGTATCGATTGGAAATTGTTGAAAATGATGAAAATAAATATTGTCAAAGTGCAAAATACTTCGAAAATGGTTTTGAAAATTACCCACAAAAATGAGGGAAGATGCGAAAGAAATTGAGGGACGTATTTTCAAACTAAGCTAATTACAAAACCCGTACACAAAGAAAGGGACATGGATATCAATTTTTCAATTTTTTTTCAACAAAAAAAATTTACACCAGAGGCCTTTTCCTTGTAGGTATACGGTTTTTGTAATTAGCTCAGTTTGGAAAAACGCCCCTCAATTATTAAATTTGGCCGATAAAAATTACGTAAAAATCAATAAAATTCATAAACTGACAAAACTGTAAAGTTAAAATATCGCCGATGGTCTGCGAAATAACTCCTAGGTGTCATTTTTTTGAAAATGTGGGAAACCATTAAAATTTTTGATTTTTTTAATATGGGAGGTACTAGAAAAATTTTCAAAGCACCATTTTAAAGTTTCCTCAAGTCCTGCTATTTTTTTACAACCACAGAAGTTATTTCAGGTGACTCAATTTGTAACCCATCAAAAAATTGATTATTCAACTGTTCAACATTTCCAAAAGTAATAATATTTTAAGAACTCCTTAAATATAAAAGTTGCGGATTGCCCGGACGAGTTTTTCACCGTCAAAGAACAACATCAGAGGACAGAAATTAGCATCTTTTTACCAAAGTCTTTTTTTGCAAATCATCGTCGGGTACCCCAGAAAAAGCTCGAAAGTTCTTCTCGTCAAAACGTAACTTAGGCTTAAATGGTATTAATTAAGTTGCCAACTCTTAATCTGCATAATATGTAGGTCAAATTAAAATTTTCAACGGATTAACCAAATTTTGAAATTTTTTGCGAGAAATACCCAACTGATTTAATAATATGCTAGGCTTGTTGTTAATCATATTTTCCTAAATTCGCATTTAGGCTTCAGATATTTTTTTGACGACGAAAAATAATAAAAAATCGGAAAACCTTTCAAAGTTTTAAGAGTAAAACAACCTGGGAAAAGTTATTTTCGGCGAATAAAACCGCGAATATAAAAAGTCGCCGAGAAGAGGCCATTTTTATAGCAGTTTTACGTAATAAAAGCTCGACCAGGTAATGTTTTCTGTTCGTTAGGTGCTTAATTGCCTACACTGCGAATATTCCGCATTTTCAACCCAAACTATTTTTATATTCAAGCCCCGTTTGAAAAGAATAAAGAATTACATCAAAATAGAATCATTTTTCATTGTACAAACTTGACACATCTTCTTTTAGGACTTGAACATAAATTAGTCGGAAACGTTCGTTCGGTTCGCACATCACAAACACGTCGTAAAATTGCTTACCTGAAACAACACGAAAGAAAAAAAATCGATTAGCGAAATAAAATAGCAAAAATAAAATCAAAAATTGACGCGGGTGGGAATTTTCCATCGCGTATTGAACTCTTATACGAACGTGTGTAATAAAACAACCTACGTGTGTGTACATAAGTGTAATGTGTAAATGACACCTACACTCGAGAGCTTTTAAAATCGCTATAGCACGAAAATGTTAGGTTTGATTTTAATCAGAAAATTACACCATGAGCTATTGTAATTCAAGTGTCGATTAGATATTCCCTCTTTATAATCGTTCCCAAATATCAAGTTTGTTTTTCGATTAATATTTCAATGAATTAAATTCGCAGCCATATGAGTTTTCCATCATTACCCAACATTGTACGTAAGGTACCAAGAACACCATAAATGCCATGGGTGAACTAAACGATGATAACATTTCCAAGCTTTGTACGACTACGAGTATAGATATAAGACCATTATTGACGTTTTCTACCGGCAATGCCATTAAAATGAGGGTTAACTGCGAAAGCTTACGACAAGATGGTCGTTTATTTACAATTTGTACTTATAATTTCACCAAGATCCGCCGAAATTTTCTATCATCGGGCGACCTAATGGCTGAGGGTTCTATTGGAGAATAATCAGGCACGACAGGCGGCTATGTTTGTTTATGGTGTCTCGAAAAATGACCATTTCGTCCAATATGTATAGGTATTTTTATCATAATCGATAGAAGGTGGAATAGGCTTTTTTGGCCATTAACCGAAAGTACGTACGAAATTAGTATCACGAATTTATAATCCATCGAAAGAACGATTCCGAGCAAACGTTGGAAATAATTTTTATGGTAGGGGGAACTAAGGGTTTCCAATGTGAGGTAATTTCTTTTTTAAATCGTTTTTTTCTATTTTTTATGGAAAAAATAATCCAGAAATTTAGGGATCCACGAATCCGTTTTTAAAAATTTGTAACATTCATATTTTTTTTAAAAACTAAATTTTTGCCCTTCGTTTTCGTAGTTGAAGGAAAAATTAAAAATAAACTGATGAAAATTTTCAAAATTATACTAACATTAAGGAGGTATCCCATCTCGAAGTAAAATTCTGAGCCGAAACAAAAATAAATTAGATTTTTTTTTTACATGGAGTTTGTATAATCGCCCAGATTAAGATTCTGAAAATCCGTTCAAAAACCTGTTTTATTTACATAATCCAAAATCAGATTTTGATAAACTACTGTTCGTTTTACCAGATTTTGAACAGATTAAATCCAGATTATTGAAAATCTATAATCTACTGGGGTAGTAGCTTCTGGGAATGGATTTTAGGTTTTAACAATCACGGAACTAACTTTATTTTTTTCAACTTTCAAGTGAAGATTGATAAGGATAAAGTTATGTGTTTTTTTGAAAATAAAATAAATATTTTAAATTAAAAGTCACCTCCGCCTTATTAAATTACATTGTCATTATAGAATAAAACACCCAAAATCTGAAAAAGAAACTTGTTCTTTTTACTACGGTTTATGAATATGGATTTTATGTTTTTAGATTTTCTGGCCAAAAATCCAGTAACCAAAAATCCAGCTAAAATCTTAGCACAATCCAGAATCAGATTCTAGTAAAATCCGTGTAAAAAAACATAGCTATTGAAAGTACATCATAAAAGAACCCTATATCCAAAATTTCAGGGGATAAAATTCATTTCTCGAATTTTGGTGAATTTTTGAAATTTCAAAATTATCTCATCGTCCTGCAAAATATGAAAATTTGACCTAATCAACAGAAAAAACTGAAATTTAGTAAATACCCTATTTTCGACTTCCCGAATCGATTGGAAGTTGTTTTGAAACGTTTTGGAGCCTGCAGAAAATTTTGGAGTTTTCCAGAACTGGAGA
Source organism: Pseudococcus viburni (assembly GCA_033439095.1). Lineage (NCBI taxonomy): Eukaryota > Metazoa > Arthropoda > Insecta > Hemiptera > Pseudococcidae > Pseudococcus > Pseudococcus viburni. The sequence goes on from JAVBJF010000141.1 coordinate 850,708, forward strand.
AAACTCCATAGAAATGGTCCATATGAATTTTAGCACTTTATAACCGCGGATTATTCATAATATTGGTGATCTGTTTGATCGATTATAGTACAATTTTCCAAAATTCGTAACTGCCAGTTCAAATTCATATTTTTTGGTAAAAAAATTCAAAATACTCCGACAGCAGCGAACAAATTGAGATAAAAAAGGTGAAAGTTGGTACCTACTATTTTCGATTTCCCAAATCAATTAGAAGCTGTTTCGAGACGTTTCGGAGCCTCTAGAAAATTTTATGGTTCGTGATTCATTACAGATGTTAAAGTTCATAAAAACCATTTTTATAGTCTTTTTTCCAGTTCTGGAAAATTCCAAAATTTTGTGGAGGCTCCAAAACGTTTCAAAACCACTTCCAATTGATTCGAGAGGTCAAAAATAGGTATAAACTAAATTTTAGCTTTTTTTGTTGATTAGATCAAATTTTTATATTTTTCAGGGCGATAAAAAAATTTTAAAATTTCAAAAATTCGCCAAAATTCAAGAAATGAACTTTCGCCCCTGAAATTTTGGATATGGGATTCTTTCATGATATACTTTCGATTTTTTCTGGTTTCAGCTCAAAATTTTACTTCCAGTTGGGGTACTTCCCTTGCAAATATAAATTTCGAACAAAAATTTTCAAAGACTCAAAATGAATCGTTTGTCATCTCGAAACTTTCGTGAGTCGAACTATATTTTTTCTATTTTTTCGTGGGGTAGGGGGGAAGGTGATTCAAATTAATTCTTAATTTTTCGATGACACTTATCTCAAGAGTATCCTTCAAATGAAAAATCAACCGGATTTTTTTTAGAAAATTACACCAATTTATGAATGACTAAGCATCTTTAATGACGAATTTCAACCCAATTTTCAATTTTCATTTTGAAATTTTGACGTAGCCATTTCAAAAGCTTCAATATTATTAAAAAATAATTAAAACTGAAAGGCGTTGTTTTACAAAAAGAAACACAACGTCTTCGAGCCATTTATGGCCAAATATAGGCTATGGCGTAACTTTACCAAGTTCAACTCGCAGGTAAACATTGGATAGGTCTTCCAAGTTCTCAATGAAACAAATTACGCTAGTTGATGAGCACACAAAGTTTATTCAAATTACGATAAATTACTTTTCAAACTTCGACTAATTAAAACTTCCATTGGCAAGGGCAAAACTTGTACAATAAATAGCGCGAAACTTTCCGAACCTGCATCGGTTTTATGTTATCCCGCGATGAAAAAACAAAAATGCAATTATTTCACAAGCGTATGCCACGAAGAGTTGAAAACATCCGGCGATGAATGAAAATTTTCGTTCGGCTTGAAATATTTCGAAATAATGGAGGCGTTGGTATTTTTCACAACAGGGTCGAAATTTCAAAGGAAATTATTGAATTTAGAAATAACAAATTCAATTGTGGTTTTTGGGCATCCTTCACTATGAATTTGAATTTATTTCGATTCGAACAGATAATTTATCATCAACAAAAATATGAAAAAAATCAATCGAGCTCGAAAAATTCTCAATTTTCTACAGACAGAAAAAAAATAAACCATAAAAATCAATCGATTACGAATCAACCATAAAACATCTTCGTTCATTTCAACTTTACAAATCAGCTCAACTGGTAAACATTAAAATCACTCGAATGAATAAAATAATTTTCCCAACGTCAATTTTCCTTTCATTTTCCAGCATTCTGCTGACTATTTACAAACCGCGATAAAAACCACGAAACTATTCCAAGACCCTGGAAATCAATTCAAGCGCAATTGTTCGCATTCAACCGACAATAGGACACAATTTGCAGCGATTTTTCTCCATTTTTAAGCAAATGGGTAAATTACTCAGGTAAATAAAAAGAATCCGATGAAAGTCTACGCAGCCTACGCGTCAATGAAAAACACCCCTACTGTCGTAGCCATTTACACAGCTTATGAAAAATCTTTAATTATAGCACGTCGGGAATTTTTTTCGTTACTTTTCAATAGCTTTTCATTGTTATACGAGGTTGGCTTCTTTATCACCATTAACAAAGAATGGCGCTGGCGCCGCCACACCAAAATCTTAATCACGCTTTTCATTAAACTTCATTAACATAAAAGTAGCTTTATTTCAGGCTTCATTGAATAATAACCGACGATATTTTACGTTATTTTCGACAAAACGCCGTATAATTCAACCAAATAGATACACATACTCGAGCCATGATACGAAAATTTCGATAACAAAAGATTTACGTATGATTTGTACGGGCATAGAAAAAAAAATACACGATGCAACTTTCGAAATTTCGATTCGAGAATAGATTTCATAATACGACGTAATTTTTATACAAAAATTAGAAAACATTTCCATACAGAATTTTTTTGTAAAGATGGGGAAAAAACTAGTGATAGAAAATGAAGAGAAAAATAGAACCGAATATAATCCATCTTTTTTTTCATTTCATGGTATACAAGAACAAGACTCGACAAAGACATCAACTTTCGAGTGTAATTTAGCGAATGATTTTACTCCTTTTTATGTAAAAAATTCCTACCATAATTTATCTACCGGATCATCGTCATTCGTTTTGAAAAAAATACGAATCGAGGAGAACTGAAGACGCACCGAGATCAGGAAAAAACTGTCGAGTTGTATAGCACACGTATACTTTTTGAATAGAACGAAAAAAAATTTAAATTGACCGAGGTATTAACAACAATGGAACCAGGATATCTATTGTAGTGTATATCAACGAGAAAATATACGACAGAAGTATACCTAGGTACTCAACTTAGCACTATACGTTTGCTATCTGCTTCTGTTCGATACATCGTTCGGTCGAGTAATTTTTTATTCGCTAAATTTGAATTCATCTTAAAGCTAAAAGCAATCGCGATGGAAAATACAAGGCTTTATCATTCTGCGACGATCGCGACGATAAATACACCCTTTTTTGTAATACGAGCGTGAAATTAAACTTTGCGTGATACGCACACGATCGCGAGCCCTCTCGACTCCCTTTTGACTATGCCCAAGCAACAAAAATAAAACTTGCTGGATATCATAAAAAACGTGTAACTTTTACCCACCATGCCAACTTCTTCCTCGTGTACGAAACAATAAAAAACAAATTATTACCGATGTAACGAATAACCTTTATACGCAGCTTTTAGCGAACGAAAACGCTTCCCTTTTTATTCGCCGATTGTTACTGGTTTTTCGGTGAAAATATACGGGGTGTTTGGATAGTTAGAGAGGTCTCACGGAAACTAGCGAGTAGGCAGCTAATGTGGATTATAAATTATACTTAAAAAGGAGTTGTTTTTCATTTTTTTTTCGGAAATCTACGATAGCAACACGCTACAGCGAAATCATTGTGTTTCGGTGTGGAAACATTGTGGCAAAAATGTAGATTCCTCGAATGTGTGGATGGGGAAAGGGGTGTGCTTTTTTTATTTAAAAATAATTGCATAACTGTGTAGGTAATGAGAAAATTTTTGAAAAAATTGTCTTACATGATGACTGACAAGGGAGCTACCCGAGCTCTGACACGCCAAATGAAATTTTTTTACAGGCTTATAAAGTATCACAAGAAACTTCCACATCCAAAATTTCAACCCCTAAAGTTGACATGGAAGAGAGTTATAGGGGTTTTAATTTCAAAAAATCGCCTAATACAACGAAAAATTACAATTTTTTTTTACCACGAACTAATTCTCGCCATAGCCCATCTGGAGTTTTTTTTATAACAGTCTTGATGTAATTTTGTAGAAATTGTTTCCTAAGACCTATTTCTCACCTATAAACCCAAAGGTGTTACAATTTTTATATTTTTCACATGTAAGGTATATGAATGAAAATTCACCCCCCCCCCTAGTGGTATTACACGCGGATCCATGCAACAACCCATCTCCAGATGGCCTATACCGAGGGTAGTTCGTGGTATAAAATTTATCTCCTAAATGCCATGGAAGGGGGGGGGGGAGGCGAGTAAATTCGATTTTTGTAATAAGACGATTTTTCGAAATTCAACTCCCCTCCCCCCATAACTCCTCTCCATGGTAACTTTGTGATGGTCTACAAACCTGTCAAAAAAAATTCATTTGGCAAGTTAGATCTCGGGTAGCTCCCTTGTGAGTATGCCTCTATAGGCCGTCGATTATATCATGAGAATTTCTGCAGTGGTACTAGCAGTCAAAAAGTGCTGTAGGGTTTCTCAAATTAACAAAAAATTAACAAATAGATTGCTGACAATTGGGAATTTTGTTTCAATTTTTCAAAGAAATCAAATGTTTTGGTTATTTATTTCCTATTATAAATTTTTCCTGAAGCTTATGAACCCCTAAAATTTAGAACTTATTGCTCATTGGTAACCCTGCAAAGTGCAAAATTTCTCAAGATATAATCAACAGACAGTAAAGAAAGAGCCCTGTCATTGTATTTAATTCAAAAAATCAAATTTCGTTATTTTCTTCTCAAAATTTCAATGGATTCCACATCAATTCTGCCACTATTTTTCAGAAAAGATTTTCCCCAACATTTTCAGATTTTCCAAATAATTTTTCTCAACTTTTCCAGACCTCTTAAGGTAAAGTAGGGACTTGTAAATTAAGGAAAGGATGATTAAACTTTTGAGAAAATAGGGAGAGGAAGTCATTTTTTCTGTTTTATTATTATGTTGCTGGTTGTATACTCAATTACTCATCAGTATACCTGGGTTCATGACTGAAAGACTTGCGATTGGTCGAAAATAACTCCTGTATCCATTGAAAAACATGATAATAAATTTTCGGAGAAATTAATTACATAGAAAATTCAATTTAGTACACAGCACAACACAAAAATCTTGTTCAACTGAAATAGGTACTTCTCAATACCTATCTCGAAACTGAAAAGAGATACAGGGACGGTTGAAACGGCATATGTTTTCAGTGATGATGGCATTAAGGACCGATGGTCATATTTTCGGCTGATACACGGAGGGTCCATTCCTCGAAAAACCGGGTTTGGTAAAAAAAAATGGGGTCCGGTTTTTTAATTGAAATAAAGTCTACGCACTGATGCGATTAAAATGTGATGTTTTTTTGGAACCGGTTCAGCAGTTTCGAACCAGTTGTCAATATATCCAAAAAAAGTGGAGATATGAAAAAAAGTTTGAAACAAAAGTTGTAGAGAATTAAAAAACAAGCATTTTTTGTTTGCTATGGAAAGAAGTCATGGTACAAAGAACTCGAGTATAATTTTATCCTTTTTAACCCATAACTCCTCTCCATTGCTGGATGTAAAAAAATGTTACAGAACGTGAAATGTTCAGTTTTCAATTATCTACAACTTTTATTTCAAACTTTCTTTGATATCTCCTCTTTTTTGAAACTGGTGCAAGATGAACCTAATTTTTTCAAGTTTCTTGGGTGTTTTTTTTTTCAATTCGATAACCAGTTATCAAAAAGTGGTTATGTTCTGTAATTTTTTTTCATCCAGCAATAGAGAAAAGCTATGGCTTGAAAGAGAAAAAATTATACTCAAACCTTTTGTACAACAACTTCTTTCCATTGCTGGATGTAAAAAAAAGTTACAGAACGTGAAATGTTCAGTTTTCAATTATCTACAACTTTTATTTCAAACTTTTTTTGATATCCCCACTTTTTTGAAACTGGTGCAAGATGAACCTAATTTTTTTAAGTTTCTTGGGTGTTTTTTTTTTTTCAATTCGATAACCAGTTATCAAAAAGTGGTTACGTTCTGTAATTTTTTTCCATCCAGCAATAGAGAAGAGTTATGGCTTGAAAGAGAAAACATTATACTCAGACCTTTTGCACGACAACTTCTCTCCATTGCAAGATGGGAAAAAAATTACGGGACAAAAAATGATTATTTTTCAATTCTCTACAAGTTTTGTTTCAAACTTTTTTTTCGTATCTCCACTTTTTTGGATATTATTGACAACTGGTTCGAAACTGTAGAACCGGTTTCAAAAAACATATCACATTTTTAATTCTGTCAGTGTGTAGACTTGATTTCAATAATAAAAAAAAAAAACAGACCCCATTTTTTGGACCCAAACCGGTTTCTCAATTTGTGGACACCCTATAGGGAGAACTAGAAGTTTGATTATCGATCTTCAATGTCCTTGTTGCCTACTGTAATTCGAGCATTTGTGTTGAGTGGATGAGTCTCGTTATTGTATTTTTAAATAAAACTAACTATTTTTTGTAACATTTATTATTATTTTTTTTTGTGATGAGGTCAGACGAACTTTAACCATTGATTGACTTCCAGAATTCTTCTATAAGAAAAATAATTGGGAAAATATATGGACTTTGACTCAAAGCAGGTAACATAATTACTGCATAGAAGGCTTTATATTCCGATACCCCTGAATGTACTTAATATGTAAGGTACGTACTTCCACACGGTAGTATTACCAACCCCATTATATCATTATGTCTTTATGTCAGCTATTGAGACGACCCCATCATACATGAAACGCTTTTCGGGGGTACATCAATTTTCATGTGTTGAGATCGAATCTTCTTACTTTGAGTTGAGTGGTGTAACTTATACAGTAGGAATGCATGTTAATTAAGTTAAAGGATTTCAATAATTATACTGGTACGTTACAGATACCGTACGTAGCTTGTCTCCTGCTAAGCAAAGATTATGTGACATGTACAATGTAGAGATGAATATTCATTATTCATCTTTCGCACTAATTTTATAACGTGTAAGATTTGTAGCAGTAAATGTTAATTACAATTCAAAATGTTCCTTCTTCTCCTTACCGAATTCGCTATAGTACGTGTGGCAAAAAAGCAACGAAGAATGGAAATGTAAGCATTAGAGATGTTTATTTTAATCATTAATGATTATTGATATCTGCCAGGTATCGAAAATATCATTCTATATCAAAAACGCATATCAAAATGATTCATCGAAAGGTGAAAAAATTGAGAAAAACGTCCGTAAAATTCCAAAAGTTGAATTTATTTATTAAAAACATCATGTTTGAGAGCTAAAATACCTTTTTCACTGATTTTTCATGACAAAAATTGGGAATTTCGAAAATTCAAGTAAAGTGATCGCGAAAAGGGCGTTTATCGGGATATTTTGACCCGCTTAACACGAATCCGACATTAGTTTTTTCATTTGGCTATTTCTTTCCATACAGAACGCTCAAAATTTGAAAAATCTAATAAAATAACAACATTTCTGTACGGTTTTTCGAAATTTTCGGCCCTTGCGGCATCGAAATCGCCAAAACTTAATACGTGACGTGAATCTACGTTAAAAAAACACATTTTTGGGATACTTTCAAAAAGTGGTCCCTCTTCGCTAATATGGTGTTTTTTACGATTGAAAACTTCAAATAGCCAAAAAAACGTGAAGGAGTGCACCAAAATTGTTGAAAAAATTATCGTAAATACACCTCTACGAGATGTAAATTCTTGAAAATATTGCAATAAAATGGCCATAACTCCGAAAGGGGTGGGGGGCAAAAAATTTTCCAGATTTTTTTTACATCAAGGGGTACCATTTGGGGGAGTTAGATCGAAAATCGAAGCCAGGGCCAAATTCGCCTCTTACTCGGCTATACCCTTTTTTTCCATTTCATATTTTGATTATTTTTTGAAACAAATTTTTTTAAATTTTCAAGTTGAAAAAAATGAGGAAAAATGTTTAGAGTAAGTAATTGAAAAAAATCTTCGAGTTGAACGAAATTTTAAAAAAATATATGAGGTTTAGTTGGGAAGAAATCCAAGTTGGAAAAATTTCTAGCCCTAAAATTTTTTCCAATTTTAAAATTTTTTCCAAATGTAAGTAAATTTTTTTTACTTAAAATTTTTTCTACTTACATTTTTCCAATTTTGATTTTCTCAAATTTTCACATTTTTTTTCAATTTCATATTTTTTAAAAATTTTTTCATTAATTTTAAAATTTTTCTGAATTTTTTTCAGCTTTGAATTTTTAGAAAAATGTTCACAACTTCGTGTTTTTAAAAATTTCCTTGCAGTTAGAGTACCTACTAAATCAAGCGAGAGGGCTGATGAAGAGTAAACTTCTCTGTGGGTAGAAAATATGGAGCCAGGTGCCAGGTGCCAAATCATTGACTTTATTGAAGAAAACTATGAGCAGATTCGAAGTTTACAAGATCTACATTTCACATAAACTAATCATTATTCGCTGAACTAAAAGAGGGAAAAGCGAATTCCTGCTCAAAGTAAAAATTCCAGAATGGCTAAAGCAGGTTTTAGTGATAATATTTTCGACAAAATTAAATTCAAATGGTAAGTATAAATTTTTTAAATCAATTTTCAACTAAAACTTTCAGGGTCAAACTCATGTAATTTTTCTTCAATTTTGAGTCCATCGACGCTAGAAAATTTCATTCAATTGGAAAATTGTTGAATCATAAAAATCTAGTGTCAGTTAAGCTCTGATGAAAATGAAAGCTCATACGAGGTCAACCATCAGTTATTATGGAACATACCTCATGGAAAATATGAGAAAATTGTATCTACTTTCCATAGCCTCAATAATGCAATAGGCACTGCAGGCCTTACAAAACAATTGAATTAAATCCTCCACATAGAAAAATTTTCAAAGCGAAGCACTTGCCATAATACCTTCCAAAATTGATTTCCAAATACCACCACTCAATACATTCGACTGGAAAAATACACCACCGAAGAAAAAAAATAACCGCTCGGGGAAATTCAAAAATACTTTCAGAAAGAATTAGAAGAGAAAAAATGAAACACGAAGAGTGGATTTACATGATACGAACCTATACAGATCCCTGGAGAATGGTTTTAACAGCCAATGAACGGATAAGAGGGGGAAAAGTGGGCAGAGGAAATGCAAAATGAAGAAATTTCTCTCGGGTAATTCAATTTCTTTAAAAATTTCTCCCCTTGGGTTCAAAAATTCTAAAAGCAAGTCAAAATTACGCCAAAGTACTTTTTCCAATTACTCCCACATAGTCGCGTTTAATAATATAGTTTCATTATTTTATATTATAAATCTGTTAACAGATTAATTGAAAATCCCGCCCAGTGAAACGGTTTCATTATTGTCGCAGCACAACCGAGAATTTCAATGTAATTCGCTGAAACTCCAACATGGAGCGTACTAAAAGGCGTGGGATATTTAAAAATCACTACGTAGAAAATGCATTATCAAAAAGCATACGGCGAGGTGTTATTAAACAAAGCTCACGCCGAGTCCACTACCAGTAAATGGAAAAGTTAGTCTTTTCAACTAAAACGGAAACCTTTCACAAACAATTTGTGCAAAGATATCGTTCTTTTGGCTGTAATTAAACCTGAAGTAAAATTCACGACACATAAATAAAAAATTTTTTCTCGCTATGATGCTTTTTTAGTTTTTCAACTGTCCGATCATTTATCACTAAAGCAAGTTTCCGCCAACCTTTAGCCACGTAAATGCAAAAACTTTTTTTAAAGCGATGAAAATTTCTAAAAATATATCCTTCTCGACACGCCATCCGATATTATAAACTCTCGCGAAATGTAACTTTTTCGTACTCCGGAGTGACAAAATTTTAATATGGAAAATTTATTACGGATGCTTTTCAAAATATTCCAAAAAGAGACGCATTTTGTATGAAATCTTGGATATCAAAATTATTGGATTTTCAGTTTAACTTGAAAATCTGCTCAGTTGTATATTTTCCTTTACCACAGATATGTAGAATTTCGTTATCTATACTTAGGTATAAAGCTCTAAACTACAAGGTAACAGAAAATATTTAAATCTGTGTAGCAGCTGCATGTAAATTTACAAAAACACTTCAAAGAAATTTACTTACAATATCAAACGAGAAGAAAAACTGTTGCTCGTATAACAACGTTCTCTTTTCTACAATTCTGTTTTTTTTTTACCCGAAATAAAAAGTAATAAAATCACAGGCCACGAGGCATAGTATATTAAGTACATACTTCATTTTTCATCTCATGTTTATGAATTTTTTTCAACATTCTGGCATTTCTGAGATTTACAAACGTACCGTTTAAAAGCGAGTAGCGGTGCAACAGACGTCAAACGGAAAAAAATACTTTTTTCACAACAGCGCGCCCACATTTCTTACTTATCAATCACGTCTTTCGAAACTGACGAGAGAAAAAAAAAATCCAATTTAAACTCCTTCCAACATTTATAACTCGCAACTTGCCGAATTCGAGTTACTACTTTGGAATGAAATCCTTCTAATTTGTCGACTAAAAAACTTTTTTATTCGATTTCAATTGAAGAACTAACATAAAAGTTCGGGACAAAAAATTAAAAAACTTTCTCTTAATCGTTATTTCAAACATATTAATTTCACTAGCATTATATTACATGTCATACAGATTATTCAAAGGCTGCGAATTTTTCAACAACGAAGCGCAAAATTAACGTCGAAAAGTTTTTATTTTTTTCGCCAGACGAACCTTGTTAATGCGGGGAGTATTATTGTGATGACTCGAATGAACCTTGATTTCAAAAAAAAAAATGTTTGTTTGCAGGTACATAAAACGAACAGAAATCAATTTTCGAAATATTTAATTCTCAATAACTCTTTTGAAAAAGAAAATACCTACGAAAAGTTTGCACGTGACTTGAATTTATAGGCTTTGACTAAGTCTAGAAAAAAAGTTACGCGTAAATTCTGCCTGTCTTGCATCTTTTAAACGCATTATCAAATTTAACATTTTGAAGTGGCTTAACAATCTATTCATTACAAGAACAAGATAGGTACGCGCGTTGCCTTCGGAAATTCTGAGAGCAATGGCCGTGTGCAAGATCTTGTCTACATAGGTACGCTGTTTCCATGTAAATTTTACAAAGAGATCGTAAGTTTCAAGTCTACAGCACATAACAGGGGATGATCATTGAAAACCATTGAAACACAGTTGGAATTGTAGCATATGGAAAAATCAGAGAAATCTTTTTTTTCGTTTTGATAATAGGACAGGTGATTCCCTTAAATTGTGAGGATTTGGTGAGGGTAGCATGAGAATTTCCAATTGCGAGAGTTTTGTGAGGGAAGCATTTCTTTTAAAATTTTCTTCGTTTCGATACTATAATTACAAGCGATTTTCTCAATTTGTAAGGATTACGTGAGGGTAGTGGGTGAATTTCTAAATTGTGAGGATTTCGTGAGGGTAGCGTTGTTTTTTCAAATTTTCTTGTTTACAAACTAGTTACAGACGATTAGTTTGTGAGGATTTTGTAAGAGCAGTGGGTGAATTTCTAAATGGTGAGAATTTTTTGAGGGTAGCGTTTATTTTTCAAATTTTTTCGTTTTGAAACTACGTAGTTACAGCCGATTTTTTCAATATGTGAGGATTTTGTGAGTGGAAAAATTGAATTTCTAAAATTGTGAGGATTCTGTGAGGGTGGCATTTATTTTTCTATTTTTCTCATTTTGATGCCAATTACACACGACTTTTACATTTTGTGAGGATTTTGTGAGGGTAGTGGGTGAATTTCTAATATTGTGAAGATTTTGTGCGGGTAGCGTTTATGTTCAAATTTTTCCGTTTGAAACTATTTACAGACGATTTTCTCAATATGTGAGGATTTTGAGAGGGTAAGAACTAAATTTCTAAATTGTGAGGATTTTGTGAGGGTAGCATTTATTTTTCTATTTTTCTCATCTTGATACTAATTACAGATGATTTTCTCAATTTGTGAGGATTTTATGAGGGTAGTAGGTGAATTTTTAGATTGTGAGGATTTTGTGAGGGTAGCATTTATTTTTCAAATTTTCTCAGTTTGATACCAGTTACAGGCAATTCCCTTAAATTGTGAGGATTTTGTGAGAGCGTGGTATGGAAATCAGTGGAAAAATTCAGTAAAATTTACTAAAAAATAAGAAGAAATTTATGGAATGAAATAATTGGTTAATTTTATAGATTTTTCCAGTATGTAGTGCAATTCTGACTGTTAAGGAGTGATTATTCACCCAATCGTCAGAAAGAGAAAATGACATAAAAAAGGACTACATTTGGCGTAACTCTTCACACCGGAACACTCCGCAGGTAGCTTATTGAAAGGGATAGCAAATTTCTAAAAAATAGGTCATTATTTTCAAAAAATTTTAGACACTCCCATTCGATATCCTTTAAGTATATCTTGCGATTTCGTGATTTACCCCAAAAAATATTTATGAGTTAGGTATTTTTGCCCTAAAGATGAAAAAACAAACAAAATTTCTCCCCTCCTCTTTTAAAGGTCTAGGAAGACATTAAAAATTCTCAAAAAACAAAAATATCTTCTCTCTCATTTTGAATCAGTGAAAAGTCACTGATAAATAGTCAGAATTGCAGCAAAGGAAAAATTAGCAAACTTCTTTGACTTTCAGCGGATTTTCGCTGATTTTTCAACGAATTTCATTGATTTTTCAGCGAATTTCAGAGATTTTGCTGACTTTCAGGGAATTTTCACTGATTTATTACTGTACTGAAATTTTGACTGTTTTCCAGTGATTTTCGATAATTTTCACTGATGTCTAAATGAGAAAGTACCATGTGGTATATCATTTACCTGATTTACCCAATTTTACCAAATCCGAATTTAACTCTTTTTTTGATTCACCTCTTCCTCCCCCTTCCCACTCTTCAAATTTTCGTCAAAATTGATGAATTGAAAACAAAATTTAAACACGGTGTGAAATTTTATTGTTGATAATGGCCTCAATAGTGTAGACTAAGGGTGATCGTTTCGCAACTTTTTTCGACAATTGAATGGGGGGAGGGGGGGTGGTACAAAAATTGTGCCTAGACCCCAAAACGCAGCAGTAAAAATTTCAGCTCCCCTGATTCACATTTAATCCTTGTAACTGAACCTTTAAATCTGCCTATGTTCAAAAAATTCTGAAAAAGAAAAAAAAAGTTTTTTGTATTTTTTTTTCTCAGAATGGTCAAAGCATAAATGGCAACGCCCGAAAATATCATTGGTAATGAACAAATGATTTTTGACTCCTGCTTCCTTATTGGTGGGAGGGGGAAGGGTTCAAAATATCATTTTTTCATCGTTTTTTAATTTAGCTCAAAAAATAGAAAAAATTAGTTTTGATGAAACTTCTTTGGAAAAGGCCGTAGGATAAATCTTTTTGCCCATTAAAACCATTGGTGGCCATTTTTCACCCCTACTTTTCGTTTTGGGAACTTTTAAAAATTGCCATTTCTTCCTGTACTTTTCACTTTTTAAAAAATATTTAGAAAAAAATTATTTTCGAAAAAATGTTTATCCAGAAGGCTATAATACGTTCATTTGACCTAAAAAAATTTCGCAGCGATTTCTCATTTGCTTCCTCCTCTTGTGAAAGGTACCATTTTTGGAGTTTTTCGTAATTTTTGAAATTATTGAAAAAATTATATATATTGAAATGTCTAATGGCCATAATATAAACTGATTTCGCCCCATCAAATCGTCTGGGCGGTTGCGTTTGCTCCCTTATCAGAGATACCAAAATAGCATTATGATATTTTGGAATTCCTTTTCAAAAAAAGGAGAAGGAGGTGAGAAATCTCTGAAAATGATTTTTTGGATTTAAACGGAATAAGCCCAACATGGCTTTTTGGGTAAAAATTTACTCAAAACTAATTTTCCTTTAAATATTAAAAATGAAAAACACATGAAAAAATAGCAATTTTCAAAAGCCTCTCAAAACGAGAATTAGGGATGAAAAATTCCCACTAATGCTTTAAACTGGTAAAAGGATGTAAAGGATTATTATACTACACAATTACACATACAATGAAAATATGCTTAGCTATAACTACTTTCAGGAAAGTTAGGTCAAAAATAACTTCCCCTATTTTTCAGTTGAATTGAAAAACCGTGAAAAATTCCATTTTTCAACCCACAAAAAAAGGGACGGGAGTCAAAAATCATCACCAATGATATTTTAGGGCTTAACCAGCTAGACTCAGCTACTTTTGGAAAAAATTTTCGAAAAACGTTTTTTCAATTTTTCAGAATTTTTTGAATGGGCATATTTTAAGGTCCGATTGGAAGGGTCAAAAATGCCGAATCAGGGGAGGTGAAATTTTTACCATGATGTTTTGAGGTTAAGACACAAATTTTATACTACCCTACCACTCAATTTTTAAAATGAAATGATCACCCCTAGGCTAGACTCTAAATCTCAACTCTGACTTTAGATTTGACCCCTCCTCCTCCCAATCCTCGAACATTAAAAATTTGAAGAAAAAATGACGAAAATACATTACAACCTATAAATGTGTAGAGTTCAGATTTCAGCTCTATTTTAGGCTCAGACGTAGAACGAAAAAAATCTAAAATCATCAAAGAAAAAATTCCCCCCCCCCCCAAAAAAAAAGCTACTCAGTGCTAGTTATTAGACCAGCTAAAATAAATTTTCGCAATCTAATAGAACGGTTCCGAGCACCACAAAATTGAAAACATCCTTTGACAAAAATTTTCTCATTACGAGACTACGCGCGTGCAAAAATTAGTACCTCCAGAAGCATTTTGAAACAAAATGAAGATAATTCCAATTTCAAGGCCATCTCGACAAATTTTTGTCTCAAATGGCAGTGCCAAAGGGATTAACCTTTTACATCTCGTTAAGAAATTCTATTCAAAAGTATCATTTCTTTGATGCAGCATATTTTGGCAAAAACAATTTCACCAGACAATTCGTCGTTTTAATTTCAATATCCCATCACATCGGCGTATAGGATAAAGCTAGAAAGCTACACAGATACGCTAAACGTATAAAACTTTATAATTAAATACGTAGATAAAAGGCAATACCAAGTTGGGCGAACAGATATGTACGTATAAAACAGTCAAGATTTATTCGCGTTTCTCGTAATTTGAATTTCACAATACACCAGGTACCATAATGCAGGAAGGTAGCTGGTAAATCTTTTAAGAAGCTTTTAAATTAAATCTAACAAATAAATATTCATTTTTCACCCATCTCCCGTCTCGCAATAGCTTTATAAATTTACCAAGAAGTACGCTGCCTCGTTATTTAATCCGAACAGCGAAGAATGATTTTTCGCTGGTACTAAACGACTGTAACATTTAACATTCTTAACTTTTGTCGTCAGATGGGCAATAAAAACATGGTACCATTTATAATTTCGGCTTAAAGTCAACCTTATATATACGCGAACGAAAATTTGTAATATTGCCAAATTATAAATTAAAAGAGTCGCGCGAAAATACAACGATAAGGCGTTCTAACACACAAACTACTCGCAAATCTTAAAAACACTCCAAGCCTCACACGCGACCGATCCGATAAAAGTGAAAATACCATCGTCCGAAGACAAAACCAGGTAATTTTAGGTATTAAATCGACCAAAGATGAAATAAATTACATAAACGTTCGAATTTGCAAATTAATAGCTCAAACGTACGTAAATAAACGTAATTTTTCACTTTTCGTCTGCGTGAAAAATGATTACACCGAAGTGTTCTCTCTAGAGAGACGAAGAAGAAATGGCAATAATAAAAATTCGCCCTTGAGTCGAACCACAGAGCTGGTATTTTTGTGGGAAAAAAGTTCCTACAACGAATCGCACTTCAACCATACGTACGTCTGCTTCGTTGGATGTTTTTTTTTTGAGAAAAATTTTTCAAATTATCGAGCTCTTTCTACGCGATGACGCGTCGCGTCGTCTTTGTCGTTTATACATTTAAAATCGTATATAATTCAATAACAGCGCAAAAGTCTGAGCCATATTTTCACGTGCTGGTCGTTATTCTATACGTTTTTGAATTTTGATGTATTAAATGCTCGACTCGATAAATTATTCCGAAGCTTACAAGATTTTCATCTCTTTCAAGGCTCTAAACGAAAAAAGTAATCAGTTTAAAAGAAACTTGTCATCGTTATCGACTCGAAAGCCTGCATGCATTTCAATCACCGCAAAAATATTTTAATATCGTAAAATTTTCACATTCGAGACTAGTTTAAATATTTATACAATTTCGAAATTATACGAGCGTAATAGAGGTGCCAGTGATAAAAAAGGTCGTAATCAATGCCTGGTATTATCATATCCGCAGACTACATCATCGTCGCAGACAAAATATTCGGTAGAATAAACTCGATAAAAAATTTACGCATCATATCGTTTTTGCCGGTAAAATAAAAAAGCTCGCTAACCCGATGTGTATGTGTCTGAACGACAAAGCACGACGTAAATTTATAATTTCCATGACCTAAATTAACGCAAACGAATTATAAAAACACAGCTTCACTTTAATGTTTAATTAGTCCTATATTTGTCTATATTATAGGTAGGTATACGTTTCGTATTGGGGGAAAAAGTTTATTGAAAATTGCTGCTATGAAATTATATTTGGAGTGGATTACCGATAGAAATTTTATAGGATTTTGAGAGTGGAAGATCAGTATATTAAATAGAAAAAAACACGAAATAAAAATTGGAATAAAATTATATTTTATTAGAAAAGTTTTCGAAATGATTTATCGTTTTAATATTCAAGTTACAAGTTTAATATAAGGATAAAGATACCGAAATATCTTTATTCTGTTCAGATCCAACTTGAACCGAAGGCTTGTTTGGCCGGTTATTAAAAATATGAACTAAATTTGAGAATACATAAGCTACAAGAGGAGAGAAAATTGCAAAAAATGAATGGAGTGGAAGAATAATCCATCCTAACAACTTGAAAAGAAACTAATAAAATATTAAAAGATGAACATCACGTGAAATTATAATGATATTTTATTCGGCGCGTTTCAACTTCACGTCATTATTTTCCTGAGCTATTTTTCTACTCTAAAAAGGAATCACACTTCAGGATAATAATTTGACAGCCATTTTCATGTTGAATGTCCCCAAAGAGGCTGAAATTTTGAAAAAAATGGATTTGGAGTCGAGTATAGAGGCCTGCGCCGCCGCCAAAAAGATGGATTTTTTGTAACCGCCGCCGCCGCCGATTTTTTTACCCTAAAATTGCATTTTGAAGTGAGGACAATGCAACAAATCATGCACCTCCAATCATTCTAACGCGAATGGGATTTCGATGATCCAAGTCCAAATTTATTCCAAATTTAAAGTTCGACTTTCTCTAAATTTGACAAATTTTAGGTTTTAAATAATTTTTTCAATTCCATATTTTTAAAATTTTCTTCCAATTATTGAGTTGAAAGAAATTTTTTGAAGAACATAGAGTTGGAAATTTAAAAAAAATTCAATATTGAAAAAAAATTGAGAAAAAAGTACTTACAGTAGAAAAAGGGGTGAATTTGGCCCCGCCCTGATTTTCGATTTCTCCCGCCCTCAATTGTGTCCTTCGATACAAAAAATTCTGGAAAAAATTTTTTACTCCCCCCCCCCGTTTTTTCTACGAGGTGGAACTTTGTGCCAAAGAACAGAAAATTCCCTTCACTTTCGTTGAAATTAAGAACTCTTGAGAATAGTGCAACAACATGGCCATAGCTTCAAAATGGAAGGGATGGAGGGGGTCAAAAATTTTTCCAGAATTTTTTTCGTCTAGGAATACCATGGGGGGGGGGAGTACGTTGAAAATCGACGCGAGGACCAAAACTCACTGCTAATATTGGATATACCTACTCATTTGAAATTATTGGAAACAATTTTGAGTCGTAAGAAATTTTAAAAAGTAAGGAATTGAGAAAAACTTTGAAAAATCAAAGTTGGAAAAATGTCAAGAAATTTAAATTATAAAAATTCTACAGTAGGAAAAAATTTCAAAATTTCAAAAATTCCAGTACTCAAGTACCTAGATATTGGAAATTTTTGCAACTTCATTTCTCAATTTTTTCAACTGTTTTTTTTTTTCAATTCCATAATTAATTCGAATAATTTTAAACATTTTTTCACCTTCGAATTTCTGAAGAAATTTTCGACTTCATGTTTTTCAATTTTTCCTCAATTTAATAAGTAGGTACCTAATTAGAGAAAATTCTAAAAAGTAATAAAAATATGAAGTCGAAAAAAATTGTTAATATCAAAATTGGATAGATTTTGAGAAAATTTCAATCAAAAAATTTACTAATGGAAAAATTTTAAAGCTGGATATATCTTGCTTTTTAAAAAAAGACAAGAGAAGAGGTAATTACATTTTCGCTCATTTTTTCAACTGATGGTCATGAAACTAACTTTTTTGAAATAATTACCCACAATTACACTTGAATATTCTTTCCGATTCATAAAAAAAATTCATGAACTTATTACAGTCTTAAAACTAGTTAAAAAGTAGATAAATAATTCAACAAGTTCAATACCTTCTTCATCTCGTCCCCGAACATATTCCTTTGTATCATCAACGAGTAAAAAAATAAATATCAACAAACCACTCCCTTTCTATCTTTTTACGTTACAAACATTTTACGAATAAAAGGAAGAAAAAAATAAACAAAACCACTGACTCCAATACTCGTACATACTTCCAGATAGACACATTATTCCCACAAGCCTCGTCATCAAATTACACTTCAATTACCGACGTAAATTTCACCGCGACTCCTATTATTAAAACGAAAATATCACGATTAGGATTACAATGAAGTTTTCGAGCGAAAAAAAGTCATGAATAATGGATAAAACGGTCATTGGTGAAGTTGGCGAATTTTAATTAATTTTCCTTTATGCCTTTTTGAAAGAGATCCCGAGACCGTGTCCTTCTCCTATTTCTTCATGTAGAGTAAATTTTATAGTAGAATTTTTTCGATAAAAACAGCATTTAGAAAAACCATAAAGGGATCCTTTTTGCGAAATTTATTCCTTTAAATTTTCCACATCGTTGGGCGACGGGTTTTTAGCCGGATTGTAGAACGAATCAAATGAGAAATTAGGATATTGCGTGTGAGATGAATATATGAGAGAATCTAGAGTTATGAACTCTTCCTTGACCTTATTTTGGAGCCTTTGATAACATATGGGATGGTTTTGGGCTAAGTTATGAGTTTACTTCATTCTAAAGTTGGTGAAGGGTTCTGCGCCAGGAGCTCATTTTCAAACTATAAGTTCTTGTAAAATTTTGGTACGATGTATTTTTGAAATGAAAAGAAGCAAAGTAAATGTTTTTTAAAAAGTGCAATTCAAAAATTTTCAACATTTTTCAACATTTGGACCATTAATTATGAAACAATATAAGAAAAATGCCAACATGGACTTATGTAATGATCAATTTCGAATTGAAATTTCTAATTCCAAGGCTAGAAAAAAAGAGAAAAATCGACTTAAATTCATCCAAGTACTTAATTGGACTCGTCAAATAAAAACAAGAATTTTAATTTCAAAACAAAATTCAAAAATTTGAATTTTTTGGTCAGAATTGTATCAAACAGGGGGAAACAGAGAGGGTAGTCTGACCTCCATAATGACGAAACAGAATTTTTAGTTGAAAACTATTTCAAAGTGACGACCTTTTTGGTGAATTTTCGTTTTCAGTTGAAAAAAAAATTTAAAAATCCTGATACATTGAGTTGGAAAAATGGAAAAAATCCACTTCATTCGGAAAATTTCGATTCACCCCCCCCCCTCCCCATGAACCATTCAGGTTTGTCCCTGTAAATACCTAATTAAAAATATTTTCGTTTTACAATTTTTTAAATAAAATGTTTAAAATTTCTAAATGCAACAGGACAAAATTTTTCAACTTTTTAACCCCTCCTCCCAATAAAAACCTCCTTTTACAAAAATCATCAAAAATGGGTTTGATATAAATTTTGGGTTACTTAAAAACTTCATTTTCCACCACTTTTTACCAAAATTCTATTTCCTAGGAGTGGGATAGATATTTAAAAAAAAAAACACTTATTCATCTTTTTCAATTTTTTTACTAAAAATCAGAAAATATATAACTAATTTTGCAATAAAGTTTTAAATAAAGTGAGCTTAAAGCGACCATTTTGACCAAAAATTACACAGGGCGACAAAAAAATTTTTTTGCTCTGTTTCTGGGTTCTCATGCCGAAATTCTGTTTCTAGACATCAAAATACGTAACCTTGCTCAATCCTGGTTTCCACAGTTTGCTTTGGGGGGTGGGGGGGCCAAAAAACTGATTTTTCGAGGTCAATAAGCCTGAGCATTACAAAAAAAATTGAAAAAAATTTTTTTTGGACTAATCTTGTAGGAAATTTTACGGCGAATCTAATGCCGCAAACCGCAGACCTCCATCTCTTTTTTAAAAAAAGTTACAGCTCATTCTTTTCAAAATTTTGTGAAAAAATCGCATTTTTTTGATTTTTTTTCGCAAAGAAGTGAAATTTGAGAGAAAAATAAGGGTTTTAAGGCCATAATGACCATGGTAAGAGTTGTAGGAAATTTTACGGCAAATCGAATGCCGCAAACCGCGGACCTCTATCTCTTATTGAAAAAAAGTTACAGCTCATTCTTTACAAAATTCTGTGAAAAAAAAACACATTTTTTGTGCCTTTTTCGCGAAAAAGTGAAATTTGAGAGAAAACTAAGGGTTTTAAGTATGAGCTGTAACTTTTTTTCAAAAAGAGATAGAGGTCCGCGGTTTGCGGCATTCGATTTGCCATAAAATTTCCTACAACTCTCATCATGGTCATTATGGCCTTAAAACCCTTACTTTTCTCTCAAATTTCACTTCTTCGCGAAAAAAAATCAAAAAAATTCGATTTTTTCACAAAATTTTGGAAAGAATGAGCTGTAACTTTTTATAAAAAAGAGACGGAGGTCTGCGGTTTACGGCATTGGATTCGCCGTAAAATTTCCTACAAGATGTGTCCAAAAAAAAAAATTTTTCAATTTTTTTTGTAATGCTCAGGCTTTTTGACCTCAAAAAATCAGTTTTTTGGCCCCTCCACCCTCCAAAGCAAACTTTGGTCAAAAAAAATATTTTTTCCTTTATTAGTTACATAAAAACAACCCAAATTTCGCAATGAGAACCCAAAAACAAAATTCGTGTCGACCTGTGTTATCATTATTGAAAAATGTCCACTGTCCCATTTTCAAAAAAAAATTGCTTAATTTTTGAAAATTCAACAAAGGGAAGAAGAAGAAAAATATTGTCAACAATGATTGTTTCGAGTAAAAACAATCGCACCAAGTCCATTTCAGTGAAAATTATCTCAAAATTGTTTTTCCAATGTTTAAAAATTTTTAGCAAAAAAATCAAAATACTTGGGTGAAAAAATTAGTTTTTCCAAGTGCCCTTGAAAAAAGGGATAAAAGTAAAAAGTGATCGAAAATGATATTTTTGAATAAAAATGTTTATATCAAGGCAATTTTTGGTCATTTTTTCATTTTTTCAATTTTAAAACCATATTTCAATACCTTATCAATTTTTTATTTTTATTTAAATTTTTAAATTTTCGAATTCTATTTCAATTTTTTGATTTTTTTAATACTTTAAAACATTTGAACACAGTTGAATTCTAACGAAAGTGACGAGGGGTAAAAATTAAATCAGGGAGCTGGTATTTTTACCAGGTAATTTAGATTTCTGGACACATCTTTCAAGCTACTCCCGAATTCCAATTTTTTAAAAAAATTCCAAAGCAATCGCCGCTTCATTGATCACCCATGCCTGCTCTCACAAAAGACAAAAAAAGAAATCAAAATTCGATCCAGCATTACCTACATAAATATTCATCCAAAAAATTCAAATGATTTCAATATGAAAATTCGACAAATTTTCTGCATTTGTTTCAAACTTTATATTAGTTTTCATGAAAAATTGGAAAATTATAGGTCCTTTTTATAAAGCTGAAGAAATTTTCGTTCCATAAAAGTAAAAAAATGGGAATTTTTAATAAGATTCAAAATTTTCAATGAATAATTTCAATTTTTCAAAACATTAGAATTTCACCATTTCAAACTTTTTAAATAGAATTTGAAAATTTTCAATTTTTTATTCCACAGAATTCGATAAATTTCTGACTGGACAGAGCAAGGGTTAATACAGACCCCTATTTTTTCCACAGTACTCAAACATCAAAGTACAACCTTTGAGCATACACTTCTCATAAAAAATTTGAAATATCTAAGCAAAATTCGACTCACCTTCACCCTGTATTTTCCCAAAAGATTCGAAAAGTTTTCAAACAAAAATTCGTCTATCTTGTTGCAACCCACCGCGAAAAAGTTCTTTTTACGTACACAGATATCCGAACGCAGAATAAAGACAGAACTTAAAAAACAGTTGTATGCAAACGAGAAAAAAAGAAAACTTGGCTGAAATTCGTTTCACGAATGACGATAAATTGGCTCATGCTTTTCCACACCTTATCCATTTTATTGGCTATTTTAATGATGCGACTTTACCACGCGAAAATCGAATGAAAAATTACACGAGTAAAATGTGTTTTTGAAAAATTTTCATATTCGATGACGCGTTCACTATTATATTATCGAATTGAACACGACAACGACGTTGTACCTACGTAAATAAAAATCAAACGCGATATTAAATTTTCTCGCTCAACAGAGCATTTTCAATTCGAGTTAATGACACGTGTTTCCATTTCGAAATACAATTCATTCATAAGGTAATCGTAATCGACGTCGAGTCGCGTCGCGACGCCAATACGTAGAAGGAAAAATCACTGTAGCGAAAATCAATTACGCGCGAGTCGAACGACGAAACCAGGCCAACGATCCTCATGGAAAAATATCGGAAACCGTTTAAATCGCGTGTTCGTCGTTCATAATCTTTCAGCCGAGAGTTATGAAAAACATACGACGCTTCGAAATGAACCCAAATTAAACCGCCGCCGAACCGAAATAACCCTCATATTTAAAGCTCGCTGGGCCTCGTGCACTCGTACTGCCTTGTTCTTTCAACCAATTGAATATTATCTGGAAAACACCGGCTGGTTCTCATTTTCTTGGTACGAAAGTTTTACAGTAAATTTACTCTTAAGTATATGTATGTTTAAGTACGAGTTATGGAATGCTTGTCACAGATAAACTTATACAGTTTCATCACGTACGTTGTAGTGGTTACGTTGCCACTTGCAGTTTCGCATCAAATTCACCTCTACCTCGATCCGAGCCATCAACACCGAGCCAGCATTTTTACGACATTACGCGGATCAAAAGCGTACGTACCTTAAGGGACGAAGCAACGGCTTCATTTGAATCTTTTACTTCAACAGCTACTCGAGCATTGAAATTTACATTATCCTCGCCCTCCCCGAAGTCTAACTTTATAATGGCGAGTATATTGTGGTGTTTTGTGGAACGAACGTACCAAAAATACCAAAATCCTTTTATTTCTCTCTCATGCACCGAACAGAATTCAGCGTTGTGTATATAAGCCCAATTATTCTAATACGTAGATATTCCATCCGAACTCTCAAATCTTCACCATGGTAAACTACGAGCATTCAAGATGAATAAACTTACCATACGAAAGAGCAAAATTACTCGTACCAGTTTAGTATTCGTTACCATCCTCGATCCTCATAGTATAACATCAACTTATACAAAAGCAAAAAAAAAATTTGTAAATTGGCATACCAGAGGAAATATTTTACGTAGGTAATTACCAGACCTTTTTTTTCACAGTTCCGCGTCTCTGAGGCAGGCACCCTGCCTCTGAAAGTTTTCGAAACCGAGTTATGTATTGTACAAACGAATCAAAAACTTTTACCACTTTAAATTGCAAAAGACATTCTGTGAATATTCAACCAAGTTGAAAGTTTTGTTTTTATTTTTTTTGGATCAGTAAACACAGCATGCCTTCTGAACCGACTACCGAGCTGTACCCATTGGGGAAAAGTCAAACTTATAGCCATTTATGCCAACTTCAAGAATTGAAACCGCGTCACTTTCCTTTTGTACCTCAAAGGCAAATGTTTTTTTCGACATTCCAATTCCAATGAATCTTTTCAATACGTTAATCTTGCGTAGGGTGGAATTGAAAAAAAAACGGAAGAAAAACAAATTGACAATCGAGTTTTTTTAATAGAACGAAAAATCGTATCGAAAATTCGTCCGAATGGTATTTCTTTTTGAAAAACACACGGATGTGACAATTGGCAGGTGAAGAGAGGGGAAGGAATATTAGTGGGCAGATTTTTGAACAAAAGCGAAAAAACAACGATTTTATGAGAAGCTGACTTGTACAGTACGGTGAGTCACAATGTGGGTTGTTTTTTCGAATTTAAAGGGCAATAAAAAAAATCGATTTCTATGGAAAAAAATTTGCTTGAAGAAAAAGGAAATAAATGAAGTACTTTCGAGAACTTATGGAACTTTTCATTTTTTTTGTACAAAAGAAGTGATTTTAAAAATATTTTTCTTTCGGGGGATCAAAGAAGTTTTGATAATTTGCTTAAGAGTCGAAAAATTCAAAATTTTGGTCTCCAAGTACTCTATTATATTAGGTACAAAACTCCTTTTTGAATAAATTTTGAAGCAAAGACACAATCTTAGAGAGTAGACGTGGATATCGGTGCGAAAAATTGCTCCCTTCTGTTCAAAAAAATTCAAGATACAATTTCAACGTTTCCTACTTTTCCCCATCTTCAAAACATTAGAATAGTTTCCAATTTTTATTGAAGAAATTTCGAGAAAAATAAATTTTTCATTTCAGAAAAAAAATTACTTATCTAATGGGTACATTTTTTCGAAAATATTAAAAATGAATTAAAAAATCGAATTGGATTAAAGGAGATCAAAAAATAAAACTAGAAAAGATAGAAAAAATTACTCCTATAGAAAGAACATAATGAAAATGAGCAATAACAAAATAAGTATCATGTAAATTAATATCAATAATTGAATTAGAAAGAATAATTCCTGTTAATCCACCTATAGTAAATATAATAATAAATCCTATTGATCATAATAAAATTGATGAATTTGAACGTTTTTTCCTACATGATTTCGGGAATTTTACCAAAATACAGCTAAAATTTTGGGAAAATTCTCAATTCGAGTTCATAGATATTTACCGAACATTGATCATTATTAGAATCTATATGCCCACAGTTTTAATGATTTTGCAAAAATTCAATTTTTTAAATCGATTTTTTAAAAGTTTTCGATTTTTCTACGGAAATACAAATTATTTTTTTAGAGAGGAATTTTTGTAAAATAATTTCAAAAAGTTTTGGGTCGATGGACCTGCCTTTCGATGTAACTTTTTGAGTAGGTACTCGGCTAATTCTACGAAAACATGACGAGTCTAGTACAAAATCGTTTTCAATCCCCCTTCTATCGCTAGCTCTGAAAAAATTCCAGGAGACGTATTCTTGAAATTAGTCTACGAGAATTATCAAAATTACGGAGTTATTGACGTTAAATAGCCATGTAAACAATGGTTATGAAAATTAAATAGCCAAGGAAAGTTATCGTATTTTTTTGAAATACAAATGGTTATTTATATTTTTGAGTTCGAATTGTTTTTACTTACGTGATTGTTTTTTTTGATAACATTAATTACCGAAATGTCGCCAAAAAAATGATAAGGAAGGTAAGTTGAATCATAATTTTTGAATATATACCTCGCGAAATCACAATATTTTTCAAGTACGCATAATTTTGTTCAATGATCTTATGCAACCAATTGCATTTAAATTATGTCTATTATTTCATAAGCTCTTTGAGAGTTAAATAGCGCGAGGGACAAAGGTTATGGGTGCTAAATAACTCCGTAACTTTGATAATTCTCGTAGACTAATTTCAAGAATACGTCTCCAGAGATAACAAAAACCTATAATACTTTGACAATTCTACTTCCAGTTTGAAATTCTTTTGAGTTTTGAATCAAATCCCATTCCCTATCAGGATTTTGTCGTGATTTTTTTGGTGACATGAAATCAAAATCTACCACAGAAGATTGACTCACTTGAATTTTGGCGCCCTATAGACGAGTTACATTTTGGCGCATTTTGGTTTTGGGATCAAAATAACTCCAAAAATAGATTCAGAGGCTTTAAAAATCTCCTTGCAGTTAATTCTTTTTTTTCGAAGGATTTTACTCGAAATTTTTGATTATTTTTACACGGATTTCTCATTTTAGTACCGATTTATAATTAAATTTGGATCTCCTCCCTTGAAAGCTGAAAAAATTTTAAAATGCAATTTATGAATTTAAAAACTCGACGAATCCAATAATATAAATCCAAAATTTGTTTGCTTTAGTGACCGAAAAGATTAATAATTAAAAGTTCTGAAGACTATTATACGAATAAATGTGACATTTCAATGAAAAGTTATTCAAAAAATTTCAATAGGTAAGTACTTAAATCTTAGTCTTAAAATTTATTGAAATGTCAAATTTCAATATATTATTCTTCAACCATTTACGTTTTACTGAAACACCTCATCAGATTCAAAATATTAATACATAATACCTAGGTACTTCAAATTCATTCATCATCAGTGAAAATTTGGCATCATTATTTTACTGATCCAATTATCTGGATTTTTTTTCAAAATTTTCATTTCTTGACTATTTTTTGAACAAGATGCCGGAACTGTTCATTTCCACGAAACCTTATCATCCCCCTCCCACCAGTAAAATTTTTGGTAATTCGCAATTCAAAGGAAAATTTTGGAATTTTTGGTTAAATAATGTTAAATTTTGATAATATACAATAATTAATTTCAATAATCAATAATTGGCAATTGAAAAATTTAAAGGAGAAATTAGAGAAGAAAATTGAAAATATCACAGCTTTACAGATATAAAAATTACTAAAATCTTAAAAAATATCACAATTTGAACTTTTCAATAAAAAATACAGAAGCACCTATGTTCGAAAAATTTTCATTAAACACTTAAAATGTTGAAGAATATTTCAAAATGTAAAATTTCGATACTTACTCAAATTCCTTCACCAAAATTTCATTTTAGATCTTACTCTTGAAACATGGCCATAAAGAAAAACTCGATCATTTTGACTAAATAAATGAAAAAAAAATCAAAGATGACTCACAAAAAAAAATCTGCATTTCTACCCATAGTTCATCTTGAAGGTGCTTACTCAACAATTCACACAACAAAAAATCCAACACTTGATAATTTAAGAATTTTCGATGACTGTTTTGAGTTGAATTGAGCTTCTTTAAAACGAAAGGGGAAAAAATCCAAACTATCTTCACAACTTTTTTCAAAAATCATCGTGCAAACTTTTCATTAGTCTTAAAATTTTCAATCGTTCAAAATTTCAATGAAACAATTTTAAAACCTCTTATACGAAGATCAGCTTCTCTCTATAGTTCCTTCGATATCGAAAATATAGGAAATTTTAACCCAAGTTTATTTTTATTCGTGTTCAGAATTTTCAAACTTGGAAAATTATACCGTACTTAAAAGATTTTAAAATCAGATGCCCCTTCGAATTCGATAGAGGAAATTTATTTTCTTATCATCTTTTTCCATCCAAAACATAAGATAGCTATTTGCCTTTAAAATAAATTCAATTATTTGAATTCCTAAAACACACATAATTCATGAAAAAGTTTTCTGCTGATAAACGTTCAACTCGATGCAGGTCTACAATAAATAGACGGGAAAGTGGGACATCCGAAATGCAACACTTGTGTCATCCTTAATCACTTCAATTAACGTGCTATTTTTCATACTAACTGTTCATTCTAAAAAATTTACACCATTTTATCACTGATAATGAAAAATTTTTCACGACAAATTACAAACTACGTCACTATAAAAAATTTCAATTTAAACCTGAGCGTATTACCCACACTTGGGAATTTTTTCGTTGTCGTTTTTAATTCAAAAAACAATAGACCCGAAAAACAAATTCGATTCAAGTTTCGATAAATTCACATCACGTTTCGAAACACGCCGAGAAGCATTTAAAAAGAGGAAGAAATCACCCCTCTAAACGGAATTTGATTTTTATCCCCTATTTAAAAAGATACTCGGTTACGAGTATTTTTGTTTGGGTTTTCTTATAGACTGTAATCTTAGGGCTTGGCAAAAATTAATCAATTATTGAAACACAGTTTAATTTTCTTTTATAAGGATTTCAGAGCAAGTTTTCTTTTGTTAAAATACGATTATTATAAAAGATATAACGAATAAAGTTATCTCGTAAACTTTTCGTAGTTTTTCGCTGGTGTGCGTGTCGACGTGAATAATTTTTTATCCCAACGCGGCAGGCTCTGCCACAGATAAATAATGTGAAATTGGTCGATTCTAAATGATAATTAATTAAAGTACATTAAACCGAATTGTTAATTAAAGAAAACCTATTAAGTTGGATGTTTATTCGGGTTATTTGAGCCATCGAGCATCGCGTCGGCCTTTCGATGTAGTTGACTTTTCAGACAGCTTAATTCTGTTAATGTGTTGCCGTATGAAAGGATTATCGAAATGTAAATAATACCACTATTTAGGTAAGCTTTTCATTTTCCACGCCATGATATATTATACCTCGTACTTGTCGAATCATCGGGTCAAGATTTTTGGTACCTTGTTTACGTTTAGATATTTGCCCAAAGTACCTACATTGATATAGGCTTCATTGATATTCGCAAATTCGTCTGTGCTGAGATAAGTACGTTATAAAATATTGAAATTTCACCGATAAATTTAATTTAAACACGTACAAAATACATGGACCATTTTCACTGGTTAATAAAAGATAGCTGCATAAAATTTATAATCCGATTATTTCATGCTGACTGTTTCGAATTGATAAGTTGGTGCAAATTTATCATAAATATATTTACCTAATTGAATGTATATTGCTAAAGCAATTTTTATGTTGGATGAATATTTGAATAATTTATAAGCTTTTGTGAAACATATCTGTACACAACATTTGAATAAAATTTTACACGAAACTTCTCTATAGGCCTAAGTCGAAAAAAAATAGGCATAAGGGTAAAGTGCCCTAATAGTCAGGTCTCAATGTACATCCGCGCGCTATTTCTGTTAAAATTGATTTTATGATTGATTCTTGTTCTGGACACTAAAACAAAGAAATAAAGCCCGTATGCCCTTTTCGCCCCTCTCCCTTTCCCCAGGGTCCACCCCCTCAACATTTCAAACACGTGTATCGCCTTATCTATGGGTCGTAATGAAAAAATTTTCAAACAAAAGTTGTTCCTCAGCACCTAATGTACATTTTCATTTCTCATAAAAATCCATTTTGGAGCAACTCCTGCCCCTCAAATTTAGAAACAAAATGTGTGTTTGAGAAAAACTCAAAATCATGTTTTCTTCATTTTAAACGAAAAGTTTCGGTGATAGGACAAAATTTGTAATCACAAAATGTGTTCAGAATTGAATTTTCTTTCCAATGAGCTCCATCACGACCATTTTCACCAACTTTTCCCGACAGAGTGGACCTCTCCCCATTCCTCGTTTTTACAAAAGTTGGGCCCACGAACAAAATTTGCTCCAAAATGAATTCCGATAATGAATGAAATTATGCATTTGATACCGAAAAACAAAAATCGTTCTTTTTTTTTCGTGGGTCGAACTTTTAGGATAATGGGGAGGGGGAGAAATCCACCCTGTCGG
The DNA here is from genome assembly GCA_033439095.1 of Pseudococcus viburni. Lineage (NCBI taxonomy): Eukaryota > Metazoa > Arthropoda > Insecta > Hemiptera > Pseudococcidae > Pseudococcus > Pseudococcus viburni. The sequence goes on from JAVBJF010000141.1 coordinate 880,172, forward strand.
GAAAAGCTGACGAAAATGGTCGTGATAAAGCTCATTGGAAATCAAATTCAATTCTGAATACCTTTTGTGGTTAAATTTTGCCGTATCTCTGAAACTTTTCGCTTAAAATGAAGAAAATGTGATTTTGAAGTTTTCTGAAAACTGTTTTATTTTCAAATTTGGTGGGCAGGAGTTGCTCCAAAATGGATTTTTATAAGAAATGAAAATGTACATTAGGTGTTGAGGAAGAACTTTTGTTTGAAAATTGTTTCTTTATGACCCATAGATAAGGCGATACACGCGTTTGAAATGTTGGGGGTGGCCCCTGGGGAAAGGGAGAGGGGAGAAAATTTGAATGCGATTTTGTTTTTTCTGATTTTTTTCGCGAGTTTTGGCTGTAGGGTTGTCGTTTTGATATCATTTTGTTTATCTGTGAAAGAAGAATATGAAAAAATTCTTTTCGGGTAGATTTCGCTCTATGCAGGCGAAATCAGCTGGTGGTCGAAATTAGGAACCCAAAATTTCAAAATCGATTTTTGAGTTCCCTCAGAAAACAAATCACAAAAAATGATTGTATCAGCTTAAAATTTTAGGAAGTGATAGAGGAAGGATCAAGGTATTTTTTAAGCCATTTTCGACGTTTTTACCGCAAAAAGTCTTCGATTGGTGGAAGTTTGAAAAAAAAATGGTCGAAATATGGCAAACCTTACCCTTACAGGAGAAATTTTCACAGCTCGCTTTGTGGAAACCATTTAGGTCCGAAAATCAGTCATTTTCACCTTCTTCGCATGTACGAATTTCATTAAGGATCCCTTACCTAGCATTTTACACTTGGCCACAGATGTTCAATGGCAACATCTATCGAATATTTCCGATTACACATTTAGCTGGACGGTACCGTAATCTAGACGCAGCAAAGCGAAAATATCAACAAAACCTAAATGGTGAGTCTAGATAAGAAAATAAATGGACTCGGGATTAGCAGAATGTGAAAAACTCATTTTTCTTCGACCCGTTGGCTTCGGTGTTGCGCCTCGTCTTCTTTCGCTTGTTAGTTAGTTGAAATTTCACGCCGATATCACGTACGTATGGGGCCAGAGCGTATAGAAATTTTCCACGTAAAAAGATACCCTTTTTGTCGACTGATGGGCGTGATGGCATCAAAAGGTGTTGGTTTTCGTAGCGGAAATGGTAATTAAAAAATTTTAGATGGGGAGTTAGGCCATCGAGAAAAATATACTCTGGAAAATAATTATACCCCGGATTTTCTTCGAGGCGGAAAAATTCGGAGGATTTTTTTTTTGATACGTGTACCAAAAGTTATGAGGTTTTGGTACACAAGAAGATCAATTACCACTTTGATACGAATAAGACGAAATTTAATTATTTTCTTTTGAAAGTTTCCTTCATGAAAAATGTAATCTACTCGAGGGGGTTTATTTCGGTGAAATCTGCGCTCTTTGTAAGATCAAAAAAAAAAGTATAACGACAAAATCATTCGAGCTTGAGAATACTGTACCAACTATGACCATAATTTTTAATTTTTTTTTCAACTCTTTGCTCCTTTATTTCCATTTTTTGATTGGCAGATGTTCTATGATTGCTGTGTCTCAAAAAAGAATGAATAATTCGATTGAAATAGAAGTGAAAAATTCGGAAAAGATGTTCCATATCTACTTCGAATTTTTTAGCAGGCTAAAAAATATAACTGGATTCTTTTTCCTTCGTTAACTAATTCGAAGAGTTTAAAGGTAAAGTAATATAATATGATTGAAAGTAATACCCAAATGATACAGAATGCCATTTATACAAATTTAGCCATATTTCAGATTTTCCTGATATACCTAAGTACGAAAAACAAGAGGTTTTATACCTCATTAGTGAACATTTTATAGATAAAAAACTCTGAAATCAGCTTGAAAAGTATGAGTAAAATATTCTCAGAATTTTCAGAATTGCAATTTGCAGACAAGTTTTTATTATTAACTTCCAAGTGATATCAGCAACCTACTGCTTATATTGAATGATGAACTAAAAAAATTCCTGCATGAAATTTATTTTTACTGTTCAAAGTTTAATTTAAAGATACAAGGAAAAAATTCAAATTTCGATGGAAGCAGTGAAAAATCAAGAAAATGTCTAATTTTTAAATTAACAGCCAAGGGAACCTTTTCAATCAGCCAGCTTTGATTTTCAACAAAATTTTGATTTTTAAGAATATTATTTACCTCCCAACCACCGCTAAACCTTCAAAATCTAAATTGATTTTTTCGATTTTTGATAAATTTTTGAAAATTTGAGCCGCTACGCATGATGAAACTATAAAATTTTTTAAATAAAAATACTTAAAATTTGGATTTCCTAAAAAAACTTGGAGTATTTTCCTATTGTTTGGAAAACCTCCAGCGAAAAACAGAATTTCTCCAGTTTTCTCGAATTTTTCAGTCGACAAATTTCGATTCGATTTGACAATTTTTCCATTTTCATGTAAGTATTTAATTGGGTTAAGAAATTACAAATTATTGAATTGAAGTACTAGAGGTCACAAAAGAACTCAATTTTTAGCTGTATCGATTAGAAAAAATTCAAAAATAAACTGGATAAAAAATTTCTTCCGGAAGCAGACTTATTACTCAAAATTTTTAAATAATAAAGATAAAAATTTCTTACACTAAAAAGTAGGTAATCAAAAAGTGAGAAGATTTAGTTTGAAATTTTATCGCTCAAGGGAAAAACAAACAACGTCCGAAATTTTGTATTTTTTTATATGTGTGCTTATTCCGCTCATTTTCACTTTTTTTTACACAATTTCGTAGTTTTTCACGCCTACCAAATTTCAAATATTACTATTTTCTCAAACGTGGATTTAAATTCCCTCTTCCCAATGAAAATTAAAGAGAATAACATTTAAATTGTATACCTACTATCAAAGAATCGGTGGGGGGGGGGGGGGGACACCGCGAAAGAAAAAGTTGGTGGACTATTCGGATTCCTCATCTCAAATTGTATCTAGAAAACATCAAATTTTTCAAAAATAAAATTCTCGGAAGATCTAATGATCAGAAAATTGGGGGTTTGTCACTTATCCAATGTTCAATTTTGGGAAGCAATGACTCAGCTCCCTGATGTTGAGGTGGGCGGTGGGCTAAACGTTTTTTTTGAGAATATTACTACACCTAAATAACCCCTCAAGTGAATTTGAGCGAAATTAATGCAAAACAATTTTCTCCTTGATAAGAGGTCCATAGCCCCCCCCCCCCCCCCACACACACACATAATTAATAGAAGTTGGAACAGCACCTTTCCATCACAGACTCTAGATATCATATGGAAGCAATTTAAGCAATAAAATTGATATTAACTTACATAAATTTATTTTTTCAAAGTACATTTTTCCCAGTTTATACAGCACCACAACAATTACTTATCCACAGGTTTTCAAAAAAAAAAAAAAAAACTGAAACAAATTTTGAAGAATATTGAAAAAAAACAAGGTGCAAATTAAGCCAGAACATAGCGAAGATGGAATTTTTTGAAAATTTTCCAATTTAAAAGGACGAAAAAATATACTCAAATAGGTATTTTTTGGTAGGTCTCCATAAAGGTCAACAAATGCCGATTTTTTTAAAATTTTGGTTTGAAAATGACGTACTTTCAAAAAGTTTATTATTTTCATCATAAAAATTTAGATAAATTGTCTAAAAATTCGCCAAAAATTGAAAAATAAACCAGTGCAGCAGTGCAGCTGAAATCTGGTTGTAGAGATTTTTTACATGCTCTTTTCAAAAAATCAAATATTTGGTTGAATTGAACCAGAAATTTTCTAGTAAGAATGTGTAAGATGATCAAAATCAAGTTTGAAAATACAGTTGCTTTCAAAAATTGCAGTTTAGAATTGAAAAAATTCTGAACGAACCTCCCAAAAAATTGTGACTGAATTAATTTTTTTTTGGCATACACCTTTCAATGAATTTTTCTTTCAAAGAATTTGTGTATGAATTCAACTTTTTCTACTTCTACATGACCATTTTTCACAACAAATAATACTTCTTTAGAGACAAACTGAATTCGGTATAATTTGTGAGCCAAAAATTAAAAATTTGCCATTCAGAAAAATTTTTCTCCATTTTTCGGGCTTCAAAATTGAAATGCATTTTTTCTTTGACTCGAAATGCGTTTTTTCTAGACACTCCATTTCATCGTTTTTTTTTTTCAAATAATCAACTAAAAACTACTTTTTTCTTTTGAGAATGCAATTTTATGATCATTGAGAGATTGAGAGACCAATCCCCCTCCCCTTCAGCTCTGTCCGGCCCTGCTTTTATTCTTTATGCGATTTCGAAGAAAACGTAAAAAAAGTAATTTGTGAATTGAGACTAAAATTACTCTATAAATACTTATATTTTACTCGAACTAGCTTTAAAAAGGTCAAAACCAACCTACCCCAAGTCCTCAATCCGTATAAACTCAATTTCTGCACAAATAGACCGTCAGGGAGCGTATCTCAATCTACATATTTTAATACACTCGGCAATACTCTAATGGAAACAATATTTCAGCCAGTTTAGTACACAACTGCACAACCTACTCTATTAAAATACCATTACAATGACAAACCAGTCATACTGATAAACGAGAAGGCGTTACGTTTATTCCATTCGAATCAAACCCCATAATTCGTTTTGGCAAAAAACCCAACAATATGAAATACTCGTATTCTGCTTATCAACAGTTGATTCGATACGAAAAATGTAGCACTCGTAAACATCGAATCTCGTTTTTATTATTTCATTCGTGCAGAAAATCTATCTAGTTAAGGGTAAAAATGGCAAAATCTCATAAGTAAACATTTTTTAAGACCTTTATCCAAAGCAATCATCATTCTCAAGTCGTTAAATTTTTCTCCTCGCTCGATATTCAAAATCGGCCAGGTATTTTAAAATAACATCGGAAAATTTCGTCAAGCATGAAAAAAATTTTAACGAGTATTTCGAGTTTATTTCCATTAATTACAACTCGTTGCCTGTTAGTGATGTGTAAATAAGGTAAATTGCAAATACGCGAACTAACCCATCGACCTATCTGTAATTTCAGTCACAAAATGATGAATCGTTTCACAACATACAATATAACCTTTTGGAATATAATTTATACCTGTCGACACTATACATGTAAACAATTTCATTATAAATATGTCATAAAAAAAGGGAAAAAAAATCAGTATTGTTAGTTTTCTAATAGAAGAGTATGAAGAAGGGGCAAAATCGATAATTATTTTCGGTTCTTCAAGTACGTATACGATCTTAGGGGCGATGGTTTAGGGAAAAAAAGCCAATTCATCGAAAACTTTATTAACCGGAAGGCAAAATCGAGTATAGAAATTCAAACAAAATTCTAGCAAAAGTTTAATGAGCGTACGCGTTTTCTCGTAAACATTATCTACGGCGTGAAATATTAAACGAGTCGAGTATTTTTTTTATCGACACGTACCGCGAAGTAGATCGTTAATAATGCGACTTAATTCGCCGCAGTAGTCGTATTCACAGCGCGAATTCACGTTTGGCCCAAATTTCAGAATAAAAAACCCATTATTCGTATCGCTTTATTTCAGCCAAGAATTTAAACGCGATGGCAGGAAAAAAAAAAGGTAAACTCGAACTCGAGTAGGTATTTGACTCGGAACCTTGAAACCCCTCCGAGTACGAAAGTCGTTCATTGAGAAAAGCCCAACACGAGCTACTTAAATATTAAATAAACACCTTGGAAATATGATTTCATTCATGATTTTGTCTCGAGGTCGTCACCCTTTTGTAGACATATCCCTTATCATATTTTTATATTCGATTAATCGTTGCGAGACGTTTTCCTAATTTTAAAAGTCTACTTACGAGTCTACCAGCGAGGTGTCTCGAGTCGTATTTCACCCTTCGATATAGGTTTTCAAGTTCAACCGACGTGAACGTAAAAAATTCAGCCTGATTGAACCGTACTTTTGGAGCCGATAAAAACAATACTCTGTACATCGAAACTCGACGTCGACCAACGTGAAATAATTAAAACACACGCAAGACCGATTGTGTCGCAATCATCATAATCGATTTTTCGCACCGTCTGTGTGTACTTAGGATATACCCCACGTTTTATACACGATTTTTCGTATACGACTCTGTATACAGTATGGCACAGAAGTCTTGTCAACGGTAAACACTTCTCAAAATCTCAGAACTGAGAAGAGATACCAAGACGGTTCAAACCGCAATGTATTCTTGGCGACGAAGACATTGAAGATCGATAATTAAACTTCTAGTCCTTCCTATAGGGCAATTAATTATCAAAATCGAACTGGTGTGTAAAATGTAAAAACATACATTTTGTACAGGAATTACATGAATTTATCAACTTTATTGATAGAAAAATGAAGTTTTGTGACAATTGTGAAAATTAGCATACTTTAAGCTATAAAAAAAGTACTTTGAAAGTGTAAAATTGTACACTTTTACACACCAGTTCAGTGATATGACGTCAAAATTAATTGCCCTATAGGGTCTCCACAAATTGAGAAACCGATTTGGGTCAAAAAATGGGGGTCCGGTTTTTTTAATTGAAATTAAGCCTACACACTAGCGCGATTAAAATTTGATATTTTTTTAAAAACCGGTTCAGCAGTTTCGAACCAGTTGTCAATAATATCCAAAAAAGTGGAGATATGAAAAAAAGTTTGAAACAAAAGTTGTAGAGAATTAAAAAATAATAATTTTTTGTTCTATAATTATTTTCCCATCTTGCTACGGAAAGAAGTTATCGTACAAAAGGTTTGAGTATAATTCTATCCTTTTTAACCCATAACTCTTCTCCATTGCTGGATGAAAAAAAATTACAGAGCCTGAAATGTTTAGTTCTTAATTATCTACAACTTTTATTCCAAACTTTTTTTGATATCTCCACTTTTTGATAACTGGTTAAAACACCCAAGAAACTTGGAAAAATTGGGTTCATCTTGCACCGGTTTCAAAAAAGTGGAGATACCAAAAAAAGTTTGAAATAAAAGTTGTAGAGAATTGAAAACTGAACATTTTACGTTCTGTAACTTTTTTTACACCCAGCAATGAAGAAAAGTTATGGGTTTAAAAGGATAAAATTATACTCGAGTTCTTTGTACCATAACTTCTTTCCATTACAAGATGGGAAAAAAATTATGGAACAGAATAATGATTGTTTTTAAATTCTCTACAACTTTTGTTACAAACTTTTTTCATATCTCCACTTTTTTGGATATTATTGACAACTGGTTCGAAACTGCTGAACCGGTTCCGAAAAAACATATCAAATTTTAATCGCGTCAGTGTGTAGACTCAATTTCAATAAAAAACCGGACCCCCCATTTTTTGACCCAAACCGGTTTCTCAATTTGTGGACACCCTATAGGAATACCAGAAGTTTGATTATCGATCTTCAATGTCCTCGTCGCCAAGAATACATTGCCGTTTGAACCGTCTCGGTATCTCTTCTCAGTTCTGAGTATTGAGAAGTGTTTACCATTGACAAGACTTTTGTGTCATACTGTAGTAGATAACGTGCAGAGAGAGGGTAAAATTTCGGGTATTTATAAAGTTATTAAACCTTTTAGTAAAATATTCCTACAAGTGCCCTTGACGCCTACAAATGTAAACCTTCGAACGTTAAAAATATATCGAATATCTATAAAGGCCTACGACGAATTCACGTGTACACCAGGAAGGTTTAAAAGGCACGAGTCAATCGCCAAAGTTGAAAGAATTTTTCACTTAGACGATTACAAATCGTACGTTTGAGGAAATAAGGTAAAAGATAATGCAGTTTCAAGTTGCAAACTTCAATTTGGCGAATTACTGCGAATATTTTCAAATTGTAATCTAAATGTAAGAGAAATAATCAACCAAAACACCCAAGAGCTTTTACTTTAATTAAACCATTCGTGTTGCGGTGTGAGTAAAAAAAAAAAGGTCTATATGCCAAAGTACCTAAGTAAACTTGAAACTAATTCCATGAAAACTTTAAACTCACCGGGTGCATTTTCATCTTGCTTTATACTTCATGTGTGTGAGTCTAAGAATTTCAGAGTACGCGGAATTAAAATCTAGTGAAAATTTTCACTTACCTGAAACAGAAATGAATAAAAAATTTAATTAGAGGGTAATCTTTGAGAATATTAAAATACGCGTGAATAATAAATATAGTGTTGAATCTCGAAGCAACGTTGTTTCGGAAGGAGAATATTTTACGACAGGAAACAACTTAATAGGAAGGTGAAAAGATGCTCGGATGATGATGTTTTCAAACTTTGAAGTTTATTTTGATATGAAACGGTGGGAATACTGTTTTCATATACGAATACAGTAGAATAAGAAAATAAAGTTAGTTTTAGTTTATAGCACGTCGAGAAATTCTTATATGACATGAAAATTTTCATTTTTTGACATTAACCTTTAAAAGCTTCGTGAATTAAATGCCAACGAATAAATATCAGCGAAAAATACGAGCTTTTATAATACGTCCATAAAAAGGGCAATAAATTGACTTTTCTTCATAAATCAATTTTTTGCACTTTTTTTTAGTAGAAATAAATCGAATTACGCAATTGCAAAAAGAGCAAATGATACAAGACATACAGCAATGTACTTGGTCGATACTAATTTTCATCCAAAGGAGAACGTTTTTTTTCAAGAGCATGATTCATCCGTTGACATTTCTCGTTGGTTTGTCAAAATAAAAATTTAATTGTAATTTTAAAAATTCAGGAAAAGAAAATCTTAAAACTTAAATTAAAATTGAAAGTTTTCTGGCGAAAAGTTCTGAGTCATTTTTTTAAAACAATATTTCAAATAGGTATGTAGCTGAGTTTGTACATAGTATATGGCGTTGTCTGTTTTGCAATGCCATCAAATTCGTGGGAAAATTTTTCTACGTACATGAAAATAAAATTTGTAAAATTGTTGGATTATAGCAAAAGGCCTAAGTAGGTAAGACTAAGTGAATAGTAAAAAATTGAAATGTTTAAAAATTACGAAAATCAGTATTAACATTTTTTTAAATATTAAAAATGATACAGAGATTAAAAAGTGCCATTTTTCAATGAATGTGGCATTCAAAAGTGATGAAAAAAAAAACACTAAAAGGTGACTTTATTTTATAAGCTTCTCGTGTGAAAAAATTATGAAGATCTCAAAACAAAATGCAAATCTACCAATTGAAAAACTTAATTTCGCAAATAAAAGTGTTATTTATATTTTCACTAAATTTACATCGTATTTCAAAAGAAAAGAACATGTACCAATTTTTTTTTCAAGTTTTATGTACGTAAATCGAGTCCCCTTTTCAAGAAAATTTCACACTGAAAAGAGGTAATTTTCAACTGCCTAATTTCTATCCTTCTGAAGAAAATTCGAAAATACTGGAGAAAATTAAAATCTTACTGAAGACCCTGAAATGGCTAAAAAATAAGAAATTCATTCCGGGTGGGGGGGGGGTCGATTTATATTTAGTAGGAACCTACTTTTCATAAATTTCAATTAAAAAAATTTTTGTTGAAAAATGATGGTTTTAAATTTTTTTAAATTCGCCAAAAATCGAAAAATCAAGTTGGGTAGCTAAAATTTTAGTTATAAGAATTTGGAAACACGTTTTTTTCAAAAATCTCATCCTCGTTCATATCTAAGATGTTCATTTCCAGGAGTACCCTGGAAAGAGTTGTGAGCAAAAATGGCCTGTGTTCAAGTTGATCGACCTCTCTAGGTACAGGGTGACCCAAAAGTTCCGGAACACAACGTTTTTTTCATAATAATGGAGAAGAATCGCTCCGCATTGTCTTGCGTTGATCTGAACGAAGGGTTGCCTACATGTAGGTCGGCGAGGGACATAACATCAACGCTGTACTCAAAATATCTGGAAAAGGTTGAGTGGGGGAGACAGTGTGGCCAATTTCACGAAAACTTGATTTTTTGTAAATCTTTGCCTCTTCAAATTTCTGATTAGACAAAATCTAAATGCAATGATTTTTGATCCTCATCCAAAACTCTATCATCTGCAATTGTTAGTTTTTAAATATCTCAACTTTTAAAATTTTCGAAATTTTGAGTTTTGAGATTTTTTTAAAAAATACAAAAATCGAAAAAAATCCAACATTTTTCAAAGATTCGTAATCAATGAGGGATGAGTTCATATTTTTCAAAGGGGACGAAGCTTCAGCTATGTCGTGAATGAGTTTTCATTATTCATTGGGCCTTATTAATTTTTTACGAAGCAATTTTCGCGTTCCGGAAATTTTAAGTCACCCTGTACTTATCATTTTTTTTCAAATATGTCAGTGACTTTTTCACATGAATTAAAGAAGTATCTAGTTTATTAAAATATGGCTTAAAAATCTTTAAAAATGTGTCCAGCAAAATATTCAAAATGGAATTCAGAACTTCTACGTGGCTTTTTAAAAATGTTTACAAAACCCTTGGACCCCCCCCCCCCACATCATCTTCATAAAATAGAAATAATCTTGATATTTTTCAGACCAGCAAAAAAATTTCAAAACGAAAATCAAACATAATGAAAAATTTTACGATTATAGTTAAAATAAGATAAATTTTTAATGATAAATGCACGGTTTTCGAATCAAACACACAACTTTTTCAGCACTTTTTTCATTTTTAGCAGCCCGCTGTCAATTGCAGGACTTTTACATCACTTTCACCACTTGTAGATCTTATTAAACATCTTGTGATTCCTTTTTTCTAAATGGTACTTTACGCTTTTCAATGAGGGGAGGGGGGGAGGAGGATGATACCAAAAGTAAAAATTGTTAATTCAATTCTTTAAATTTATTCTCAAATTTCGTGACTGAAAGCATCATTTTATTTCAATTTTCCCCAATTTGAAATATAATTCTCACAAACCCCACTAAAAACAGAATTGAACTCGATATTCCTTCAAATCAATTTTTTTTAGCCCTAACTCCCTCAATTCTTTCAACTAAATTTTCTGCACCTAAAGTCAGAGAGTAAAATACACAAAATATCTTCGAACTACAGTAAAGAATCCATTCGCGAGATTTTCAGCCACTTCAGCACAATTCACTTCATCCTTTCGCGCGATATCGAGTTTGGCCATCGCAATTACAGCATCGATTCAACAATCACCCTCTTTGGTAATTCTTCTCACAACGTGATACTCCAAGTAAAAGTATAAAAGAAATTAGTATAGTTTGAAAAAATAATAAACTTTATATCCGAACAAATCGCAAACGATAGAATTATCTACAATCATTAAAATGAAATGAAAAAAAAAAAAAAAAAAAAAAAACGTGAACGAAAAGAAAGGAACAACCATTCTAAAAGCTGATACGAGTATATTTTCGAAGGCCGTTGCAAAACACATAAGAAACCCATTATGACGTCATACAAAACATATAGAAATTGTCGTTTGCGAAACTGTTACATTTTTTTATTCTCTTCTCTATTCGAGAGAGTAGAGTAAAAAAATAGAAAAGTTTCATTTTTTTAGAAATAACGTATCTAACGCTCGCGTAAAAAATAATTAATGTTTTTTTCTCTCTCCGTTCCCGGAAAGTGTGTGACAGTTACATCGGCAACTTTAAATGAAAAGAAAATCTTATATTAGGTAAGAATGTTTTATCAATAGGTATAGATAGGTACCTACTACCTAGTTGAATCGTAATTCGTAAGCCTAGACAGAAAAGATGCCATAAATTTGGAAAACACGTATGGTGAAAGATTGACGGGAGGAGGGGAGTGGGTGACCACGAAACTAGAAAATCTTACACGACTTTTATTGGGAAATATTTTCAAGTTGTTAAAATTTTTTCACATAGGACCATTGAATTGTACGAGGCTATATCCTTTCGAGTACGTAGTTCGCATACTACACACAATAGAAATTCTCGCCATCAATCATAAAATTTTTAATAGCCATTGATCTAACACCAATACACGACCGATGGGTATTTCTCCTTGTACGCGTACAGTTTATATATTTACTATAGATATATTTTTCTATTTCATAAACTATATTGTACTTACTCGAATCGCAATGACCTTAGATTTTATAATGAAACCGGTTTTAATTAAATTTATATGAGAGGGAAAAAGTAAATAGTTGATGGTTGTTGGTCGACCTACCTAAATAATGGCACTAGGGCATGTCCAACGTATGCGTTTTCTATAGGTAGTGAGAGTAATGATAAGGATAACTTTGGAATGGTGAACTGTCATAGTGGAGCAGCTCGGCGACGACAATAATTGAGATATTTTTACGAGTTTGCGAAGGTGAACGTCGATACACAATTGGAGATGAAAATAAAATTATTCACTAGCTCCTAAATAATTTTTGTGCAAATGAGATTTCTAAGATACAAGTCCAAATTTATTCTAAGCTAAAGGTTTTCAATTCTTTCAATTCTAAATGTTTTCAAAGCTATACCCAATTTTAAAATTTTTCCACCAGGAAATTTTTTTAATTTAAATTTTCTCAAAATTTTTTCATTAAGAAGAAAATTTTTTAATTTAAATTTTCTCAAAAATTTTCCAGCTTTAATTTTTAATTTTTTTAAAATTTTAAACTTTAATTACTTCTTAAAATTTCTTTCAATTATTTATTGAGTTGGAAGAAATTTTGAAAAACATAAAGTTGAAAATTTCTTTAAAAAATTCAAAGTAGGAAAAATCTTATACTTGGTTGAACATTTTTTTTCAAATATGAAATTGAAAAAATTTAAAGATACCAAAGTTGGAAAAGTTTCAAGTATGTTTACTAAAAATTTTTCCTACTGTTAATTTTTTTAATTTAAATTTTCTTGAAAAATTTTCAATGAACTGGTGAGATGAGTTATTATTACTCCCAGGGTTGCGAGAATGAATGAGAACAGAGAACTAAAAAGAACCAAAAATTTTGAGAATGAGAATGAGAACAATTTTTATAATAGGAGAATGAGAACGATAATAAATATTTTTGAAGAATGAGAATGAGAATGGGAACGACTTATGAAGAACGAGAACAAGAATGGGGACCAAAATTTCATTGTTCTCGCAGCCCTGATTACTCCGCTCGAGTATTGAAGGGGTAGGCAGATGAATTGAGTAGGCGAATGGTGTATATCTTCTCAAGTAAGCCCCGGCCTTTGACTATAGAGTATATGGACCAAGCTAGCTGAGTAAATGTCGTCGTCAGACATCATACCGAGAAAGAATGTTTCTGATTGGTTGTTTTATTATCATGCAAAATGTGAAAAATCAGATCTCAGCAAGTTTTTATCATAGAAAATTCGTTCATAGCTCATATTGAAGTACTTCAAAAATAAACAACTTTTCAATTCTTGTGCTTTTTCATTTAACGAGTAATTTTCAAACAATTTGCATCAGCGGCATACACTACTACAAGAACAAGTGAGTGAGTCTAACGTTCGTCTCGTCATTGTGGTTTATGCGTGTGGAGGTTGAGGGGAAGAGGACGGTATAATTACCCAATCAGAAGTGTTCTTTCTCCGTAGGATGTCTGACAACGCTGTTCTTACGGTTTGTATACAACTAGCTCGGTCCATATACTCTATAGTCAAAGGCCCAGGCCTAGCACACGTGGTATGCTGATATTGCACAATTCTGTGGTTTAGGCTTAGGCCCTCAAACCCACGCATATCTCTCAATATCGCAACCCAGCACAAATGAATTTATCGATTTGTTATGTATGGGGAAGTAATTAAAACACTGAGAATAATTAAGACTTGTGTATTGAAATTACACCAAACATCAATTCTAGGCTAAGTAAGAATACATTGCAAAGTAGATGTTTGTGCAATGACATGTGAAATACAAACTAACAAATTGCTTACTCAACAAAGTCAAAGCAATATTGTTAGGTAACTGGTGCGGGGGTGTGAGAGTTGATGTGTGATTGGCTGAGAGATTTCACTGATCAAGCTCTACCCTTAAACTAGGTATGAGTAGATCTTTCTAGAAGCTTTTAGTCATAAGTAGTGCACCTCCGACTAGTTACATGCCAAAGACCTACTTACCAAAACTCTCTTTCTCGCCTACCTAATAACGTAATTACTCAACTGCAGTGGCGTAGCCAAGGGGGGTCCAGGGGGTCTGGACCCCCCTGGCGTCAGAAACTTATGTGAAAAAGTGCCTTTTTGGAGCATAAAAAATCCAATTTTCTCAAAGCTTCGTCCTCGCTTCGCTCGGGCATGAAAGAAATCACATTTGATAATTATGTATAATTATAATCAGGAATTAAAAAAATGCCTTTTTGAAGCATTAAAAATCAAATTTTCTCAAAACTTCGCCCTCGCTTCGCTCGGGCATGAAAGAAATTGCTAATTCTATAAACTGTTTGAATCAACTATGCAAAAAATAGTTCCCTTTTGATATTCCAAGTCTCCATACCCACTTTGCACCCTCCCCAAAAAAGCTTCTGACGCCAATTCTTGGATTTATTAGGTATTTGTATTGGCTTTTAAGGCCAAAATAATTAGTACCTATGTAAGTTGTTTGTTCCAAGATTAAATTTTCATTCGTTTTTTTCCTTAAACGTGCTATGCAAATCGCATGAAAATTTAATAAAGTTTGAATTTTGTGTTTTTATAGTAAAATGAAATTTGATGGGGGGGAGGGGGGTGAACTTACAATTTCTCAAAAGTCATGAAATTTCGGAGGCCCTCCTTGAGAAATTTCTGGCTACACCACTGCTCGACTGTGCAAGCTCGAGAACCGGTTCACAGTAAACAACCGAGCGCTGCAATCAAAAACCCTGTACACCTTTTGGTGTGAAGCTGGGAGGAATAATTCTCACCGCTTCACCAACTTTGATTTTTCCAGAGATGGGCCGATTCAGAATCTCCGATGTGAATCTTAAAGAATTTCTGAATCCAATACTGAATCCGATTTGCGATTCGATTTTTCAATTTGATGAATCACAATTTTGGGAATCTCAATTCTTTTTGTGACTGAATCGCGCTTCGTGCATCTGTGATTCTTTTGCGATTCTTTTTAAATACAATGTATTTTTTCATTTTTTCTTTCATAAATGCAAATAATAAACCACATTTCTAATTTAGAATCCAGCTAGCGGTAGAGCAAAAAATGTGAAACATAAAACAAGATTGAATTTTTTACACTCGAGAAGACGCGAAGGAAAACTATGAAAGAAAATACATTTTATGGACATTCCACTCATACGATCACGTACAACATTTTAAAAAAAGAATCACAAAAGAATCGCAGAAGAATCTCAAAAGAATCCGATTCTGAATTGCGATTTTTTTCAGAAAAGAATCACATTTTAGGAAACCGATTCTTCAAAATTGATGAATTGGATATTCCTGAATCTGATTCTTTAAATCCCTGAACGCCCCATCACTGGATTTTTCATAATTTTTTTCAACTTGATATTAACTCGAAATTTTTTCTAATCCTAATTTCAAAATCTTCCTTAAATTTTTTCAACTTCGAATTTTTCAATTTTTTTCAACTTCATGTTTTTCAAAATTTCTTAACTAAAAATTTGAAAAACAAAATTGGACAAAGTTTGAGAAAATTGAAGTTTAAATTTGGAATAAATTTGAACTCGGATCGTCAAAATTCCATTTGCGTCAAATTTATTTAGGAACTAGCAGATTATCCTATACGTGTATCCGCTATAATATGACGATAACATAGCACGACATCGAGACAAGATTCCGAAATACCGAATTCATCTTATAACTTACATATGGCCGCAAGTATCGTACGAAGTAATATCGTAAGTTCGAAAGCCCCGAAGAAATCTCTAATACGACGAACCCGAAAACAAAAAAAAACACGGTATATAAAATGAGAATTTGTCATTCCAAATCGAACGAACTCGTATCAAAATACATCCGAGGTAGAAAAAAATTGCCATTAATGCAGAGACCTCCAATACACAACACGATAATAAAACCAAAACCACCTTACATCGATTTTACACCCGTATTTCGAAATTTTTAATCCCCCCGACGAATTCGAAGACAACAATTGAAAGTTTCGGCGACGCGGAATTAGAATGTATAAAATTCTTGTACCAGAAACTTTGGTGGGCCGTCGTTACCAAATCTTCATTTCAATTCCGAGCCTCCGTTGTACCCGTGTGCTTGGAAGAATACGAAAATAAAATCGATAACGACGCTTAATCGAACGAATACGGAATACTGATTACGAATGAATTTTAAAATCGTCCGGCGCGTTCGCCCATGCACCGTAACTCATTTTGTAAATTAATTCTCAGCCAGGCGATTGGTTCGGTTCGCTGACGAAAAAAAAATCGCGCTTTTTAAATTCCAATAAATTGTACAAATTACGATTTTAAAATGTCCCCTTTCTGTAGCCCACACGAACCGAAGCCGATGTTTAAATTACGACCACACGACCAACTCCCGAAGGGAGCTTTAATCGTCGTACCAGGATTTCTCATCGGTTCGGATTTTCCTACAACGAGCATTTTTTCGCTGACAATTTTTTTCGCTGCCGACGAGCTGTTTGTTTTTTTGTTTCGTTGACATATTTCATACCGGCGTATTTTCCGAGTGAACGGCGTCGAGAAAATTATGTTCTTACTTTTTCATGCACCCTTTTCGTCACGTTGGAAATTTGAATGCTTCGCGACGCGGGCACCGGGGCCGGTGACAGATAAGATTTTAAGATTACGATGCGCGACGTAACTTGATATTTTTCGCGGTATTTCACCCTCGATTGTAATTTCAAATTTGATTCAGAAAGCTAAAGAGTTTGAAATGTTATACCACGGTGGAAGAGAAAAATCGTGTAGGACTATGGTAAATATACGTCTTGGAATCGTTATATTTGTCGAGTTTATAGGGGAAAAAATTAATGAGTGGGATCGAGTATCCGGAGGCATTGGGATTCGGCAAGATTGAATTTCGGAGGTAGATATGTGTTTGGAGATGTCTTGAATTTCAATTTTCAGTTATTTGTTTCGAAAAAATGAGTGGTTGGGGCAGAGTAGGAGGAAATTTTTTTAGAAGGTGGGAAGGAGAAGTTATCAAAAAAGTGCTTAAATGACGTCAAGAAAACGTATTTTAAAGTCGAATCATCATTTGACGTGAGTTGAAAATCTTGGAAAATTACGAGAACTTTTCACTTTAAAACACAGGTAATTATCAAAGATAATATTTATATTACCTACAAGGATAAACGTCGAATGATATACTTAAATTGATTAATGCTTTGTTTTTAACAATGATTTTGTCGTTATGAAAATACCAGAAAAGATCATAAACACCATTTTAAAATTTTGAAAGATAACAGTTTTTTGGCGTTCTTTGAGAAACGACCAGAAACGACCATTGTACTGTTTTGAAAAATAATCGATTTCATCGTTTTTTATGAGACGACCAAGAACGACCATTTTAAAATTTTAAAAAACGATCGCTTTTTGTCGTTTTTTTCGAAACGACCAGGAACCGACCATTTTACAAGATCGAAAAATAGTTGGTTTTTAAAATTTTGAAAAATGATTGTTTTTCGTCTTTTTTTATGAAACGACCAGGAACATCCATTTTAAAATTTTGAAAAACGACTGTTTTTCGTCGTTTTTTATGAAACGACCAGAAACGACCATTTCGCAAGATTGGAAAATAGTTGGTTTAAAAAAAACGACCATTACACTGTTTTAAAAAACACTCGTTTTATGTCGTTTTTTCATGAAACGATCACAAACAAACGTTTTTAAATTTTGAAGTAGGTATGATATTTTTTTGTCGTTTTTTTATGAAAGGAACAAAAATCACTATTTCATAATATTTGAAAATGGTCGTTTTTTGCCGTTCATTAAAAAACGACCAGAACCCACAATTATATGAATATATTTGAAAAACGATCGTTTTTCGTCGCTTTCATGATACAACCATTACACAATATTTCATCATGATCGTTCTTTATCTTTTTTGAAGAAACGATCAGAAACGACAATTTTAACAAGATCAGAAAATAGTAGTTTTTCGATTTGAAAATGGTCGTTTTTTATCATTTTGTATGAAACGGCCAGAAACAACCATTATTAAAATTTTGAAAAATGATCGGCTATCGCATCGTCGTTTTTTATGAAATGACTAGAAACGACCATATTCTCAATATGTAGGTCTAGGTATATTGAATTCGGAAAAATTATTAGTAAGTGACTGGTAAGCTCCAAAATGACTTTGATGTTTGGTAGAGAAAGAGAACCACAATTTAATAAAGTTTTAAAAAAAGTAGTAATTTTTTCAAAAACATCACATTTTTTCTGAAAATTTGATTTAAAAAATTTAAAAAATTCGCCAAAACTTGAGATACTAACTTTGGTTGCAGGAGATAATATGTTGCCCATCTTGAAAATCGAAGGGGCTAATGCTATTTTTTAAAAAAAAACACGATAACATTTCTTTTCATTCATGGGAATGGATCGTACTTTGAAAATTGAAGAGGCTACAAAAAAATTGTTCAGAAAAAATCTAAAAAATAAACTAATCAAGGGAATGGATAGTACGTTGAAAAATGAACAAATGTTGTTCTAAAGACTTTTTACCTAACATCAAAAATAAAGGGGTTATGGGTCCTTCAAAATTGAGGAAATTTAAAAATGTTATGAACCCCGCATTTATTTTGAATGATCCGTTACCCCTGTATTTTTGATGTTAGGCAAAAAGGCATAAAAAGAAAATTTGCTTAGTTCTCAAAGTACTATCCATTCCCATAATTGAAAAAAAATGAACGTGAATTTTTTAGGAAATCACATTTCCTCCTTCAATTTTTAAGATAGGACACATGCTCATTAGGGAGGGCCGAAAAACCGAAAATTTTGATTTTTGAAAAGTTACCCCCCCCCCCCCTCCTTGCAAAAGTTGTTGGCTAGATAGGCTAGAAAAATGAAATAAAAATTTCAAAATCGATTCATATCCTCCGATCGCGCAAAAGCGTTCAATTCTTCAAAAATTGCCAAAAATTCAAAATTTGAAAAATTTCGAAAAAATTTAAAATTGATTAAAATTAATTTTAGAGCTTCTTTAGTGACTATCTAGACCAAAAAGCACATTTTTTTGAAAAAATCGGTGTTTTATAACTTTTTTCAATTTTTCTTCAGAGGTGAAGAAATATGAGAAATTTAAAAGTGGATGTTTTCAAAAAAGTTGTGCTTTTTGCTTTAAACAGTCCTTGAACAAGCTCTAAAATTAATTTTAATAAATTTTGATTTTTTTTAAATTTTTTAAAATTTTTTAAAATTTCTGAAAATATTGAATTTTTGGACGCGAACATTTGAGCTGAAGCAAAAAAAAAAAAAGATTTTCAGTTCATTACGATTTCATACAGCGAATTTCACACGTAAGAACCGCAGCGTCTCGGCGATTTCTGAAAAGTTACAAACACCACCAAAAAATTAAAATCTTGATGTTTTTTTCGTATTTTTTGCAGGCGCTTTAAAATTTGATTTCTCGAAAAGGCCTTTACCTATTTATTTAGCTGAAATTCTGGGGAGGTGTTGGAGAAAGTTAGGGGATTCTACGACAAAAATATCAGCTAAATTGGCAAAAGTTGAAAAAAATTTTAACCTGTAAAAAAATTACAGAAAATATCAACTTGGAAATCTTTTGAATGAAATTAAGGAAATTGGAAAAATTTTGTCAGTAAATGTGGACTTGAAAAAAACCAAGTGCCCCACACACACACAAAAAAATCGTTCTTTCTTTGAGCATAAATATTCGCATCTTTCAAACTACTTTTTCATGGAACCCTCTCGCCAGATCTTCTGGATCTAGTTGTTTTCTATATAATTTTATAAGTGATATTTTCTATAGGTTTGATGTTTTTAAACCTCTTCCTCCTCTCTTCCACAATAAAATCCCCTTACGAATAATCATCCACGAAAACCACATAAATGTACCTACTACGTACACATAAATTCATCATTATTCGAATCTGCTTCAACCTCGAGGTCTTAAACATCTAAAATTTTCAATAAACTCGTTCAAAGATACTCAACAAACATCCACGCTGCGTTCACCGCACAATCAGTAATTCAGAGGTTTCCTTTCGGTTAAATTTTCAAATAAATGTTTACTTTTGGCATGCTCGAGTGATTATTAAAGTTGAAAGTAAAACCACCGTTTACCGGAAACATTCCCGTTGGTTTGAATTTTTTTTTAATTTAAAAACCTGTTAATTTTTTTCACAAGTAAGTAAGTACATCATAGGCGACGATTTTTATAAAAATCTATTCTTCGAAAAATACCGCAGCAGTAGAAAGGAGTTTAATAAAAAACGAGTATATTTCAATTAAAAAAAAATTCGTGATAAGGAAATGCTTTATAAGTTAGTAAACGTCTTCCCTCGGACGTTTCTTGATTTTTATACACAATACGAAGTTTTTTTGATTGGTCATGCGAGTTAGTTACTTGAATGACAATTGGTACACAGTTGAAATTTAACATTCCGAGCACACCTTCTGTGTAATTTTTATTTAACGCGCAAAAACAAGCGGATTAAAATATTATGATTCGCAAAATTTTATACGTGTACCAAACTTTGGTTATTTTTAATCGTGTTTTTTTATCATTTCACTTTGGCTATGGATCAATGGCATATCCGAACCGGGTTCGTAGTGGTTTTTTTGTTTACACCAAAAGCCCATTAATGAGATTTTTGACTCGAATCAGAATGACGGCGCGTTTACCAAGGTGTTTTATTATTTTTCTCGTCGTTTAACGAAATTTCCTACATTGGTAAATTTTTCACCTTTTTTTTACTGCCATATTTGCCACCGGTGGGTACTTACACGATTTACCTTTTCTGTTTCTTTTTTTTAGTCATTTATTCTGCCACATGTCGTGTTCGTCGTTCAACATTTTTTTTTTTTATAAAGAAAGGAAAAAACTGTAAAAACGTAAGTAAGTATCGTTTATACGATCTTGTCACCTTATATGGAATTAAATAGGCGATATTGTATTCTCGTTGGATGAAGAGATTTACGTTTAACGATACACGAGTATAGCCAGATATACGTGTGTAATACGACATTGTGTGCATCTGGTTGTTTATACGAGCGAAGATTAACGTCACAGGCTCACAGCTGAGCTGAGGCTGATGCTAAATTCGCACACGGTGTCTTTAAAGTTCACGTAGCATGTTCGATCATTGTCAGAAATTCGCTAATGTGCTGTGCAACTTTGTACTCGGTTTTCATACAGTCCTCGTGTATTTACATATGTTGCCGGTTTATTTGTTAAAAAACTTATTCCGAGTTGTTTGTTTGTCTCGAATAACCGCAGCACATATTTTTCATCGTTAATTTGGTAAAAATAAATATTCGAACTTCAACGAGGATACACGTTGAATGGCAAATAGGGTATTTTTCCGGGCCCGTACCACCAACCAACTCGATCAAAGATATAAAAAGTATATTTTTTTCGCGCGTGCTTATGTAATTAATAAAATTACCAATGTTTGCGGTTTATTTGAAGTTCGCCATGGTTTATGTACGAAATTAAAACATAAATATGGTATAGTCGTTTTGACGGAAAGTTTAAATTTCACGTTGAATAAATAAGCCTTTTATTTATACAGCCTTAATTACCTCTCTTTGGTAAATTTATTTTAAACGCCAATTCCAAATTTCAGTGTTTCAAAGCATCGAGAAATTAATTGAAAAATTAATTAATATTTTTCTCGTCCCAGATTCGCCATCGTGCCATGTCCGATGTCGATCTGTGTGCGTGTTTCTTAATATTGTATAGGTAGGTTCGACAAAACCCAGCAAATATGTACACAACATCTGCGATCGAACTTAGCACGAAATTGCGAAATGTTTTAGATTTCGAGATAGTTTATAAGTTGAGGTGACTTGCCCTATGCCCTGAGATGATTCATCTTATTTTTATTGGGGTTTTATTTTCCTCGATGTATGAAAGTAGAACCATGTTTGCTCGTTCGACAAATCGATGTTGGGAAAAAGTGCTTAAGTGCTTTTTCCTTTTAAAATAAACTAGCTCGAGTGATTGTTGAAATGGAACGAGAAAGAACCAGATGATTATAATCCTCGAAAGTGACCAGACGTTCACAAATTTGAAAAAATTGAAGGTATGATTCGTGTTGTTCGTAACAGATCTATAATCTACTAATAATTTTACACAAGAGTAATCTGGTAGATTGATGATTAATTACTGAGGAAGACCGAATTTGTCGGTTTTTTTGCAGAAGTTGGACGAGGAATTGGAATAAATTTGGGACATGACGTCAAATGAACAAGGTTAATTTACAGATTCGAAATTCAATCGTCAAATTTTACTCTCATTTTTTTTCAATGCGTACGAAATAATTTCAAATTTTTCATTTGCGAAAGGAATTGGCGCCCATTTAAAAAATTTTCACTCCAAGTCTATATCTACTTATATCATTAATATAATTAAAAACAGCTTGTTTTGTAATTTTAAATGATTACATTTTTTTCCAATTTGAAAAATTTAGTTGTAATCTAAGTACCAATTAAATTTCCCCACCCTGGAATGCCCCCCACCAAAAAAAAGTATCAGCATAAGATTTTTTTGTAATTATTCATTGCCAATATAACTGGACTCGTAGTTTCAGTGGTAAAGTTTTCACCCTCCCCTTCCATTCCTTTCCCTCCCCTCCCCCCACAAAACTATTTTTCCAAAAAAAAAAACAATAAACATGGTGTCTACTGAATCTGAAAAATGAACATTTTTATTATTTTCTGGATTTTTCGGGCCATTTTCATGTCACTTTTCAGGCTTTAAATTTTCCAAAAAAAAAGAATCTTCTTTTTATCCTTCGATTAAAAAATTCAAGGAAAAAAGAAAAAAGAGGAAAATGTTGAAAATTCTTGCTTTTTGCAGTAAAATCATTAAAATCCTTACTATTTTCTGGGTTTTCTTATCAGTTATCATCATTCGATTTTTCCTTACGAGTTTCCTAAATTTTTGGAACTAAAATCGTAAAATTCTCGTATTTTCTCAGACTAATTTTTCATCTTCTTTGAATCAATTCAACTGTTCCTCCTTCCTACCTCCCAATCAACTTCTTTTCGCTATTTTTTGGATCAAAAGTACACAAAGCTTTCAGAAGTTTAAAACAGTAATTTTTTGAAGAGGAGACACCTTGCAACTATGTAAATAATTTTTTTATAAATCACTTTTTCTTCTTCTTCTTCATCGCCTATTCTCAATCCACTGCAGGACGTAGGCCTCCCCATCTGTCCTCCATGTTTCTCTATCCTGGGTAGTCTCTTGCCAGTTCTTCCTATATTTTCTGATCTCATTCTCCCATTGCTACCTTGGTCTTCCTGTCACCCTTTTTCGGTTTGGTCTCCATTGTATGGCTCCTATAATGCATCGATTTCCACCTCATGCCACATGCCCAGGCCATCTCCATTTACTTCTTTTTGCCGGTACCCCTATGGTTTCACATATGTGTTCCACTATCCATTTATCTCACAGGGTAATACCTAGCATAGAACATTCCATTCTTCTCTGCATTTTGACTATTCAATCTTCTACCCTCGTTGTAAGAGACAATGTTTCACTCTTATATATTGCAACCTGGTTGATACATTGATTCAAGATCTTTCTCCTTAGGCTGATTAAGATCGTTGTTTCTCTAATTATTCCTCGACCTTTCAAGTATGCGGTCCATGCTAGTCTTATTCTTTTAGATACGTCACTGCTGAAGTGGTTATTCATAATTATTCAAATGTTAGCCCAAGTATGTAAACTCCTCCACCATTTCTCCTTCTAGTGTGATACATCGTCCATCTTTCACAAAACCATTACAAATCGTCATTGTTTTCTTTTTATTTATTTTCAGACCAACTGTTAGGCAGACCTCATTATTTTTCTCTAGCATTTTTTGGAGTTGGAGATTTACAGGACAAACTCCAGTAAATCTCTGGACTAGGTAATTAAAATTTTTACTGGAACGATCAATTTCCAGATTTTTTCTGAGTGGATGGGTTTGCCAGTGCCCGAGCTAAGCAAAATTAAAAATTGCATCAAGGCCTTTCCTTCAAGACAAAAAATGTTTTCAATTTTTTATACTTTTCAATTATTAAATTTTAGCAACATTTTAATTTGACTCTTTTTTAGCATTTCTTGAGAAAAAGTTGGATTTTTCACCAAAAAAGGTCTTTTGCAAAACTTTTCAGCGACAAAAAAGGACACATCAGCTAACAGAAGGACTTTGACAGAATTGACTGAGCAACATTAACAGGACGTCAGATAACTTGTGAAAAAGTTGTGGAAAAGGAAACCCGATAAATAGTCCAAATTCTACAAAATAAAATATTTTGAAGTCTGTTCAGAATTCTATAGCCAGGGGGAGGCAGGTGAAATATTTCCTTTATACCCCAGCTATCTATTGTATCTGAGTTTATATCACCTGCTGCTTAGTCATATCAAACCAGTGCAATGGCTGGTTTTGTTGCCCTATTTGAGGCCTTTTATCCTGTTATCTTACACCTGCTGGTTGGTTGAGGCATTTGGGGGAGGAAGATGGGCGATTGAACGTCTAAAATGCAGATTTTCAGAGATAATGGATTTTTTTTTGGATAAAATCTCCCTTTAGTCAGAAAAGAATGGAAAAATTTAAATTCAGCTGGAAATTTTCAATTTTTTGCCTTCCCATGTCTTTTGGGTTCATTCTACGTAGTATCATTTTTCATCAATGTTTCTAGCAAACTCCTTTAAAAAATTTTCAGCATTTTTCGAAATAAAAAATTTCAAATTTTTAGTTTGAATAAAAATTGAAAAAAGTAAAAATTTTCAATTTTTTATAAAAAAGAAATAATACAAGAAAAAATGTGGGTTTTCAAAATGTTAAAAAATTTACATTGAACTTGAACAAGCTTTTTTTACCTAAAAGTTTTGAAAATGGAAAGTAAAATCTGAAGAAAACTTTACGCTAAATATTTTCCAAAACTAACTGCCCTGAAACGATACATACGAAAAACTATCAACTGGTCGATTATTTTAACCTACTCCTAATCAATTCATATGCAAATTAATCTTGGAAAAACTTAAGATCATAGAATGAACAAGGATTATGAAGGATATAGCAAAATTACACAATGCAATAGAAAAAGACAATAAAAAACTTTAATCTTATTTACTTCGGTACAATTTGATTTACAAAAGATGGCTCGTACTTCGTACCTTCGGAAAACCCCTTTTGGATTTACGCCTTTCATCGAGGACTTTCGAAAGCTTACTGGACACGGTGAAAAAACACCATCGAATTCCATCTACATTTGGATTTTTTTCAATGAACCCAGCTTATTCGAAAGCAAAAGTGATAAGAGCGAAACGAACAAAGGTAGACTATTTTTAGCGATGAAAATTTAAACGCGAAATACGAGAATTCAAATTCAAATAATTTTATTTTACAACCTAGAACCCTTTTCGGATTAGGTATTTCTGTTTCGTCCAATCTACTCCGAGTAAATATTTGTACAATTTTTTTTTGCCAATTTTCCAAACGTACAGAAAAAATACAGGTATGGTCGGTCGATTGGTTCTTGCCATCACACAGAACTGACGTCACGTTCGCAACCGAGATTAATTTCGTCCTACTCGATAATCCTGTATACGATTTGCGAATTGATATAATCCAGCACGATTCGGTTCGACATATCCAACCATACAGGTAAACTAAAAGCAGTCTTTGAAATACTCTAGTCCCATTAGCGTCGTAAATTGCAAACGTGCGGTTCATTTTGTTAGAACCCCGCAAAAGCAATACAAATCAACCTTCAGTCGACTCGGCCTTACAAGCTATGGCAAATGAAAAAAAAAAAAAAATAGACTCGAAATACGAAACTCGGGCACCGAAAACGTCAACTTTCAGTTAAAATAACGATCCCGTTTCCAAAATTAAAATACGTTAAAGATAAGTCAACGTAAACCGCGCAAAGGCTGAGAAACACACCAAACGGTCGAAAGAATTTAAAAATACCTTTAAATCTACGCCAATTCCAACATAAACACGAGCAAAGGTAAAAATAAACAAGTCTCGTTCGAAGCAATAAAACCTGCTGCGATGAGATGGTTCGAAAGAAGAAAATTCCTTGCGAAAGAAATTCGAACTCCAATCTCGTTTTATTTCCACTTGGCCAAGTCGACGTGAAAATAAAAATTCGTTCGTGGACGAGGGGGGCACGAAACTCGACGTCGACGTTAATTTAAACCGCAGAAAATCCTACTTATATGCTAATTAGCTTTACGTTTCAACACAATTCAACGAGCTAATTCATATTATAGAATAAAATTACCAAGGTAGGCATTGTAGTGATAATTTGAGTAATTTTTCATCACTCGGGGCGCGAATTTTCGACAACGAAACGTAATATGCTTATCATTCGTTTAATACCCTTTTGCGAATGATACATTCGAATATACAGAGAAACAGCCACGAGTATAAATTAAATATTTACACATGTAGTGTGAAAATAAACGATATGGCGTCGATACGTGTAACACCCAGATGGTGAAAAATTTCCTAAAATGAACGTCGACCGATATAAAGAAGGTGTGATTACACGACCTTTTTTTTCGCTTCCTTTGAAATTTCCAGTTCAATGATCATAAAAAGCGAATTTGCCAAGGGCACGTAGTATTTTTGCACAACGTATCAAAACATTTTCAAAACCTCGTGAACGTGTAAAATTTACTTCCACATAATGACTTTTTCGAGACAACTCGAGAAAACGTAATTAGAAAAAAAGCACGAATGAAATGAAAAAATATCTAATTTTCGATTTAAAAGCGCAAAAAAAGAAGGAAAAAACGTACGCAAACTTTGGAGAAAGTTTTTTCGCAAAATAATGGAACGATATTGCACATACGATATGTTAGAAATTAAATCAACGCAACTTTTTATTACATTACGTAAAGAAATAGGAGGGAAAAATTCATGAGATGAATTTCTCCTTCCATTTTCGGATGAATATACCTGATACACATATCAAACGGATATTTTAAATTCATCATCGAGTCTTTAGAATTTATTCTTATATGAAGAGGAAATAACTTATTCTCGAACGAGGCAACATCAAAATGCCTCAGAGTGGGCGTATTTTCCAAAGAAAACATGATAATTGCATTTAGATGAAGAACAAAGAGATGACTAAATTCGATTTATAATACGTAGGTAAATTTTGCTGCCGAATTGGTCCCGTCGCTTAGTGCTTTGCGCCACTTAGAACCTTATGTGCCCTCTAAAATAACCACCAAACCAAAATCTCGCCTATTTTGCTTTCGCTTTGAATAGTCCATTCTGAATATTGCGAATTAATCCGTGTGCTGCGTCGTGTGGGAAAGTCTGGGTTTAAATTCCATATAATATAAACAATATCGTATCATTATTAGGTGTAAATAATCCGCCAATTTAATACAACTAATCGGAAATTTCACTTTGAACGTTATACGAGTATTATTTGATTATGTAAAGGCTTTTTTCGAAGGTAATGAAAATTTCCAGGGCAATTAAAAAGATATAGATCGTTTGTATTATTATCCTTCTTTATCGTTTTGAATATACGAGAAAATTAAATTATTAATAGTGCTTATTTAAATGTAATAGTTGCGTGTAGATTTTATAAGTGTTTGATATTGATATTTGGTAATAGGGTCATAAAAGTTCAAACTGTCTGGCTGAAATTTACTCAAAAATCCCCTAAATATACTTTAATATTTTATTGGAATACGGATTTTGGATTTTTTTTTAAATAAGTAATTTTTTTCTAATTTTTTCCAAAATTATCAAGATTTTAAATTATTTGAAACTTGAGACGAAAATTACACTCGGATGGAAAAATTGAAATGGTGAATTTTCAGCCGAAAAAAAAATGAAAGTCTTTTTTTTTAGGAAAAACAACGAACGAATAATACCCAAGAGAACAGAGGACTGATGTTTTTGCAAAAATGAGCCTAAACTTTTGATACAAGAAATTAGAAAATTCGGTTATTTCGTTACTAAATTTTCAAAATTGTTAAAGTCGTTTTTTTCGAGTAATTTAGATGAGCTGAAAAAAAATATCCACTTTGATATTTTTTTAAAATTTTCGTACTTGAAATAATCTACGAAATTGAGTTGAAAAATTTTTCGAATCGATTACCGAATTGTTTTATTTCAAAATCGATACAAAAATTGGTCCTCTTGAAACGTGTTGATTAAAAAAACACCTCCATTAAGTCTGTTTATCGATCAGTTAGAAGAATTCCACGAAAATTTAAAATGAGTACGAATATTTATTAAAGTGGCCCTTTATCTCATGAAGTTCTCGTTGAAGTTTTATGTACATTCCGGCTAAAAGCTACGCCTATCTGCGTTTTGTTTCCTGATGCTTTTGTATTGCAAATTGCTTCCTTCATGTGAACCATGAATTGTGGTTTTATCGCGTATAAAATCATCAGCTGTATGTGGTTTCAACGCTTTTTAAGTTCTCGTCCCCTATACGCCCACATCTATCACTTGAACTAAGTTTTAGACCGTTTAACCCCCTTTGAATTTTTTTACGCTATTTTCCCTAATGAAATTAACAGTTTCAATAGCAGCTGGTTATTTTTTTTCTAGTTTCTTTTGAAACACCTTTTCAAAGGATATTTACTTTAAAAGTATCTAATTAAAAAGAATAAGAATTAAAATTTTTAAAGAAAGTTTTAGTTTTTTGTCACGTCTTTCAAAAGTTGATTCAATTTTATGAAAACTTGTCCTTTTACTTTGGCTAAACTGAATTTTTTACCCAAATTGTCCAATAGTGTTTAGAAATGTTTCAATACATATTTTACTCATGGAATAGTAATAAAACAACTGAAGAAATCAGAATCAGCTCGATTGTCTGAATCTAAATCGGAGATATCACAATTGCAATGAATTTTCATTAAAAATAAGATCATAGGTAATTCATTTTTTGCTGCAAAATCAATTATTCGTATCAAGTTGAAAATTACTGATTTTTAGATGACTATAAAACTGCTCACAATTTTACTGATTTAATTCTCGGGAGTTAACGGCGGTTAAATTGCAAAATGATTTGATTCCATAGGTTCTTTTTTGGTGTTTGTTCACATATTCCAGCGATAAAAAATTATAAATTTCTAACAATTAACAGATGTTTTAGATACATTTTTGAAAATTTATTTTTCATTGAATTACCCAAAGTTCAAGTTTATATTTTTCCTCAAAAAAGAGTAGGTAGTAAAAAAATTTCATTTTGAAATATTTCCAACTTTTTTTGAGCAACTTTTAAGGATTTTGAGCCCTTTTTTTATCTAAGAAAATATTTTGTGCTGAATAAATCACATCCCAATTTTTTGAAAATACTAAAAATTTTTCTCAATTTGAGGCTCAAAATTCTCAAAAGTTGCTCAAAAAAAGTTTTGGATGGCATTTTTGAATTTTTGGCGAAATTCTACCCTTCTTTCATAAATTACATGTTAGTGTTTTGAAAATACTCAGAAATTGATCCTATATTTTTGAGGCTCAAAATTCTCAAAAGTTGCTCAAAAATAGTTTTGTATGGCATTTTGGAATTTTTGACGAAATTCTATCCCACTTTCATAGGTCACATGCGTATTTTTGGAAAATACTCAAAAATGGGGTTCAATATGAGGCTCAAAAAGGGTCAAAACTAGTTAAATTCAATTTTCACTAATAATTTCGTTCTGTGCTTGTAAAATTTTAATCCATTTTGATAGGTCGCTACCCAAGTTTCAGAATTTTTTTTATAACTTATTTCATAATGAAAAGGGGTGAAAATCACGCATTTTCTCAACTTTTAAATTCCACCACGACGAATTGTTGGCTCATTGGATGCAGAATGAATCTAGATATACATTGCGTTTAATTTTTTTTGCGCCCCAAACCGCATGTCGCATGCAAAGGCACTATTGTGCCAAAAATGGTAAAATTTAGCGAAAAATCACACTTTGGGGGTCTAGCGCCCTATTGTGCAAGTGACCCAAGGGTTGTAACATATATTTAGTCGGGGGAGTGTCTACTATCACATCGTGAACAATTAATTTTTTGTACCCAATCAAGTTGAAAAAATGAAAAAAAGGGGGGTTAGGCCCCAGCTCCCTATTGCGCAAGGGCAAAAATCCAAAATACACTTTTTTCATACTATGGGACTCATACCCACAATAAGCCAACTGATTTTTTTGCTCCCCAAAAAAGCACGCTAAATGAACACTTTTTACCAGTTGGACTGTAGACTATTTCAATCGTATTGGAAATGAAAGTTTGAAATCTCATATTTTGAAAAATTTTTCCAATTATTTCATTTAATGATTACTGAAATCAGATTTGTTCAATAATATAAAAAATAACTTACTCATAAAGATTCTACTTTTCATTCTAATGATGAATATTCTATTATAGTAACTCACCTGAAACAAAAAAACAAAAAAATTGTTCATTAGTATTGATATATGTACAATAAGATTTCATTTTAATATGGACGCCTAATAGCAGGGAGGAGGGAGGGGGGGTGAAATCTGAAGAAACACACTAATTTTTTTTGAATTTTCTTTTAAAAAAGGATCCTATAGCAGATTTTTGCAAATAAATTCACATTCGTTTTTGCTATGATTGAATTCGACTGAATTTGCACTCCCCTCGTATTTTTTAGTGGAGAGAGGAGTAGGTAAGCTAAAATTTGTCCAAATTTTGTTTATAAGTAAAAGACATTGAAAAATCTACCACTAAAATCACTAAAAAAAAAAAAAAATTAATTTTAGTAATTTTTTTGAATTTTTGAGAACATTGAGTTTGTTTAGAGCTCTCTTACTTTCCATCTCAGAAAATCGAAATTTTTTCAGTAGCATTTCCCGATAAAATTAAATATACTGAGGAGTTGCAGTGGAAAAAATTTGGGCCCTTAAACGTCATATTCCACAGGAGGGGAGCTGAAACTTGATAGAAGTATTTTCTCATCGAACAGTACAAACTTACTCCTGGAGAATGAATTGGTAAAAATCGAAAAAAAAAATGGTTTACCAAGGTGTAAGTAAATAAAAGGTATCCCAATAATCATAATTTTACTATTCTCGTATAATTTCACTTTTATTTACAATCACGAAGACAAAAATGGCTTAAATTCAGTTAAACCAATCGACCTGAATTTTTTCATGGTACAATAACCAACGATTACCTAAACCACTCGTATTCCTCGACGCGTCCTTCGTAGAAAAAATTTCGTAATCTAAAATCAGCAAAATAAAATGTAACGTGTCCTTTCTACGGAATAAATTCCCAAACAATACAACCAATGATCGCATCCATAAAACCATACGTTTTCATTTCACTCTCGCCAACGAATACCTTCGTAAGTACTTTCAACTGGTAAAATTAAAAACAATGACTACTGTACATAGCACTACGTAAAGGTTCCTAGCTGATTTATCATTGGCGCAGTAAAGAAACACACAAAGTAAGTAATTACAAAATTACAGCTTACAAATGTACATAATAATGTTCCGTAATGGTCGAAAAATTCGCGTCAATGGATTATATTATTAGGATTTCGCGTGCCGGTAAATCACGAAGGCGTATGCTGATCTTTGTGGGCCAATTTACCAAACTAATAACAATTATTCGTATCGTATTCGGCGATGAGATTTTTCCATGTTGAATCTTTTTTTCGCTTTTTTTTTAGCAAATGTAATTACATAAGGTAGCATTGTGCTAGGTAAAGGGCGTTTCAAGGAGATAATAGGATTAAATTGTGTGTAAATAATACCGCGTATGGGAAAAAATTTAATAATTTGAAAAAAAGCCTACCCGGCGGAATTGGAAATTTAGAACGAAGGTCGTTCGTCGAAAGAAATTGGATAATTTCGCGGCGTGAATTTTTTTCTCGCAGATTCGATATTTTTTTTAATGTTGGTGAAGTTAGCTTGCAATATGATCTTCGTCTTCGAATTTAGTTAGGAAAATTTACATGGTGGAAGTAAAAGTTGTGACTAGTGAAAATGAAGTTATGCTTTATTCCCAGTGATGCCGCATTCGAGGGAAATCTTCCCATGATTCGGACAACTTTTTAAAAAACTTCCCATACATGAAGGGGAGAGGAAACTTTTCGTCCCGATTCAAACACCTTTCAATAATTCTTAATTTTGTTGAGTTATGCGGACTGAGTGTCACAAAACCAATGTTGCCACCTCAAAGAAGATTTTCAACCTCGCTTCTGGAAAAAATTTGAACGATTTTCAATGCATAGATTCCGAGAAAAAAAATTTCAAAGTTGAAAACGTAGGTTTTTTGAAATAGTGAATTCGTATATTCTCTTGAAAACAAGAGAGATCGGCGTGGGACACTTGTTTTTCAAAAAAATTGAAATTAAAATTCAAAACTGGAAAAATGTTTGAGAAAATCTGAGATCAGAATTTTTGAGAATATCCGAAATTGGAATAAATGCTGAGAAAATGCGAAATTGCATATAAAATGTTGAGAAAACTCGAAATTGGAAAGGGAGTCAAAATTTTAGGTGGAATGTTTTTAGTCCCCAAGTAAAATTTAAAACTACTTTGGACCAAATTTGGATCTAAGGCCGATTTCACCATCTTATTGGGGGAGACTCTTCAACTCGAGGTAGGTCCAAAGATCGGCCAATTTCAAAAAGGCAAAACTATCATGAAATCATCAAAATAATACATTCGAAGTTGTTATTTTTAATTTCCACGTGTTTTCAGCTTCCAACTTGATGAAAAAAAAAAAAAAAAAAAAAAAAATTGAAAATTTGATGATGAAGGAGGGGCCTCCGAGGTAGGTCCAAAGATCGGCCAATTTTAAGAAGGCAACAATTTTCTGGGAGAGAGTAAAAGGTCCTATTTGTAGTCGAAGGACAAATCTATAAATTAAAACAAACCGCAGGTCTCTAGGTGCAGTACTTTCAGAGTTACAGCAAACTCACTCTTTAAACGCGTTTTTCTCAAAACTATGTTTTTTCTGACGGGCCCTTCTTCCAGGAGCCCCTTCAATTCGAGTCGATTTCAGCGAAAATCTGTTGCATTTCGCCATCAAAAATCGACAATCAAGAAGGTATTTCACTTGATTTCACTTTCTATCTGGAAACCAATAACAAATTCGAATTCAAAAGGTTCGGATTCTACAATAAACTGGTTTCAAATTCTAATGAAAACAGTCGCAATTTTACCTATTTTTTCTCAAAATCGGCCACTTTTCGCGACACAAATTGTACGATTAAGCGAGTTCTACGCTTTTGATCGGAAAACTAATCGCAGATTAGAGTTCAGGAGGGTCGAATTATATGAAAATGACACCATTTCAACTCGTGTTCAAAAAGTGCAGTATGCCTGAGCTAACCGCAGGGACTACATTGGACTACTGCAATGACATAAGCATTAAATTCGCTCAAAACATCATATTCGTAAGAAATTAATGAATAAAGGTCGAAATGGGACACGGCGAGTGAACAATAATATTTTTAGCAGGAGAAACTATAAAAAAATGAAAAATTGATGAAAAACAATGATTTTAAGCAACAAAAATGATGAATTACACCAGTTTTTTGAATGTTTGACCACTTTCCACCACTTGAAAAAATCTTTAAAAATTCTCAGGAGTGTGAAATACATTAGGAAATTTTAATATGAAAAAATTTTTGAGACAGCACCAAAGCTGTGCTCCCCAGGGCGATTTGAAATTTTCAAAGTCAAATTCAAGGTCATTAAAGTGTTCGAAAAAATCTGAAAAAATTTCAAAGCTTTCCTCTCTAGTACCTCTACGTATGTGCCAAGTTTGAGAAAAATCGGTTGAAAACTCGCGAAGAGAGAATTTTTAAAAGTTTTTAGCTTGAAAATCGCGTATTTTGGACCCCCAGCCCCCCAGGGGTGAGATAAAAATTAGCTCATGCGCTCTAAAATCATCTTTTACCAATGCAAATCGAATGGCGTAAGAATTTTTACAAAGTTCCACTTGAGGCCAAATGACCCCCCATATTGCACCAGAGCCTTTGCAAACTTCTCAACAAAAACGACGTGGTACATGAAAGTCTCACTCTCGACTCTTCCAATTCATCAATTTGATTCGAAAATATAATAAAGGGGGAAAGGAAAAATTTTCAAAATCGAAATTGGAAAAATGTGGAGAAAGTTGAGTTTAAAAAAATTTTATTCTTGGAAAAATTTCAAAATATGATACAATTTCAAAAAATAGAATTTAAGAAAATGAAAAAATAGCTGAAAAGACCAAAAAGTTGAACTTGAAATAAACTTGGATTTTAATCGTCGAAATCGCATTTGCGACAAAATTATTTAGGAGTTAGGTCGAATGAGCGGAAAAAGTGAACTAGCGAATCATTAGACTGAAATGGTGTGAATCTAGCACTTCCCAACAAAAAAGACTGAAAAAGAATCTGAGATCTGTGAGGAACCCTAAAAACTAATATCTTCAAGCATGAAAAGTTTTTCTCGAAATCCATGCATAAAAAATCGCTCAATTTTTTCCCCGAGGTGAGGTTGGGGAATTGGTATTGTGGCACTGAGCTTGCATGATTCAGCAGAAATTAGAAAACTTGAAAAAAACTCATGTTTTCAACTTCGAAATTTTCTTTCTCAGAATCTTTGCATAGAAAAATTCTCAATTTTTTTTCTGAGTTGAGGTAGAGAGTACTCTATGAGGTGGTATTCAAGTATTGTGGCACTCAGCTCGTATATGACTTAGCAAACATTAGAAAACCATCAAATAATTTACGAATTCTTCGCAAGCTATCTTCACCCACATATTTTTTAAAGCACATTTACGAATAAATTTTCAATAATTACTCGAAGAATGCGGCTAAAAAGTAGGAACTAAGACAGAAGGGTCAACCACGTTAAACACTCGGTCGGAATTTGCACCTAATACCCTCGTATCCGAAACAGATGTTGTTGGGTATACGAAAATAATTCTGAATTCGAAAGAGAGGGAGGTGAATGTCCCACGAGATGGAATCTATTAGCGAGCCACTGCCACTGACGTCGGGTCCTCGTCGCCCACCGAGCAATACAAATTTAATACCGTAGCTTTGCGGTTGTCTATGTATATTTTTCAAATTATGAGACATCGATGTGGCCAGCGACTCTGCCATGCTGCCTCATTCGCTCGAAATTTAAATGCCTACGGTGCCAAGTAAAATATAAAACACGAGAGAAAATTCATTATACTGCGAGTCAACTCGCAAGATGCCAAAATAGAAACGGTCTTTGCTTATTTTTGAAATAGTTAACGACGTTGTTGTGCGTTATACCGCTAATGTCCCGAATTCCAAATTCCGCCGAGGTTCTTTTTTTTCGCCTCCCCCTTCACTACTCAACCGCTAATTAAACTGATGAAGACAAACGGTGCGAAAAGTCGAGTTTACTTATTAATCTCGACCGCCTCGAAAACAAAGTTAATTTGTTTACCGAGTTGCTGACTGGTATTGTTCGACATATCGTACGTCTTCGTGTATTTCCTATCGGAGCGGGTATTTTATCGAAAAAAAAAAGGGTATCTGGATGGTAGATGGGAAAAATAAGAAAATTCTTCTCTCAATCGTGACTGGAAATTATAACTCGATGATGAAATTAACTTTTACGAAAATATACCCCGAGAACCATCGAATCATCTTTCTTGCTCGTCAAATGTAGCGTAAATAATGTAATATATCTTATAATTTATCGTAAGTATAAAATCTATATTTTCCTTTAATACTGTCAGTCGACTCGTGCATAGCATCTTTACAAAGAATCGTTCGTACAATATTAATCAAATTCTGGTTTTTGTATCGGTTGGGAAAATGGTAGGTAGGTTGCACATAGTATTTGACTATTTGTACATAAAAGGTTTCGTCATATGTCACCGTACAATCTCCTTTATTACCGACTTTTCTTGAAAAGTCAGGTACTAAATTTGTTGCCGCGGTGAGACTTGGGGTCGGGGGTGAGTTTTCTTTGCGTTTTGGGTCATTTGGAACACAACTGTACCATTGGTTCATTTTCACCTTTCCTTATATATATATATATATATATATATATGCCAACAGTACCTCTTCGTCACCGTTTATATAGGCAAGTATCCTTTCCGTCACCGAAATCGGTGACGAAGGCGTTTTGCCGGTGACGTAGGCGTTTCCCTGTGTATATCAAGTTAAAACAACTCTTTTTAACCCAAAATGAAGGTGACAGAGGCGTCTGGTGGTTACGCAGACGTCCCCCTGTGTATACTCGCCTAAAACTGCTTTTTTCACCATGCAAATGAGATCGCGATCTTTTTTTTGTGGTGACGTGGAGGCTATGTATATACCTACAATATACAGATTTTAAAGTCCATTGTAATAAAAGTCTTTATCATGTCGCGCCACCTGCTTATTCATTTGACTTGAGGGAGGCAAAGACGTATAAACACTATAAAAACTATGCTGGTTTTAAATACCACGTGTAGAAATCAACAGAAGCATATCTAAACGTGGTGACGAAAAGGTACTGTTTATAAATGGTGACGTCGAGGATATGTTGGTCCATATATATATATATATACACA
>JAVBJF010001410.1:0-14569 GCA_033439095.1 Pseudococcus viburni
GAGGTCATTTGGTTTTGGATCGGTGGATTTCGAAAAATTCCGAAGTTCGATAATAAGTTTTTATTTCCGTAAGTCTAAAAAATTGAAAATTAATTACGCCATCTCAGTTTTTTAATATGCTGTTCAGCATGAAACGTTGTACTTTTTTTGGGGAATTTTTGAAGGTGTCCTTCATACAAAAATACCACTTTTCAACTTTTTTAGCTAATTTTTGGTATTAATAAAAGTGGCAACGCTGATTTCTAAAAAATCGCCAAAAAGCTATTCAAAGACCCTACACATTAGAAAAAGTTTCAACTTTCTACCCATCATAGTTTTCGAGTTATCCCCGCTCGAAATTTACCATATCCAATTTTACCTCAAAACTGAGTGCCTATGGCTGCCCTCCAAAAAGACTTCGGGAGCTCCGGTTTGCGCCATTCGTCATTTCTCATCGAGCTCTACCCACGTGAAAAAAATCAGAAAAATCGCCGACCCCATTTTCCACTTTGTGAACGAACTGACGTTTAATGACTCATCCGCTATTTTTGCACTCTTGAACAGTGTAGAAGTATTCTCCCTATTTCTTACCACGAATTTTTTGCTTTTCTTCCTTGGTCATTTTTGAAAGTTGTTCTCGCTGATTTTTGAAGTACTTCTTACTCTTATGTTGGGATTTGTATCCAAATCATAATCGTTATCGATTTCTTGAGCGTCATGAAATGTGTGGCAGCTGATCAAACGTAGTAAAGGTACGGTAATTGTTCCGAGCAAATGGGTATTTACTTTAAAAGACGATGGCACAGCTAAGGCTGGAATTGTAGCTGTGAGATGTCGCGATCCTGAAAAGTTTGATAAGAAGGACACCTCCAACACCTCGACTTGAACTGCAAAATGGAGAAATTTTCAGTTTCACAAAAGTAAATCACTCGTTGAAACAAATTCGCTTCGAACAACAAGTCGAAAACTTCGTTTGATGAAAAAACTGCAAAAATGATTTCTAATTGTAAAAGTGCAGATTGTGACACCAAATTATCAATTCCTAATGCTGAACAACCTTTATTCAAGTATTTATTTCAAACAAAGTAATTAAATATTGAGTGAATTTACCTTCAGTACAAAATGATTTACGCAAATTTGAAATTTTTGACGAATTTAAGTCAAGTTTGTTTTTGAAAAATTGAATTAAAAATTATTATTAAAAAAATTTCAAAGCTGAATGAAATTCTATGAAAAGAATTTAATGATCAAATTAAAACAACATAAATTGAAAATTTTATTCACTAAAAAACTATTTAAAAAATTAGTATAAATTTATAATTAAATTAATAATTTACCTAAAAAAAGGTGATGAAATTCATAACATGATTGTATTACCAGCGGGTAATGATGCAATAAACCATCGACTAAACGTGAAGTGTTAAATGTTAAACTGATCCATTCCTATTATTAGTCCCTGCGGTTAGCATGAAAAAACGGGGGTATACTGCACTTTTTGAACACGAGTTGAAATGTGGTTTTTATTTTAGTATGACCCAAAAGAAAATTTTTGAGAAGTGGAGACGTCAAAAATTTCCCTTAGGAGCGGAGGGAGGGGGAGTTTTAGGGGGGATTTTACCCCTATTTTTTCACATGAAGGGATTGGGGTAAATTTGGTGTCATTTTCATATAATTCGACCCCCCTGAACTCGAATCTGCGATTAGTTTTCCGATCTGAAGCGTAGAATTCACACAATCGCATGATTTGTGTCGCGAAAAGAGGCCAATTTTGAGGAAAAAGAGGTAAAATTGCGATTTTTTTCATCTTGAGACGAGTAATGTGGATCAAGAAAGGTTTGAAACCAGTTTTATATACATTTCGAACCTTTTGAATTCGAATTTGTTATTTGTTTCTCGATAGGAAGTGAAATGGATTCATGATCGTCGCTTTTTGGTAGTGAAAAACAGCCAATTTTCGATAAAATTGACTCTAATTCGCAATTTCTCATCTTCTGAGCCCAATACCTCGAACCAATCCTGGTATGAAACCATTTTTATGCGTAATTCGAACCTCCTGAACACGATTTTTCGATTAGTTTCCCGATTGGAAGTGGAGAATTCTCTCAATCGTGAAATAAGTGTAGCGTAAAATGTCCAATTTTTGATAAATTCGACTCGAATTCGTAATTTCCCATCTTCTCAGCCCAATACCTCGAACCAATTCTGGTATGAAACCATTTTTAGACTGAATTTGAACCTCCTGAACACGATTTTTCGATTACTTTCCCGATTGGAAGTAGAGAATTCTCTCAATCGTGAAATTAGTGTAGCGACAAACACCTAAATTTTGCCAAAACTGACAGGCCCGTGAACGCCGTACTTTCCACGAGAGCGCCGTGGAAATTTTGATGCATCTGCACGGGTTTAATACAATGAGTGGTCAGTTTTAATTTTTTCCAACAATGAAACAATAAAATATATCTGTTAGGTAATGGATAAGTAATATCAAGAATTTTATCAAGAAAATATTCAAAAATAAATAAACAATAAATAAAAAAATCTGAAAATCAACAAAAGAAAGATAAAAAAATAAATTAACAAAATAAATGTACAATAAAATAAATATTCCAAAAATAAATTTAAAAAATATAAAAATCAACAAAATAAATATAAAAAAATAAATTAACAAAATAAATGTATAAATTAATTAACAAAATAAATAATATATACTTAAATTTTTTTATTTTTTGGAATATTTATTTTTTATTGTACATTTGTTTTGTTAATTAATTTTTTTATCATTATTTTGTTGATTTTCAGATTTTTTCATTTATTGTTTATCTATTTTGAATATTTTCTTGAAAAAATTCTTGATATTACTTATCCATTAACAGATATATTTTATTGTTTCATTGTTGGAAAAAATTAAAACTGACCAATCGTCGTATTAAACCTGTGCAGATGCATCAAATTTTCCACGGCGCTCTCGTGGAAAATACGGCGTTCACGGGCCTGTCAGTTTTGGCAAAATTTAGGTGTTTCTCGCTACACTTATTTCACGATTGAGAGAATTCTCCACTTCCAATCGGGAAACTAATCGAAAAATCGTGTTCAGGAGGTTCGAATTACGCATAAAAATGGTTTCATACCAGGATTGGTTCGAGGTATTGGGCTCAGAAGATGAGAAATTGCGAATTAGAGTCAATTTTATCGAAAATTGGCTGTTTTTCACTACCAAAAAGCGACGATCATGAATCTATTTCACTTCCTATCGAGAAACAAATAACAAATTCGAATTCAAAAGGTTCGAAATGTATATAAAACTGGTTTCAAACCTTTCTTGATCCACATTACTCGTCTCAAGATGAAAAAAATCGCAATTTTACCTCTTTTTCCTCAAAATTGGCCTCTTTTCGCGACACAAATCATGCGATTGTGTGAATTCTACGCTTCAGATCGGAAAACTAATCGCAGATTCGAGTTCAGGGGGGTCGAATTATATGAAAATGCCACCAAATTTACCCCAATCCCTTCATGTGAAAAAATAGGGGTAAAATCCCCCTAAAACTCCCCCTCCCTCCGCTCCTAAGGGAAATTTTTGACGTCTCCACTTCTCAAAAATTTTCTTTTGGGTCATACTAAAATAAAAACCACATTTCAACCCGTGTTCAAAAAGTGCAGTATGCCCGAGCTAACCGCAGGGACTATATCTGAATTCGTAACAGCGCTAAAAAAAATGCTGAATCTCGTAGTGTATGGGATTTTGATCGTAGGTCATCGACTCTCGATTTTTTTTTGAAAAGTCACAGATTGATGTTTTTCTCAAGTGAGAAAAAATGAAGTTCAAGACTTTGAGGAAAATGATCGCTGAAGTATGAAAAAGTGTAATTTGACCTGTTGAATATGAATCAGATGTTTGTTTTTTCGTTTAATCGCTCCTTTCGTGGAAATTCATTTTTTTTGTAACGTGTTATCCTTGTCGGTGATTTTCGATCTAAACTCTTGAAATTTTTTACATTTCGAGTGAAGAAATGATCAAAAATGTAAGAACCAAAATCAGATTCAAGTTTATCAAGTAAAATTACGCCCTTCCTTTCTGTTTAGGCGACCACTTTGTTCACTGCTGAATGCCATTTTTTTTGTACCTCAGAAATCCATCGAAGTTGGAATTTTTCAAAAAAATTGGTAGGTCAAATGGTTGGGGATCGAGAAATCGAGCGAAATTTCATATCGATACGATCGAGATCAAAAAGATCAAAATTACGAATCTTCTGGGTACCTATATTTTTTCAAAGTAAACAAACGTACAATATACTCTCTCAATTATAAATCAGTGAAAATTACCGAAAATCACTGAGAAACAGTCAGAATTGCAGCACAGGAGAAAATCAGTGAAAATTTTATCACTGGAAATCAGTGAAAATTCACTGAAAACTCAGTGATAGTTAAGAAATTCACTGCAAAATCTGTGAAATTCTTTGAATAATCAGTGAAAAATCACTGAAAATCAGCGAATTTCACTGATTTTTCCTGTGCTGCAATTCTGACTGTTTATCAGTGATTTTTCACTGATTCGAAATGAGAGAGTACTACATAGAAATTAAAAAAAAAAATAGATTTAATAATAACTACATATCCCTCATTCGGTTAATGGCGAATATTTTTGTTTATTAACATGAGTTTTTCCAACGTTTCTGGCAATAATCGGTTTCGCCTTTTCGTTTGCATATATCCAGAAGAGGAAAACATTGCCTCCGATGGTACACTCGTGGCAGAGATGATTAAATCATTTCAGAGTACCTTACAGGTTTTTTTTTACTGATATCGATATCATTTTTTTATATCGATGTCACGATCTCGGGAAGTGATATCGATATGATCGAGATCGAATTTTTTTTATTATCTCTAATTTCTGATACAAAGATTTGCTGGAATTAAACACAAAAAATAGCTCTTTTTTGGAAAAATTCCTACTTTGGGAATAAATCATTTTTACTTACATCTTTTTCGTAAACGACTTTTAACCATTCACTGCCGTTTTTCTTCTTCGTATCCAAGTATAAACTGAAGTTTATTATCGTAGTAATTATCGCCGCAATCCCGGCGAGTAACGTGCCACTGGCGAAAATGGACAGCGCGTTTGGGCACACAGCCCTCCAACTCAGATACCATTTTCCTCAACGCATTCAAGCACATGGCTTTGTCCAGCGAGTTCAGGTTATTTGCGGCCATTCGCAGACACCTAACCGATGCAGTTACCTGCGTCTGGTGTAGTAGAACTACTCAGGCTCCAGGCTTCGGAACATAAATTATTTTTGGAGAGATTTTCAAGTTTCTACGCAAACTATGTCAGGGATCGAAAAATTAATCAATTCGAAGAACCTTGCTTTTCTATTGTGCTGGGCTAATCTGCAAAGTGATTTTATTCGCAACTATTTCATCAATGTTCAAAATTTTCACTTTTTTTGATTACACATTTTTTCAGCTTTCTTCGTTTACGAGTATTGTTTTGTTTCTTTCTGTAAGACAGCGATAGTGGGGGCTTCAGCAGGTGAATTCACAGTCTCTGATGATTCTTCATCGTCGAGTTGAGCTAGCCAGTTTTTTTCAGTATCACGAAATTTCAAGTTCGAATACTCGGCATGCGTGTTTTGGAATCGTTTCTTGAGTTCTTGTACAAATAATTTATTCAAATCTTTATACAGGGTGTTCCACGAATCGTCTATCAAACGTATTTTTACGGATATAACTGGGTACCACTAAAAAAAACTTGAGGTGAGCATGTTGCCCATCTTGAAAATTGAAGGGAGTAAATGCTGCTTCTTGAAAAATCACGTTAAAATTTTTTTCAAACTATGGGAAGGGATGGTACTTTGAATATTGAACGAGGGTGTCTACCGGTCCTAATAAGTCAATATTTTTTCAAAAAAGTTATGCGGTATTGAAAAGTTGAACTTTTTGACCAATTTACCCTCATTTATTCAAAAGCTCAAGCTTTTTTCAAAAATCAAAAAAAAACTTCCATTGAGCCTTAATAAATATTTTTTTTAAAAAGTGAAAAAATACAAATTTTTTAGTTAATATTCGTTTTGGAGCTCCATTTTTTTGTTGAAAATCTCAGATTTTTCTAATCTTAGCCCTTGCTTTGCTCGGGCATATAAGATCTAAAATTTATACTTATAAAAGATAAAGGTTGAAGATTTTGCCTCTCTTTCGATGCTAAAACATTGATTAAAACAGTGAAGAAATTTTAGCTTTTAAATGCCTTTTTCTTCAAAAATTTTCACACAATTCTTCCTAAAAATTATGATATGATCTCTTCTCTTCCATCTCAGACAATTTAATATTTTGAAACGAAAAAAAAAGTATTGTTCTAATTTTATTGAAAGATTTGAAGGCGATCTCAAATGAAATTTTCAATTTTTTGCGGGGGGGGGGGGGGTGTATTAAGGAATTTATTGTAGTTTTTCTTCAAAGTCATGAAAGTAGCACATAAAAAGCAAGAATTTTTGTTTTCTATAGTTTCAATATGACTGGTCAGCAAATTTTTCGTTTTTACCCTCCTCCCCCTGAGATTTCTTATCAAGTTTCGTGGGGTGGTACTCACAAAATTCATGCAAAAAGTCATACCAAAAGGTCAAGCTAAGTCAAGTTTTTTGCTCTACAAATTTTGTTAGACACCTTGTAAACAAATTTTCATTTCATGACCTTTTGCCTATCTTTGAAATTGAAGGGGCTACAAAAAATTGTTCCAAAAAATTCTAAATAAATGAACTAATCAAGGGAAAGGATGGTACGTTAAAAACTGAAGAAATTTTAATATCTAACATCGAAAATGAAGGGGCTGCGGATATCCAAAATGAATGAGCTTCAAAAAAATTTCAATTTTCTCAATTTTGAATGACCTTTGATTTGGCCTTTTCATTTTTGATGTTGGGCAAAAAGTCTACAGAACAGAATTTTTTCGGTTTTCAACGTACTATTCAATTCATTTCCCTGATTAGTCTATTTTTTAGAATTTTTCTAAACAATTTTTTTTGTAGTCCCTTCAATTTTAGGTAGACAAAAAGTCACGAAATGAAAATCTGTTAGTTTTCGAAGTACTATCCATTCCCACAATTGAAAAATTTTTAACGTGATTTTTTCAGAGGCATGAACAAAGGCAAATGTTCATCTCAGTTTTTTTTTAGTGGTACCTGGTCATATTTGAAAAAATACGGCTGGCAGACGATTCATGGAACACCCTGTATTTAGCCTTTGAAATTGGAATTTCTGAAATGTACGCTTGAAGAGGTTCACTACCTTCCCGAAAAGCTCGCTTTAATTTACCTTTGAAAATTCCTGCATTTCCTTCTGTGGCAATGGCAGTCAAATGAACTTCAAATTTACGTTACGTAATCGTAACACATTTCAAATTTTACACCCCCCTCCTCCGCAGCCGTAAGACATATCCATGTCAAATACATGTTTATAACAAGAATTTTTTTCCTTCTTGTTTTTAAACATATTTTGACCAAAAGTGTTTTAAAGAATTGGCCAACCCTGGAAAACGCCACTTTTCCTCCCTCATACAAACAAGAATTTTTTCTGCCTCGAGGAAAATATTCTATCGGAGAGATAGATGATTTTCACTCTAGGTGAATAACATTTATCACATCACGCCGAACTTTCGTGGTTACTCGATCGAGACGAATACTCCTAAGGGTAAAGTTGACCTACGTTTTGCGACGTGACCCCCAAGGGGACGCGCTCGACTAATGGGTTATCTCTAAGACGATTAGGGCCCAGAGGAAGTGTATAATCAGTCCTCGACTAATACGCCAGCTTGGCGTGTGTGCGTATGTATTCATATCTTAATTCGTTTGTATGGGTATATTTTTGTCATTGAATGACCTAGTTTTTTGTTTCGCCTTCGATTTTCAGCCGCCCGCGCCTGCATCGGGAAATACTGCCGCTCATAAAAATCAATGAATTATAAGGTCGTTGAATTTTATTCGC
Organism: Pseudococcus viburni; assembly: GCA_033439095.1. Classification (NCBI taxonomy): domain Eukaryota; kingdom Metazoa; phylum Arthropoda; class Insecta; order Hemiptera; family Pseudococcidae; genus Pseudococcus; species Pseudococcus viburni. The sequence continues at coordinate 7,957 of JAVBJF010001410.1, forward strand.
CCCCCCCCCCGGGTGTTACTCGTTTTTTTTTTACTCATCCTTGGGTCGTGTTGACTGATAATTATTGTAGTGTATGATACCTGTGTTTGTTTAGGTGAGCGGCAGTTGGTGTATCGAACGTGGTACCCTTTTCGTCTCGCCGATCGTGGGTCCCTTAATTTGTTAATTATTCATTCGGTAGAAATATTATCGGGAGCGGGTTAAATTCCCGAATGATCGGTTGGAATTGGGCGAATGACGAATATTGAATGATTGTAATTTATATGTAGCTGATGAAAGTTAACTCTAATGAATACTAGAATAACGACTTACCAATTTTATTGCCACTGGATTACTGAATTTTTCGTTTGTTGTTCTTGCCTTACATAAAGTTTTAGTTTATGTGCATACGATTGATATTTTTTTGGTGTGTATTTTGCTTGATTATGAAAGTAAATGTGGCAATGCAATTGAGAATTTTCATTGAACAATATTTTTATGGCGAAAGCTGATTTATGACATTATTTTTAAAGTGAGTTTTTTATGTGCAAACATGCTATGAGCCTTTATTTGCTTAGATCGAGATTTATAATTTTGCCATCAGACGTAATGTTTGAATCAAAAAAGTCATGGTGTCCGAAATAGTTTTTGAATTCAAACCTTATATTCGTAGGTAACTCCGAAAGTAAATTTGGTCGAGTAGTTGGTCGATAGCATTTTTCATAGAATGGAATTTCATAAATCCGTATTGTTGGTCGGAAAAGATATTGTTTTCAGTGATATGGGAGTTGATTTTGTTTAGAAGGATACGTTTCTCAAAGACCAAAACAGTGAAATAGGAAGATGGATCTTGAAGAGGAGGCAAAGAGGTGATCTTTATTTGGTTTGAGAAGAAAAATAAGTTTCCGTTTTCGCCATAAGGTCATCTTCGTTTTCTACGCGATCTGCGTCGTTATCTTCACGACGTTTGCAATTTTCCTCACGTCTATGATTTTCTTAGATTTTGGTGGTAAATTTTGCAAAGTACTGCCAGTGAACTATTGGTACAAGCATTACATTGAAATTTCAAAAAAAAGTGACCTTAGGACCTTAGTGACCAATTTGTACGATAACACTGACTATAAAAAATGACCTCAGAATCGTTGATTTTTAGGCGTTTTAATCGAATACAGACAAAATAATATTTTACTACCATAAAAAGAGAAAAATATAAGATTATTTTTTATTTTTATTCAATCAAGTATTACAATATCTCATAGTTATAATGAAGGTCGGAAATTTCGCGAGCCCTAGTTGTTTTGGTTTTCCGACGAGGAGTCACCTTTGTGTGAAGTCTCCATTGAATTGGGTTTATTTTCACGTTGTGCTGAAAAAATGAAGGGATTCGTCTCTTTAGCGCGGAATTTCTCTACTTTAGTAGGATGCTCCTTATTTTTTCTGGTACCAGACGTGCTGGGTATCGGCGCAACGGATGACATGCGTGGAGGCGAAATAGGGTATTTTTAGGGTTCCCACCTTCCGGTGGGGGACCCTATTAAAATCACCTCGGTTCTTCCAGACGTTTTTCTTCTTCTTCTTCAGCACAACAACAGTGCGATCTGGTGCGATGTAAAGTAAATTTCATCATCGCGCCAATTAACCAATCAGAGGAAAGAAAGAGAGATTTTTTCTTTTTATTGAAGTCGAACGTCGAAGTCGAAATGAAATCATGTAGGCACATATTCCAGAACAACCCTTAATGTTAAGGATAACTTAAGTAGACAAAACAGGTACTTTAAGTTCTCCTTAACCAATCACGATTTACGAATTCAGGTTTTATCTGTGGAATCTGAAGTTAAGGATTCCTGAATTGTTCTAGAATATGGGCCTCAATTTCCAGAGTTTCAAAAACGGAAAATTTTTGGTTTTCATCTCTGATTTTTTTTTGTTTGTGCTCTTTTCGTCTTTAATAAAATTGAAACATTCTAATTTTAATAACGTTGTCCATCATCCCACCAAAGATCTATATAGATCCGGAAATCAAATTAAAATAGTTAAATACCTTTTATGCTGATAAAAATCAAAAATCAAAAATTGTTTCTCAAGTCAACGTTATTTATAAAAAATTTTTTGTTTTTGTAAAATTTTGAAAAAATTGGGGGTTTTTGTTTTTGGTTTTCAATGTTTTCATTTTCAAGTTTTCGAAGTTCTGATTTCTCTACTTTCGACTTTTCTCAACATTTTATACAATTTACTCAGTATTTAATTATTTATTTATTCCAATTTCGAATACGTATCATCATGATTCAAGAATTCTAACCTCAAATTTTCTCAAGCATTAATAATTATTGTAATAATTTTGAAAAATTGGGGGTTTTCGTTTTTGGTTTTCAATGTTTTCATTTTCAAGTTTTCGAAGTTCTGATTTTTCTACTTTCGAATTTTTCTCAAAATTTTATGCAATTTACTCAATATTTATTTATCCCAATTTCGAATACGTATCATCAAGATTCAAGAATTCTAACCTCGAATTTTCTCAAGCATTAATAATTATTGTAATAATTTTGAAAAATTGGAGTTTTTCGTTTGGCATAAGAACCCTTCTGCAACTCGGTACTTACTACTTACTGTTGGAAGAGAATAAACTTTTTTAGTAGAGTAACGTAGATTGATAGAGGAGAGAACGGGGCACATTATAAGTATATTATCTATGGCACTCATATCTATGTTCAAAAAAAGATGTCACCTCCCATGTTTCGATTTCCTTCCTAATTTAGTGACTGGACTATTTTCAAACAGATTCCCTATTCAGTTAGTTAATAGTTTACCATAATGTGAAAAATTTTATCTTACTTTAACTCTCCTTAAAGATTCGACTGCTATCACGTTCTTTTCACTTAAACGTTTGCTGTGGATACGTTCCTTTCCTAACTCGATCAAAAGGAACCCCACGGGATCATTCACACCTTTCATTTGTTCCTTAATGTTCATTATTTCCTTGAAAATCATTTAAATAAAAATTCAAGTTAGTAATAAGTAGGGCTGAGATTTTTATGCGCTATCAAATCGATTATAAGCGCTTATAAAAAGCGATTAAAATTGCCTAAAATAGTATATTATGCAACAAGGGAGATAAAGTGATTTTCGACGAATTTTGAGGTTTATTGCCCGAGCGGAGCGAGGGAAATAACTCAAAATCGTCGAAAATCATTTATCTCCCGAGTTGCATACGATATTTTTCATTGTAGAGGGAGTAAAAGTCGAGTTTGAGCACTCGAGCGATTCGCGAGAGGGAGTAAAAGTAGACTTTTACTCCCTCTGCAATGAAAAAGCATTTATATGCGCTATCAAATCGATTATAAGCGCTTATAAAAAGCGATTAAAATTGCCTAAAAAAACATTTATATGCGCTATCAAACCCCACCATGCAGCATATCAAAATGTAGGTATTTTTAATCTGAATGCGGAAATGTTTTCAAAATTACTAAATTAGAATAAGGAAAGAAGTAAAGTGAGAAAATCATCAAACTTTTATAAAATTATGAATTATAAGAAGAAAAAATATCGAAATTTTTAGGGTTCCCGCCTTCCGGTGGGGACCCTATTAAAATCACCTCGGTTCTTCCAGACGTTTTTCTTTAGGGCGCTATAAGAGGGGTATGCTGGACCGCCATCTTGTGGCAAAAAGTACTTACGAACTAATGTTAGGAGATGCATTTTTTCGAAAAGAAAAGTTAAAATAACTCGAAATTTTGAGTGAGGACATAGGTGTTTGAGGTAAGGAAAATGATCTGCGTTAAATTCTCTACAAGATGAGACCAATTTGAAAGTTGTCGAAGCATTTGAACGAAAGTTATTCAAGTTCAAAGTTTATGAAAGTGAATATCTAATAATACTCAACTATACATAAAAATAACTCGAAATTTTGAGTGAGGACATAGGCGTTTGAGGTAGGGAAAATGATCTACGTTGAATTCTCTACAAGATGAGGCTGATTTGAAAGTTGTCGCGGCATTTGAACGAAAGTTATTCAGGTTCAAGGTTAAGAAAGTGAGTTTTCATTACAAATATTTCGTACTTTTTTTACTTTAAATTAAAATAACTCGAAATTTTGAGTGAGGACATAGGTGTTTGAGGTAAGGAAAATGATCTACGTTAAATTCTCTACAAAATGAGACCAATTTGAAAGTTGTCCCGGCAGCCAAACGAAAGTTATTCAAGTTCAAAGTTACGAAAGTGATGTTATATACAGGTATGCATAAAATATTTGTTATAAAAATGTACTCTCGTAACTTTGAACTTGAATAACTTTCGTTTGGCTGCCGGGACAACTTTCAAATTGGTCTCATTTTGTAGAGAATTTAACGTAGATCATTTTCCTTACCTCAAACACCTATGTCCTCACTCAAAATTTCGAGTTATTTTAATTTAAAGTAAAAAAAGTACGAAATATTTGTAATGAAAACTCACTTTCTTAACCTTGAACCTGAATAACTTTCGTTCAAATGCCGCGACAACTTTCAAATCAGCCTCATCTTGTAGAGAATTCAACGTAGATCATTTTCCCTACCTCAGACACCTATGTCCTCACTCAAAATTTCGAGTTATTTTTATGTATAGTTGAGTATTATTAGATATTCACTTTCATAAACTTTGAACTTGAATAACTTTCGTTCAAATGCTTCGACAACTTTCAAATTGGTCTCATCTTGTAGAGAATTTAACGCAGATCATTTTCCTTACCTCAAACTCCTATGTCCTCACTCAAAATTTCGAGTTATTTTAACTTTTCTTTTCGAAAAAATGCATTTCCTAACATTAGTTCGTACGTAGGGCGCTATAAGAGGGGGTATGCTGGACCGCCATGTTGTGGCGAAAACTACATACAAACTAATGTTAGCATATGCATTTTTTCGAAAAGAAAAGTTGAAATAACTCGAAATTTTGAGTGAGGACACAGGTGTTTGAGGTAAGGAAAATGATCTACGTTAAATTCTCTACAAGATGAGACCAATTTGAAAGTTGTCGAAGCATTTGAACGAAAGTTATTCAAGTTCAAAGCTTATGTCAGTGAATATCTAATAATGCTCAACTATACATAAAAATACCTCGAAATTTTGAGTGAGGACATAGGTGTTTGAGGTAAGGAAAATGATCTATGTTAAATTCTCTACAAGATGAGACCAATTTGAAAGTTGTCCTGGCAGCCAAACGAAAGTTATTCAAGTTCAAAGTTACGAGAGTACAGTTTTATAACAAATATTTTATGCATACCTGTATATAACATCACTTTCGTAACTTTGAACTTGAATAACTTTCGTTTGGCTGCCGGGACAACTTTCAAATTGGTCTCATTTTGTAGAGAATTTAACGTAGATCATTTTCCTTACCTCAAACACCTATGTCCTCACTCAAAATTTCGAGTTATTTTAATTTAAAGTAAAAAAAGTACGAAATATTTGTAATGAAAACTCACTTTTGTAACTTTGAACCTGAATAACTTTCGTTCAAATGCCGCGACAACTTTCAAATTGGTCTCATCTTGTAGAGAATTCAACCTAGATTATTTTCCCTACCTCAAACACCTATGTCCTCACTCAAAATTTCGAGGTATTTTTATGTATAGTTGAGCATTATTAGATATTCACTGACATAAGCTTTGAACTTGAATAACTTTCGTTCAAATGCTTCGACAACTTTCAAATTGGTCTCATCTTGTAGAGAATTTAACGTAGATCATTTTCCTTACCTCAAACACCTGTGTCCTCACTCAAAATTTCGAGTTATTTCAACTTTTCTTTTCGAAAAAATGCATATGCTAACATTAGTTTGTATGTAGTTTTCGCCACAACATGGCGGTCCAGCATACCCCCTCTTATAGCGCCCTATTCGTACGTACTTTTCGCCACAACATGGCGGTCCAGCATACCCCCTCTTATAGCACCCTATTTTTCTTCTTCTTCAGCACAACAACAGTGCGATCTGGTGCGATGTAAAGTAAATTTCATCATCTTCATCGCGCCAATTAACCAATCAGAGGAGAGAAAGAGAGATTTTTTCTTTTTATTAAAGTCAAAGTCGAACAGTCGAAATGAAATCATTCAATTTCCAGAGTTTCAAAAACGGAAATTTTTTGGTTTTCATCTCTGATTTTTTTTTGTTTGTGCTCTTTTCGTCTGTAATAAAATTGAAACATTTTAATTTTAATAACGTTAACGTTGTCCATCATCCCACCAAAGATCTATATAGATTCGAAAATCAAGTTAAAATAGTTAAATACATTTTATGCTGATAAAAATCAAAAATCAAAAATTGTTTCTCAACGTTATTTATAAAAAAAATTTTGTTTTTGTAAAATTTTGAAAAAATTGGGGGTTTTTCTTTTTGGTTTTCAATGTTTTCATTTTCAAGTTTTCGAAGTTCTGATTTTTCTACTTTCGACTTTTCTCAACATTTTATGCGCAATTTACTCAGTATTTAATTATTTATTTATTCCAATTTCGAATTCTAACCTCGAATTTTCTCAAGCATTAATAATTATTGTAATAATTTTTTGAAAAATTGGTGTTTTTCGTTTTGGTTTTCAATGTTTTCATTTTCAAGTTTTCGAATTCTGATTTTATTTTTCTACTTTCAAATTTTTCTCAAAATTTTA